>CM046424.1:44934716-45062216 GCA_025506505.1 Flaveria sonorensis | reverse complement strand
TTACAAATCTCTTCGCGTGAGAAGTTCCTGTGAAAAGTGTCACGCGAAAAGTTTGATTAACTGTTTCGCGTGAGAAGTTTAATATTTCTTGAAATTTAAACAAGTTTGATTTCTGATTTTTAACAATGGCCAATTTTAAGAATCTTACTACTATCTTAAGTCTTGATAATGATATTGGTACGAGCACTAAGCCTCCAAGAGTTCTAAGTCAAGATGACTATCCTGATTGGGTGTATCGTTTTAAGAATCATGACATTTACACCGAACCAAGGATGTTACGGTCGATCAAATACGGACCATATATTCTGGTGTACTCAAATGACAAAGGAGAATTGGTTCCAAAACTTGAACACTTATGGGATGAGAAAGACATGAAAAGGCTAGAACTTGATGATAAAGCCTATGTTGCAATAACCATGGCTTTAACTACTGAAATAGCTCAGAAATTCAAGGAATTTAGAATAGCCAAATTTTATGGGATGCCATGGAAGATCAGATTATGGGAAACAAGGATATGAGAGAAAGTTAGAAAGATATGCTATATCAAGAACTCAACATGTTCAATCATGTGCTTGGTGAGACGTTAGAGACACAAATGTCAAGATTTGTAAAATTGATCACAAAGATGAAAAGTGCAGGAATAACTTTGGACAACATAGTTGTCAACAAAAAGCTATTAAACTCACTACCATATAGCTGGAACAACTGCACTTTTATCAAGATAACCAAAGATCTGTTTACCTTATCTCTTAGTGATCTGATCGCTACCATCAAATCCTATGAAATGAATGATAAACAAAGAGCTGCAAATCACTTGAACTTAATAGAAGCTGAAGCAATTGCTTTGTATGTAAAGATAGCAAGTAATCCTAATTACTATGTGAGCTACTCATAATTCTATCAGCAATAACAGTCTGGAAGCCCTATCATTCCTACTATCTAAGAAACATCTGTACCTCATTTTCAAGTTCCTACTCCACATCAATTCACTTCCAAACAATTCCAACACATGTCCTCTTAACCTCAAGCCCACTCATATTCATCTATTCAGCCTCCACCTCAAATTCAACAAGCCTTTGTTGCCAACTCCAACCCATCTAAACAAACCATTTAGATTGCTGAAGAACATCTTGCCTTGTTTACAACTTTTATGTCTAGCTATGAAGAATTTACAGCTGAACGATTAAGTGCACCAAACATACTGGTTGATGACTTAGAGCAAGTTAACCTAATGATGTTGAAGAGATGACATTGAATACCAAATGCCTATGGTGGTATACACGGCAAAGAACTTTGCAAGACGAACGGGTCAGAAAATATTCAGGGTGAACAATTCAAGTAAGATTGGGTTTGACAAGACTAGTTTAAGATGCTACAACTATGACAAACCTGGGCATTTTACTAGGGAATGCACAGAACCAAAGATTAAACAGAATGAAGGCGGTAAGAAAATGGTGATGGTTAAATTTTAGGCCAAAAATGATAAAGCTAGTACTTCCAGCAACAAAGCTCTTGTATCTCAGACTAATGGAGCTTATGACTGATCTGATCAAATGGAGATACTAGATCTCAAACTATCAACAACTTTATTGGAAGAAATTAAAGTTAGTGAAGAAAACGAAGTTGAAGAAAACATATTTGCGGAGTTCGTGTCAAGTGATCTACTTGAAGGGGTTTTTGCTAAAGCTGAGATAAACAAGGATGATGAGAGTGTTACTACTGAGCATGCTATTAAGACTACTCCAGCACTAGTAAAGAAGACTGAGGTTATTAAGAATATCACTGAAGAAAAAGCTGTTGAGGATACTGGAGCTACACAAGAGAAGGAAAGATTAACTTTCATTGCTATGGAGAAGACTCCAGCACCTGCTTATACTCAAGATGATAACACTATCGAGATTACTCCAGCAACACCAGTAAGAAAAGAAATTGGTGAAAGAAAGAAAGTGATGAAAGCATTCATGTTGAAAGGAGTGCCTGAAGAAGCTGCGAAGTCAGAAGTTACAAATAAGGTATATAATAATCTTTGTACTAATTCCTGTATTGAAAAAGTTCAAAGATACATAGTTCATAACGAGCACTTGATTTTAGAAGTTGATAAACTTCAACATCAAGCTCGAAAATATAAGTCTAATTAAAAGATTTTAAAGAAAAGCTAGAAGGATTAAACAAATCAATTTATCATTTACAGCTAAATCTTCATGACAAAGAATGTGAAAATAATGATTTGACAAAATGTAATAATGATCTAGCTTTGTAAATATATAAACTAAATAGTGAACTCGTATCTACCAAACTCACGGTTAATAAATTTGAACTTTCTTTGAATATGGTTGAAGGTATAATCAAATCTCAAATGACATAAAAGATTAATGGTGGTAAGAATGGTATTGGATTCTCCAAAATTGCACCACCAATTAATCATGATTACATTCTTACATTCATCAGTTACCACAATAGATGAAGATATGAACTATGGTTTGGGATTTCAACCAAATTATGACTTAAAACCTTTAGTCAACATTCATTTAACTGTTGATCCACTCACAAAAACTAAAATCAAACTTAATGATGTTAACTTTTTTATAGAAAATGTGAAGAGATGGGTTGGTGGAAGATTGGCATGGTGATGATGAAATAGATTTTAAAGAGAATAATAATAATAAATGTACTAAAAATTCATCTTCTTGTAATTCATGACTATCGATTAATGAAAAGTTAGATGTTTCTGTTTCTAAAACTAATTGTTCAAATGAGTCTACTAAACAAAAGAAGTTAAAAGAAAAAATCTTTCATAAGGAAAATAAAAAAAAACAAATTACAACATCATTATCTAACCTGAAAATTGATTTCAATAATAGATATGTCTCAAAAGACAATATAGATAAGGAAGATTATATTTTTAGAGAAACGAGTGCTCGCTTCTTTAAAAATAAAATTCCTAATGATGTTAACCCTGTGAAACAAGATGTGTGTAGATCAAGTGTCATGGAAACTGGTCCAATTCTAATTACTGTGTCTCAAAAGGTTAAAGCTACAGTTCATACCTTATTGGCTTCAAGACGTAATCAATCGATAAAGAAAAATACCTCAATTCTTTCGGATTCAACTAGGATCATTTATGATGAAAGAAAGAAACGTCTGTTAAAGAATCACATGGCCAAAGAAATACTACAGCTGAATTCTATGATAACTTTGGTGGTTATCATAAATAGTTTAAGGGAAATACATGAGTGCATAATGTGTATCATAAACCATGTTGCTATGTTTGTGGAAAGCCAAATCATATGGCTAGAAATTGAATTAATCAACATAAATCAACAAGCAGACAACAATTTAATAATTCTATTTCATATAATAGAAAACAGTTTTTTGTTAATGCCAAGTTTAATAAAAATTCAAATCATTTGAAATCTTTTATTATAAAACAAAATGTTCCTATGAAAAATAAGTTGGACAAAGGAGATATGATTAAGAAATCTTAAAGTGTTGAGGAAAGCAATCTCAGGCTCGTGAAAGATATCTTAAATAAAATTGTCACTAAATTGACAAAACCAATTCAAAAATGGAAAGTCAAAGATAAAAATATAGATTCCGACATGGTTGATGATTATGTGTTCAATGATAAAAGAGATATGACTTTAAAGTCTGTGACATATGTGGATGAAAACAATGTTCTCAAGTCAACAATAGCTTAGGTTCCTAAAATTGATTAAATTCATTCATATCTGCTAAACAACCAAGGCAAGTCATTAACAGTGTATGGCATGTTGATAGCGGTTGTTCTACACACATGACGGGTAACATATTGTGTTCAACCTTACAATGATGGTTATGTTATTTTTGCTAGGGATAAAGGAGGTAAAATTACAAAGAAAGGTATAGTGTCAAATGGTGTGTTAAGCTTTGAAGTTGTAAGTTTTGTTGAAGAATTAAGACACAATCTGTTAAGTGTTTCTCAAATATGTGACAAACATTATCCTACACACTTTACTAATAAAGAATGTCTTATTCTAAAACCTAATTTTATAATGCCTGAGTAATGGATCTTATTGAGAACTCTGAGAAACAAACACACATACTTGTTGGATATGAATGGTTAACATTCATTTGTAACAATGTCTTGTTTATTATCAAAAGCCTCAGAAAGTTATTCAATGTTATGGCATCATCGTCTTGGACATGTTAACATTAAGAATATGAACAAGTTGGTGCGAGTAAATCATGTTATAGGTTTACCATTGAAAGAATTTCAACTTATCAAACATTATCTGTCATGTTCAAAAGGTAAATAATATAAACTTTCTCATAAACCAATTGCTCATACCAAAATTGAATCGATCCTCCAATTATTACACATGGATTTGTTTGGTCGTTTAGGACATCATGCATATTGTTTGGTTATTACTGATGATTTTTTCAGATTTACTTGGGTTTTCTTTTTAGAAAAAAAGGATGAAACACCTGACTTGCTAATAAAGTTCATGACTCTTATGGAGATTAGACTGATAAAACAATCAAATGCATCAGAAGTGATAATGGAGCAGAGTTTTGCAATCATATCTTAAATGAATTCTATGATTCAAAGGGGATAGCAAGACAATTCAGTTCAGCAGGAACTCCACAGCAAAATGGATTTGTTGAAAGAGAAAATAGAACGTTGATCGAAGCGGCTCGAACTATGCTATCAGCTGCCAAACTTCCTTCTTTCTTTTGGGCTGAAGCTGTTAATACTGCTTGTTATGTTCGGAATCGTGTTTTAATAAATAAATAACAAAATATGAATCCTTATAAAATATTTTTCAAACATAAACCCAAAGTCAAATATTTCAAGACATTTGGACGGTTGTACTTTGTTACACACATCTGATTCAAAATCTAAATTTTATGAAAAGGCTGATGATTCTTATTTTGTTAGATATTCAGCTAACAAAGTGGCATACAGGGTTTATTATTAAAGAACTAAATAGATTATTAAGTCATTTGATATAGATAGGTATGAATCTAGCAAAACTGATGCAGAATCTGCTGCTTCTTGGGTATATGATTATGCATCCTTGTTTGACACCTTTAATCGATTTTCTGTTGTTTTTGCAGATACTCAACCTTTGACATCATCCATTCAAGATGTATTTTCTGATGACGTTAGATCTATTTCATCCTCAACAAAAGGAATATCTTCAAATATACATTCTTTTTCAACTATGTCAGCTGTTCAACCATCCAATTCAAACTTGAATCAAGTTCCTGATTCAGATTCGTATTCATCACAAGAATCTGATTTGATTCCAGTTACTATGATTATTGAACAAATTTCATAGGATTCTGATCCAAATTTTTCTTCTACACAAGATGCTCCAATTGATACAATTCAAGTTCCATTTGAAGACTAATTTGCTGATCAAAATCTATCAGATGCTGAAGATAATGACATTACTCAGAAGGAACATATTTTATATCAACCGGATGGAAGACTTGGTGTTGAAGAACCTGTTGGTCATATTTCTAACTTAGTTGAAGTTATTTCTAAAGATTTGATTCCTCGGTTGAGAATACATAACGACATACAACTGATGCAGTCATTGGTCCATTATCTCAAGGCGTTCGTACTCAAAGTCAATCAGGAGCAATCAATACATGCTTATACACATGCTTTATCTCTCAAATCATGCCAAAGAACATAGAAATGGCAATGAAGGAAAATAGTTGTGTTGAAGCAATGCAAGACAAGTTGATGTCGTTCAAGAAGTTATATGTTTGGCATATGTGTGAACTTCCAAAAGATAAGTTGCCTATCAGAATGAAATGGATCTTTCATAATAAGATGGATGAAAAGGGTGTTATTGTTTGCAACAAGGCCAGACTTGTTGTACAAAGATTCTATCAGGTTGAAGGTCTTGATTATGAAGAAGTCTACTCTCCCATTGCTAGACTTGAAGCTATTCGTATATTTCTAGCATATGCTTCATTCATAAACTTCAAAGTTTATCAAGTGGATGTTAAGACTATATTTTTGTATGGTGAAATGAAAGAAGATACCTATGTATGTCAACCTCCTAGTTTTGAAGATCCAGATCATCCCAATTATGCCTATAAGTTAGACAAAGCACTTTATGGATTACATCATGCCCCTCGTGCTTGGTATGCTACTCTTACTGAACATTTGCTTGCAAATGGTTATACAAGGGGTGATATTGATTAAACTTTATTTCTATGGAAGATTGGTGATGATCTTATTATTTTCCAAATCTATGTTGATGACATCATTTTTGGATCTACAAATTAAGATATGTGTAACGAGTTTGAAGCGATGATGAAAAGGAAGTTCGAGATGAGTTCACTTGGATAAATTATGTTTTTCTTGGGTATTCAAGTTAAACACAATGACCAGGGTATTTTGATCCATTAAGAGAAATACGTTCATAGTATTCTGCAAAAATACAAATTTCAAGATTCCAAGATTGCACCAACTCCTATGTCATCTCGTCCCACTTTATCTCCAAGGCCCTGATCCCCGGAGACCCCATAATTGGTCATTCATAGCATCATTCATTATTAAAACTCATTTAAAATAGATGAACATAAGAAAATATTGCAGCAGAAGAATTATCAAAAATCATTTCATACATTAATAATTACTTTTGCCAAGTAATACATCGTTGATTTGAAGTTACAAAAAAATACTTAGTTGTATTACAAAACAACAACATTATTTTTGCATGAGATGGATGTCAGTCTTTGCTTGCCAAGTAGCTTCAACCTCGTGCCATCCTCAGCAACAACATTACCTGCCAAATGAAAATGCATATAAAAAGTCAGCGTTGCTGAGTGAGTTCTAGCTTGATAATATAGAAAATATACTTTTTGTAAACTTCACTTGGTAATCGTCCATCATTATACATAATCAATCATTAAGAGATTCTTTATCTTTCTTTCTTTCATTGTCTTTCACTTTCATTGCTTAGGTTTGCACAAAGAAAGAGCCTATATTGTTGGTTGGCAACAAATGCCGAACCCCTATCGGCAAACGTCTATTTTGGTAGCTAACCCATGCAACAGTTGACCCACACTACTAGGCACGAAGCCTGCTCATGAATACGAGTCCCATTGATTTGTTGGTCCATCCCCAGGATTAGACCCCAGATGTGCATTTTGAATCAGCCACACATCAGTTGAACTAATGACAACAAGGTCGTGCAGCTCATTCCATTGTTCTTGCAAGGCTTTCCATTAATTATAAGGGCCCGGGGGTAACATTCATTAAGTTTCACTGTCTTCTTCTATTTCTTTGTGTCCACTTAGTTATAAATAATACTTTTTAAATATCCACTGTTTTAATAGTCACATAACATGAAACATAATAAATATTATCCATAACAACAGGCCATAAGAAAATAATCAAACATTAGAAACATTAAACAAGTATAATCTTTCCTTATACACAAGTTCCTAACACTTAAACTCTATTCCCATAAATTCAAAAAAATCCTTCAAAAAAATCCTAAGTCCCCAAAGAAATGCTGATGAATGTAAACCAGTGCGGATGAACAAATGCAGATGAAAGTCTTCAGAAAATATTCTAAGTGTCTAAAGGTATGCGGGTGAACCAAATACGAAAGAACAAGTCCAAATGCGGATGAACAAGTCCAAATGTTGATGAACATGTCCAAATGCGGATGAACATGTCCAAATGCGGATAAACAACACTAAATGCGGATGAATAAGTCTTAGGTGAATGAACTTAACCAATGCGGTTGAAGTTCAGCAAATGCGGATGAATACTTGCAAATGCGGAAGAACAAAAGAAAATGCGGATGAACAAAAATACTTAACTATTGAACATAAAACCAATGCGGTTTAATGTTCAGCAAATGCGGATGAACTCCAACAAATGCGGATGAACACTTAACAAATTCGGATGAATAAAATTAATTAGGCTATTCAACCAGTTCCCAATCCTCGTTCTAACATATCCTTAGCATAGATCTAACATGCTAAACACTTAGAACAGAGCTTACAACTACACAACATCAAAGAAGGCATTCAAAACACACACATCGCATACACATCAGATGCAAAAAGTAGAAAACTCATGCTTCAGTTGTAAAAATTCAGTTAATATGCATTTCAGCCCCAAACTAGATTAAAACAAGTAAAATAGGGGAATCTAGAACTCACCTCTAACAGCTTTCGAGTAAGACTTCTTCAAACCGAGAGCAAATGGGAGTTCTAGCACTTAAACACACCGAAACAAGCAGCCAACATAAGAAACACCTAAGAATCGGTCCCGTAGCTCGAACACAGCTAAAAACAGAGCAGAAAACACAAGAAAACCTCACCTACAAGCAGCTCTTCCTCCTTCTCTCTCTAGAATCGATTGCAGCTTCTTCCTTCTTCTTGCAGCCAAAAGCAAGATCTATAAAAGAAGAGGTGTGGGCCACCATACTTCTTTTAAATCCTAACATGGGCAAGTTTGCCACTTACATAACTTTAACCCCTTGACTTGGGATATTTCACCTTTTTTCTTATTCTTTTAAATTTCTGGGTGTTACAAGTCCACCCCCCTTATATAGGTTTCGTCCCCGAAACCTATCACTCCTCGAACAGCTGTGGGTAATCGGCCTCATCTCTTCCTTAATTTCCCATGTAGACTCGGGTCCCTTCCTATGCCTCCACTGTACTCGCACCAGTGGAACCACTTTATTCCATAGTCTCTTCTCTTTTCTGTCAATGATGGCCATCTGTTGCTTCACATAATTGAGCTGTTCATCTACCTCGATAGCCTCCAGTGGCATAATCATACCCTCGTCGGCTAAGCACTTTCTCAGATGAGATACATGGAATGTCGGATGAATTCCACTAAACTTATAGGGTAGCTCTAACTTGTAAGCCACCTCTCCAACTCGAGCAATGATTTGGGAAGGCCCTATATACTTCGGGCTTAGCTTTCCTTGCTTCCTGAATTGGATGATCCCTTTCCAAGGCGAAACCTTCCACATAACTCTATCGCCCAGCTTGAATTCGATTAGTCTTCGTCTCTTGCCATCATACGATTTCTGTCTATCCTTTGCTGCTTCCATAAAGGCCTTGATCTTCTCCAACTTTCCTGTGGTAGCCTCGATCACCTCAATGCTCTCCAACTCCTTCTGCCCAAAGTCACCCCAACATACGGGCGTTCTATACTTCCTAACGTATAGCATCTCGTAAGGAGGCCTACCAATGCTGGCAGGCTAACTGTTGTTATATGAGAACTCAGCTAACGGTAAGTGTTCGTCCCAACTTCCACCAAGGTCAATGAAGTATGCTCATAGCATATCCTCCAGCGTCTGAATCGTCCACTCCGGCTGACTATCTGTCTGGGGATGATAAGCCATACTGATATGTAGCTTCATCCCCCTCACATTCATGGAATCTCTTCTAAAACTTAGATGTAAATCGAGTGTCACGGTTAGACACGATGGATACCGGTACACCATGATGAGCTACGATCTCCTTGATGAATAGATCCGCCAATCTCTCAGACGAATACGTCTCATGAATCGGCAGAAAGTGAGCACCCTTTGTCAGGCAGTCAACTATCGCCCATATAACCTTCTCATCCTTACGGGTCGACTTAGTCAATCGTGAAGCTATCTTGGAGAAGTCTTGAATGAACCTTCTGTAGTAGCCCGCCAAACCCATGAAACCACGAATCTTAGATGGCATCTTTGGAGACTTCCATTGCATCACCGCCTCAACCTTCGCCGGGTCCACCGTGATCCCTTCAGGATTAACCACATGACCCAGAAACTGAACTTCGCTTAACCAGAATGCATACTTGGAGAACTTGGCGTACAGCTTCTCCCTTCTAAGCGTCTCCAGCACCTCCCGAATATGTCCGGCATGCTCTTCTTCACTCTTCAAATAAATCAGGATGTCATCGATAAACACAATCACTAATTTATCTAGCATAGGCCGACATGCCCGATTCATTAGATCCATAAAAGTAGCTGGCATGTTGGTTAAACCAGAAGACATAACAAGAAAATCGTAGTGTCCGTAATGCGTACAAAATGTTGTGTTAGGAATATCCTGCTCCCTCACCTTCAGTTAGTGGTAACCAAATCGGAGATCTATCCTCGAGAACCAACTGGCACCTTGAAGCTGATCAAAAAGTCATCAATCCTCGGTAACGGATACCGATTCTTCACAGTCAACTTATCCAGCTCACGGTAGTCGATGCACATCCTCATGCTACCATCCTTCTTCTTCACAAACAAGACCGGAGAACCCAGGGAGAGATACTCGGTCGGATGAACCCCTTATCCAGCAACTCTTGCAACTGGACCATCAGTTCCTTCATCTCGGAGGGAGCTAATCGATACGGTGCCTTGGCAACAGGTTGGGCACCCAGTATCAAATCAATCTGGAACTCGATCTCGCGGTCCGGTGGCACACCTGGTAGATCCTCCGGGAATATGTCTGGGAAGTCACACACGACCGGTACGTCCGACAATCGTGGTAATGAGGCATCCACAACCTTCGCATAAGCCAGGTAGGCACCACATCCATGCTTGTTACACTTCTTTGTCACAACCTTCGAAATTACTTTTAGGATCATACTAACTCTGTCGCCGTAGATCGTCGCCAAACTCCCATCAGGCGCGGTCAACCGAATCATCTTCTTATGACACACGATGTTTGTCTCATAGGCTGCTAGCCAATCCATCCCTAGAACCACATCGAATCTGCCTAGGGGCATCACGAATAATTTAGCAGAGAACCTATGGCCTTCTAACTCTATGTCACAATCCTCTATCAGATCAGAAATCCTGGTAGACTTACCAATGGCGGTTTCTACATCGAAGGGCTCATCAATACTTCTACTTCTAATAGGCAACTTATCACAGAAGGCAGCAGAAATAAAACTCCTACCAGCACCAGAATCAAAAAGCACAGAGGCACAAGTTTAGTTTACTAGGAATGTACCTGTCATGACATCGGGGTCCACCCTAGCCTCCTCCTGGGTCATAGTGAGTGCCCTGACTTTAGCCCTTGGCCCCCCCTTCTCCTTATTGATCTCCTTCCCTGCCCCGAAGCTCACCACCCTTGGTTTCTTGCAGTCTCTGCTCATATGCCCCCTCTCGCCATAGTTGTAGCACTTCACCCCTCTACAATCTTGCACCATGTGACCCTCCTTTCCACACTTGAAGCAGAGATTCGATTCCCACCTACACTCCTCCACATGGCCTCTCCCGTACTTACCACACAACTTCACCATGTGAAAATCTCCTGTCATGTGGCCCTCCTTCCCATACTTCTAGCGCACCTTCACTCCTAACTCGGTTGCAGCCACCTTGCAACCCTCTACCTTTGCCCTTTTGCCCTTGGGAGGGAAACCGCCACTATCAGCACGTTTTCTACTCTAGTTCTCTCCCCTCCTCTCATCTTCCCTTATGGCCATAATGACCCCAGTCACCACAGACGACAAAATTGTGTGCATGACTTGATGAACCCCTTCAACTATAGCCTCCTTCACTAAGGCCGACAGATTAACTCTCTCATCCCCACCTCTATGGTGATGAAACTCAGGCTCTTTAGGTGCCCTTTTAGTAGTCCTAGCCCTATTCCTCATGACACATGGTCCAACACCACGTCCACCGCGACCTCCACCTCTAGAAGCCCCCGAAGATCTACCACTAGCCATCCCCTAAACACTATAAGATTCAAACACCAACACGGTCATTCAAGGTAATAGCTCATATTATGTCAAGTATAGTAAGTCCCTAATTACAGTGGTCAGTTGTAATTAGCCACTTACTTTACTCTTCATCCCCCAAGCATTCCCGATCCAGACTACATCAGTAACCAAATCTACTAATAGCACATAATTCACATAACACATGCATATAATACTGGTTATCCTTAAGAAAATTACCTGATGGCATGTAGCTACTTGGGCTGGCATCCTTCCATTCGGTCCCATTCTCAGTTTAAGTTAATTTACCTAATTCTCTTAAAATTTGGTTATGATACCAACTTGTAAGGCCCCGATCCCGAAGACCCCACAGTTGGTCATTCATAGCATCATTCATTATTAAAACTCATTTAGAATATATGAACATAAGAAAATATTGCAACAAAAGAATTATCAAAAACCATTTCATACATTAATAATTACTTTTGCCAAGTAATACATCATTGATTTGAAGTTACAAAAGAATAATTAGTTGTATTACAAAACAACAACATTATTTTTGCATGAGATGGATGCCAATCTTTACTTGCCAAGTAGCTTCAACCCCATGCCATCCTCAGCAACAACATTTCCTGCGAACTGAAAATGCATATAAAAAGTTAGTGTTGCTGAGTGAGTTCTAGTTTGATAATATAGAAAATATACATTTTGTAAACTTCACTTGGTGATCGTTCATCATTATACATAATCAATCGTTAAGAGATTCTTTATCTTTCTTTCTTTCATTATCTTTCACTTTCATTGTTTAGGTTTGCACAAAGCAAGAGCCTATATTGTTGCTTGGCAACAAATGCCGAACCCCTGTCGGCAAATGTTTATTTTGGTAGCTAACCCATTCGACAGTTGACCTACACTGCTAGGCACGAAGCCTGCTCATGAATACGGGTCCTATTGATTTATTGGTCAATCCCCAGGATTAGACTCCAGATGTGCATCTTGGATCAGCTACACATCAATTGAGATAACGACAACAAGGTCGTGCACCTTATTCCATTGTGCCTGCAAAGCTTTCCATTAATTATAAGGGCCCGGGGGTAACATTCATTATGTTCCACTGTCTTCTTTTATTTCTTTGTGTCCACTTGGTTATGAATAATACTTTTAAAATATCCACTGTTTTAATAATCACATAACATGAAACATAATAAATATTATCCATAACAGCAGGCCATAAGAAAAGAATCAAACATTAGAAACATTAAACAAGCATAATTAAGTTCCTAACACTTAAACTCTATTCCCATAAATTCAAAAAAATCCTTCAGAAAAATCCTAAGTCCCTAAAGAAATGCAGATGAATGTAAACCAATGCGGATGAAAGTCTTCAGAAAATATTCTAAGTGTCTAAAGGTATGCGGGTGAACTAAATGTAGAAGAACAAGTCCAAATGCGGATGAACATGTCCAAATGCGGATAAACATGTCCAAATGCGGATAAACAACACTAAATGCGGATGAATGAGTCTTAGGTGAATAAACTTAACCAATGCGGTTGGTTCAGCAAATGCGGATGTAAACTTGCAAATGCGGAAGAACAAAAGCAAATGCGGATGAACAAAAATACTTAACTATTGAATATAAACCAATACGGTTGAATTTTCAGCAAATGTGGATGAACTCCAACAAATGCGGATGAACACTTAACAAATGAGAATGAATAAAATTACTTAGGCTATTCCACCAGTTCTCAATCCTCGTTCTGACATATCCTTATTACAGATCTAACATGCTAAACACTTAGAACTAAACTTAAAACTACACAACATCAAAGAAGGCATTCAAAACACACACATCGCATACACATCAGATACAAAAAGTAGAAAACTAATGTTTCAGTTGTAAAATTTTAGTTAATATGCATTTCAGCCCAAACTAGTTTAAAACAAGTAAAATAGGGGAATCTAAAACTCACCTCTTACAGCTTTCGAGTAAGACTTCTTCAAACCGAGAGCAAATAGGAGTTCTAGCACCTAAACACACTGAAACAAGCAGCCAACTCAAGAAACACGTAAGAATCAGTCCAGCAGCTCGAACACAGCTGAAAACCGAGCAGAAAACACAAGAAAACCTCACCTACAAGCAGCTTTTCCTCCTTCTCTCTCTAGAACCGATTGCAGCTTTTTCCTTCTTCTTGTAGCAGAAAGCAAGATCTGTAAAAGAAGAGGTGTGGGTTGCCATGCTTCTTTTAAATCTCAAAATGGGCAAGTTTGCCACTTGCATAACTTTAACCCCTTGACTTGGATATTTCACCTCTCTTTCTTTTTCCTTTTAAATTTCTGAATGTTACAGATCAACATCTGTATCAGTCAATGATTGGATCCCTGATGTATCTTACTACAAGTAGACCTGACATTATGTTTTCTGTTTCTCAATGGGCATATTATTAGAGTAATCCAAAAGAGTCTCGCGTGAAAACTATCAAGCAGATTTTCAAGTATCTCAAAGGTCAACCACAACTTAGACTTTGGTATCCTAGGAATTCTGAATTTAATTTATATGCTTATACTAACAGTGGTTATGGTGGTTATAATTTGGACAAGAAATCAACAATAGGTGAATATGAATTTCTCAAAAATAGATTGATTTCTTGGCAATGCAAAAAGCAGAATACCATTTCCACACCCACTACAGAAGCTGAATATATGGATGCCTCAAGTTGTTGTTCATATATCATTTGTATTCAACAACAACTTCTTGATTATGGTCTTAATATCTTCAATACCACCATTTCGTGTGATAATTTTGTAGTTTTAAACATCATGAATAATCTCATTCAACATTCAAAAACAAAACACATCAACATCCGCATGCATATTATCCGTGATTGTTTTGATAGAAAGCTTATTCATCTTGCTCAAGTCACATATGATGAAAATATTACTGACTTGTTTACCAAGGCTTTTGATCATTCCAGATTCGACTTTCTTGTTCAATCTCTTGGAATGATTAACTTTGGTTGATTTACGAGACCTTCACCCAAAAATATGTTTCTATTTACTTTGTTAAAATTGTCCTTTTCTAAAAGATAATCACAATTTTAGGATGAGAAATTTAAAAATGTAACGAAAAAGATTTTGAATTTAGGGGAAGTAATTTGAAAAAGTGCAAAAAGATTTTGTTCAGTTGATATATAATCATTACAAAATGAATTTTCACTCTAAAGAAGAAATAATAGTATATTTCTTGATTTTGATATGTTACATACAAAAATATAAAAAAGAAACTGACTTGGATTATGTTTGATATGTTGATAGGCTCGACTTCCAAGAATGAAAAACAATATGCTTTGTGAAACACTGTAACTAAATTCTCTATGACTGAAGTGGGTCACATATCAAGGTTTTGTGGTGACACTGAATTCATACTAAAACAGACTAAAAGTTATAGTCTAGTCATACTCAAGCAGTTACATCATGAATTAGTAAACTTCATACATACATACATACATATATATATATAGTCTTATATGAAAAGAAAAAGAAATAAAGAAAAGAATAACTAAACAAAGAAAAAAAATTGAAAAATGACAAAAGAGCAAAAAGATGCCAAAAATAAAAGATATGTCAAAGACTACATACTATATGGTAAATATTTTTATTTTTAAGAATATGTTCTGACACAGGAGGCAAAATTAAAATATGGGGAATGTAAGTCCGAATTGACATATAGGTCCTAAACATCTTGCGAGGGCAAAACATAAATCCGACTGACTGTTAATAAGTCCTAAATCTTGTTAATATTTTGTATTCAGAAACGTTTCTCAGGCTAGCTATGCTCTAAATAGATATTCTAAGAAGATCAATAATCATAAGATTACCTATCAGAAGTAAAAGATTTAAGTCAAATTGGGTTGACTTGAAATCTCAAAAGTGTCTTGAAGCTGGATAAGAGTATTACAAGATTTTTTATTGTAGGATCCATTGATTTCATATAAATAAATAAAAACATGATAATAATCACAACATATGTGTCTTAGTAAAGATTGAAATTTCAGTTTATATTAGATAAATCATATTAACAATCAACTTAACCAGTCTTATTCTAAATACAGTTGAAAGATGTTAATAATTGATTTCAAAGAAATATAATCCTATACTTGAAAATTTACAAAAAGTTTTAAGTTATAAATCTATGGTCTTTTGTTCATAAAATTTTATAAAATTGAGGGTCTCTAATTAATAATCAACACATGGTTAAACATAAAATTCAAAATTAATAATAATACAAAATTTTAAACAAATGAAAAATTGAAGAAAATATTGAAATATTGAACAAAATTTAAAAATGAAACTTCTCGCATGCGAGAAGTTCATGAGGTGTGAAGTTTGACTTCTCGAGCGAGAAGTCAAAAGAGTATAAATATCTGCAGTCATACGAATGTTAACTATTCGCATCGCATAACTAATGATTGATCTCTCTGAAATTTTTAAAGTGTTGATTTGATTCTTGTTGATATACTAGTTCACAGTATTCGATTAGTGATTACTAGGACATATACAAGGTACTTTGATGATAAATGTTTAGATTTAAGAATGTTTGAAAATGAACCGAATCTTGAAACTCAAAAAATGTAATATATAATGAAATTAATCATAATAGTAATTAATAAAGACCTAATCGACTCCAATAAATCAAGTTTCAATGGCTAAAACTCACTGAAATGTACTTAATTTGAAAAAATGTTTTTGGGTTGTCACGTGCAAAAAGTTACAAAAAAGATGAATAGACGGTAAAACCTTTTAATTCGCATGAAACTTCTTGTGTTAGAATCTTTGACCAGTAGCGCAAATAGTTGACTTTTGGTCAAACTCATTCCAAGTGAAATGTAACTTGTCGCGTGAAAGGTTAAATCTTTTTGAAATCTAATTTCATGCGATAACTATCTTGTCGCATGAGAAGTTGAAATTAACTGAAAACAATCCGCATGCGAAAAGTATACTTTTCGTGTGAAATGTTCAATTTTTAAATTTATAAAAAAAAATTTAAGTCTTAATTGTTGAACTTCGATACTGATCAAATTGTTTGTTTTGATTTCAGATGGCTAGACAAATGAGAGAGATACTGAAGAAAAAACATAATGCGGTTGCATATCTTGGTGATGTACCTGAAGAAAAGGCATTATTTCGATCATTTATAGACGGACTGAAGACTTCTCATACTCACCATGCCATATTAGCTAACCCAACAATATACACTAATGTTCTTAATGAGTTTTGGTTTTATGCTGCCAATCAAAGACATTCTAAGGGAGAACCCTATATTTTTGCCACAGTGAATGGGAAGAGGGTTATCAATACTGTTGAGATTATTAAAAATGTTTTACTGTTAGAAGATCAATCGAATGCTCTTGTGAAGTTAGATAACAATGTAGCCAGAGATTGCTTGATGAGGATGGGATATGATCATAGATATCCGTCTCTGAAGAAGAAGCATTTACCCCTATTTTGGAAATTCCTATTCCATGTGGTTATGCATTGCTTATGTAACCTAAAGGAGGGATTAGATAGACTAAGTGTTGTATTCGGATCACTGCTAGTTTTATTGGTCGATGACTTACCGTACAGCATATCCAAGGCCATATTCTCTGAGATGCAAAAGAATGTTATTGTATCAGCTGGGAAGAAGTTTATTATGTATTTCTGGTTTATACAGATGATAGTGAATGCTGCTCATCCTGAGTTAGCTGTGTGTGATTCTACTACTTATACTGTCATGGTGATAAAGAAGGACATATTCACTTATTTGATGGGTTCTAGAGGGAATGTGTGGAAGAGTGATCACTTTGCCAAACTTGGCCGGTTTATTGATGGTTTCCAATCTGATGATCAGCCATAACATCAACAAGCCACTGTTGAATGACATCATACAGACCCAATTGCTTCATTTTCACAAACTCTTGTGATGCTACAGGAATGTCTTCTCATTTTGGTGGAAAGTTTGTTGATGAAAAGATTGAGCTCTGGCTTGATGATAGTTCGAGTGAGACTGATAGTGATAGGATTGGTAAAGTTTCTTATGTAATGCAAGAGAGACCTAGAGTGCATGTTACACCTACAAAACGCACTATTGAGGATGTTGATGCTGATCTTGTTCTTGGGGATTCACCAGCCACTCAGAAAAGGAAGAAGAAGATGTCTAGGAAGAAAGCCGATACTGACGTTACTAGATGTGGTAAGGGTAGATTGACTTCTCGCTCGCGAAGTCAAAAGAGTATAAATATCTGCAGTCATACGAATGTTAACTATTCGCATCGCATAATTGTTGATTGATCTCTCTGAAATTTTTAAAGTGTTGATTTGATTCTTGTTAATAAACTCGTTCACAGTATTCAATTAGTGATTACTAGGACTTATACAAGGTACCTTGATGATAAATGTTTAGATTTAAGTATGTTTGAAAATGAACCGAATCTTGAAACTCAAATATACGTAATATATAATGAAATTAATCATAATAGTACTTAATAAAGACCTAATCGACTCCAATAAATCAAGTTTCAATGGCTAAAACTCACTGAAATGTACTTAATTTGAAAAAATGTTTTTGGGTTGTCACGTGCGAAAAGTTACAAAAAAGATGAATAGACGGTAAAACCTTTTAATTCGCATGAAACTTCTTGTGTTAGAATCTTTGACCAGTCGCGCAAATAGTTGACATTGGGTCAAACTCATTCCAAGCGAAATGTAACTTGTCGCTCGAAAGGTTGAATCTTTTTGAAATCTAATTTCATGCGGTAAGTATCTTGTCGCACAAGAAGTTGAAATTAACTGAAAAACAATTCGCGTGTAATGTTCAATTTTTAAATTTATTGAAATTTTTTTAAGTCTGGATTATTGAACTTTGATACTGATCAATTATTTGTTTTGATTTCTGATGGCTAGACAAATGAGAGAGATGCTGAAGAAAAACCATAATGCGGTTGTATATCTTGGTGATGTACCTAAAGACAAGGCATTATTTCCATCACTTATAGATGGACTAAAGACTTCTCATACTCACCATGTCATATCAGCTAACCCGACAATATACACTGATGTTCTTAATGAGTTTTGGTAATATGCTGCCAATCAAAGATATTATAAGGGAGAACCCTATATTTTTGCCATAGTGAATGGGAAGAGGGTTATCATTACTGCTGAGATTATTAACAATGTTTTACTGTTAGAAGATCAACCGAATGCTCTTATGAAGTTAGATGACAATGTAGCCAGAGATTGCTTGATGAGGATGGGATATGATCATAGATATCCATCTCTGAAGAAGAAGCATTTACCTCCGTTTTAGAAAGTCCTATTCCATGTGGTTGTGCATTGCTTAAGTAACCTAAAGGAGGGGTTAGGTAGCTTAAGTGCTTTATTCGGATCACTGCTAGTTTCATTGGTTGATGACTTACCATACAGCATATCCAAGGCCATATTCTCGATATTCGGATCACTGCTTAAGTAACCTGAAGGAGGGGTTAACTAGGATGAAGTTTATTATGTATTCCTGGTTTATACGGATGATAGTGAATGTTGCTCATCCTGAGTTAGCTGTGTGTGAGTCCACTACTTATACTGTCATGGTGATGAAGAAGGACATATTCATTTATTTGATGGGTTCCCGAGGGAATGCATGGAAGGGTGATCACTTTGCCAAACTTGGCCGATTTGTTGATGGTTTCCAATCTGATGATCAGCCCTCACATCAACAAGCCATTGCTGAACCACATCATATAGACCCAATTGCTTCATTTTCATGAATTCTTGCTGATGCTCTAGGAATTTCTTCTTATTCTGGTGGAAAGTCTGTTGATGAAGAGATTGAGTCCTGGTTTGATGATAGTTCGAGTGAGACTGATAGTGATCGGATTGGTAATGTTCCTTATGTAATGCAAGAGAGACCAAGAGTGCATGTTACACCTACTAAACGCACTGCTGAGGATGTTGATGTTGATCAGTGTCTGAGCCTCAAGTCATTGTTAGAGGACGAGTGTATGGAGGATTTCCTTAACACTCCTCTAAAGCAGAGATAGACTGCTCGAACCTCTTCTTGCTTACCCACACCTGTTATACTTTAGCAGAGGGTTCAAGCACTTAAGTGAGATGTTGGAGAAAACTCAATAGATTATTTGAATGCTCTTAATTAAAAAAAAGGATGAGAGGATTAAGAATCTTGAACATCAGCAACAATTCTTATTTAGCTATGTTAAGATTCTGGAGAACAACATCAAAGACCACACTTCTAGATTTTCATTCTCATCTGCTCATCATAGATTTACTAAAGTTAGAGAGTCTGGTCAACAGCAGTTTGTTGTCCTGATCCTCTTGCTACTAATAAAGAAAGAGAGACTACTGGTGTTGATCAAAAACCAACTAGTACTATGCATGAAGAGTTACTGAGGATCAACCAATAGTTCAACATATTGGAGAGGCATTTATGGAGCCTGAGCATGATATACAGCGTACTGAGTCTAAAGATGATGATGATGGATTGGATCAGTTTAATTTTAGCTATGATGAGGAGCATGACTTAGATGATGATGATGATGATGATGATGATGATGATGATGATGATGATGATGATGATGATGGTAGTGGTGGTGGTCGTGGTGGTGGTGATGGTCATGATGAAAAGGGGAAGAAGAAAGGAGATGATGATGATGATGATGATGATGATGATGATGATCAGGGAGTAGATATGGGCTCTACTTCTGGTCCTTCTGGTTTTTCAGGTTTTGCTAATGTCTCTGAGCCAAGATCTGATGATCCAGATGACTATGTTCCCTTAGATCCAGCAACTAAAGTAATGTATGAGAAGGAAATTTTACACGTTCTAGCAATAGATACTTGCTGAGGAATCTGATGAGGAGTTTGGTTCATTTTATGATCTTGATGAGACTGTTGATTACACAGATATTTTTAGGAATAGTCTTAAGGTTTTATTCTTGGATATGTTGGTACAAGAAGAGGAGATTATGACCAAGTCTGGAGCTGAGCAAAAGACTGACGAGACTGATGACTTAACAGAAAAGATAGCTGTATGTCAGGTCAGAAATCTAACTATGAATGCTCCTCCACCGCTGGCTTATGTGCATACAATTGTAAATTCCAAACCATTTACAAGGTATGGAAATTTTGAGCCTATTATTAGTTGGGTGTATGATGGTGAGAAGAAGATGTACGTAGTGAAAAGACGAGCAGGTACGATAGAGTATTATCAGGATGAACATGACTTTCATACTTCCAGAGCATCTGATCTTTATACAATGGGTCGTGTGCCATTCATCAACACAAGTAATTATGGAAAGTCCAATTGGATTTGAAACATGATCTGGCGACAAAGTAAATCCAACTTCAAAGATTTTAAGACTACCAAATCAAAAGTCATTGAAGATGAGACTCGGATAGATCCAAACACTAGCAAACCAATGATGATTAGAGTTTATAACATCCCAGGTATCCTCGAGAGATTCTAATACATGCCTATGTACTAGTTAACAATTTGGCAAAACTAATATGGTAGGGTTGTGAAAAGAACACTGGCATGCAGTTATTCATTGTGTAGACAAAGAATTCCATATCATTGACCCCGTTGACTTGCTGAATTTTGGAAGAGAAGATTTGATGAGGTTGCAGGCTTGTCTAATTACAGATGATGAATCTGTTCATCTTTTAGTAGCCCAATATGGTTGGTTGATTACGAAGGCCCTGGACAATAAAATGTATGCTTATGGGGGCAGTTATAAGGTTGCAGACGTGGACTTCTAAAGATTTGATTCACCAACCATAGGGGGAGATTGTAAGGATTGAACCTAAAGGCTCGAGAAATCAAAAAGAAGAGTTTGAAGAACAAGACAAGTCACACGAGAACTTTGATCCTCGCGAGAGATAGTTTTCGCGTGAGACGTTTTGGTTTTAATATAATTATGTTGCTTTTGATCTCTTTGTAATTAATCTTGATATTGAGCGAAAAGTTTATTGTAATCCTTTATCAAAGAGAAATAATATTCAAAGTTATTTACTTGTTGCTTGTTTCTACTTGATCTCTTACGTTTTATTGTTCTAATCATGTTACCGTAAGTGATTTCATTCCGCATCTTCCTAACGAGATCGATCTACATACCTTAAAACTATCTACGGCTATTTGATGTAGAGTCTCTCTACTCATGCTTCTACTCGATCCAAAAAACAAAAATTAACAACACCTAGTGGGTATTGAGTACTCAATATTCTCTTTATAATAAAGCATTCTCAAGTAAACTTATATTATAAAGGAAACCTATAAGCTTCTATTTATAGCAAGCACGCAGGCAGTTGAATTCTATGCTTCTGTCGAAGTGGGATGAAAGTCAGCAGCCTGGCTGCTTGCTTACTTATTGACCAACCTGTTTGTTTGCTTGCTTATAATTAATTCACTTGCTTCATTTGTTATTCTCTCGTAACTTTTAAACTACAACGTTCTATAAAAATTCGAATACATCGTTGGGGCGACCTCATTTTTCTTTACTAGTCCACCTAAGTTTCGCTAAAAACTTAGTAAGGTCGAATATAATACATTTTATTATTATTAAACATTTTCTTAAAATAATAAACTGTCAACATCACATCTCATCTTTCAAATAGTCATCTTACTCATATGACAATCCTAAGTATTATATAGTATTATACCCTATCGAATCTATCAATTGCTGCTTGCCAAAAAACCTGGGACTCGCCATGTAAAAAACTACATTTTTCTGCCCAAATCTGACAAAATCGTACCAAAAAACGGAACAACCTCTTGAAGATCTCCTCACACAATTCATGCATATCATGTAAGATAAGTGTTGACCCGAGCAACCACATGTGTTGACTTTTCCTTTTTACAAAAGCTTTTCAGATATATTTAGATAACAAAACTTGCTAAAGAAAGTTCATGAAGCTCACTTAACATATATGAAAGAAAATTTGCATATTTTACGATTTACAACTATAACATTAGAGTTTGAGGTATCCAAGATGGTCACCCATCCCTGGATTGCTGCTACCTGAGCACGCTTAACTATGGAGTTCTCCTCTCATCCACAGCCAATACGCCCAAAACGCGTTGATGACATTAAAGTCTAGACATTACTTATGAACCTAGCATTTCTCCTGTCCATGGTCGATGTTGGATTTAGTAGGCTGTCATAATTCCCTAGGAAAACGGCCAACTTGGTAATAGTTGTAACACTTAACTTTGCTCTTGTCTATTCTAAAACTTTACCTCTTTTTCCTTTAAAACTTCTGACCAATTCGTTGCTAAAATTGTTTAATGTCAAGTTCTTCAAGATCATCTAAATGAATACAGTCCAGATCTTCTTCTGAAAATTGGAAGAAGTTTGCTTGTTCTGGAACAAATGCTAAATTAGAGAAATTTGAAGTGGGGGTGTAATTACTGAAGGTAAATTTCAGCCGTCGAAGGGTAAAGTGGGGGATGTTTTAGTTGTTGCTAATTCAGGATAGGTAATCATTGGCACTTGATGACTTACAATGAGAATATGATAAGATTGATGGGATAGATAGGGCTCATGAATAGGTTCCTACGGTGCTAAAGATCTTGTAGTGCTTGATCTTTCACTTGATCTACCAAGAGAATCTTCATAGCATCCATCTCTATCTAGTAGGCACTCAAAATACCATACAACTCATCCATAGTCATAGTCTTCAGACTCTTAGTTCTCTTTATGGAAACAATATAAACTATCCATGTCTTTGGTAGACACCTCAAAAACTTTCTTAGAACATCACTATTCTTGATCTTCACACTTGCTTCATTAAGATAGACTATGAGTTTAATATATCTATGGTATGTTGTTGTCAATGTTTCTCCTTTGTTAAAACCAAAGTTCTTAAACATTTGTTTCAAGACATCCCTTTTTTTCTTCTTCATGTCTTTAGTACCTTCATATCTTGCCCTCAAAGTTTCCCATACCTTCTTAGCATTTGGCCATTTCTTGAAACCATGGATAATGCTATTGGAAATACTCATTCTAATCAGCCAGAGAGCCTTAGAATCCACCTTCATCTTCTTTAGATCATAATTAGAATACTTTATTGGATCCTTTGGTATCATCCCACCTCCTTCACTACCAATATGGACCATTCAGAATAGACAACTAGGGTTTTGGATCTTAATTTCTCACAAAATCCTCCATCCTGATCTTCCAATTATTATAATCATTAGGAGTGAATAACATGTTTGTTTTGATTGCCATTTTCCAATTCATACTTGGTGCACATAGCTACAACAACCATTTTATGAGTGTTGGAGAGGATTGATTCATATAAAACAAGTGATTTTTTAAAATAAGTTTCAAGCAAATAAAGAACAAAGCTCTAATATAACTTGTTCTATCAGTTGGAAGAAGAACTTCTTTAAATTAGTAGATAATAGATGCAGAATCTCTATTAAATAGTAGTATCAAACACATAGATTGTAATAGTTGAATGTAAATAACACAAAGGACATTCTTTCAAAGTATTCACGTGATTATATTCCACTTCTTACAAGAGTAGTAACAGCAAAACAAGTGGGAAAAAACAACTAACCTCAGAACTATAAAAGTGTGAGATAATTATACTTGTAAAGTTAAACATTAGAACAAATCTTGATCGTCTATTCTAGGTTTAAGATCAATGTATGCTACAGCCACTTATCTACATGTTATGGCATGCCATAAATGTATAATTCTATTGGTTACAAGAAACTGTATAATACAGATAAGAAATCAGCATAGTAGATCTTCGGTAGTTGTAGTGTCGTGGTAACACCACAAGTCTTCAGTACTGACATCTTGTGTACAAAAGTAGTGACTCAGCATATATAACTACTGGTTGGCAGATGTAGTGTACATGCTGACTTATAGTTGATCAATAGTTGATTCAGCAAATGAAGTCTTAGGCTATTAGACTTATCTTCGCTACTTAGACCGGTCTGGCTGGAGCTATTCGCCACTTAGTGTTTGGTAGCTTCACCTTCAATATCTCAACACCTTGTTGCTTATGTATCATCCTCTAGGAGCTTTCTATCTTTTAGAAACTCTATGATTTGAGTCATCCTACTTATTCCTTCTTCAATTATGACATCTTGTATTTCAAGTTCCTTGATCGAAGGTTTCTTCAACACCTTTACCAGCACCTTTTTGGTGATGTGAGCAAAGGTTAAGGAGGTGTGCTTGCTAAGAGCATAAACTCACTTATTTTTAGACCTTGGGCCACGAGTGATAGAGCAGCTTATGAATCCTTGCATTATCTCTTTAAGTGAATTCCATACCTTAGGGTTAGTAAAAACTAATCTAGCCCAGGATTCTTCAGCGCTTGATGCACCGTTGGTGTGCAAGGTCCATGTTTTTGCAGAGAGCTTCTACTTGTCTTTTTGTGTTGTAGCTCGTTAACTTCTTTTGCTATATCTTCTTCATGAACTTCTGCAATAGATTTAGCTAAGACTTGAGCCTTGATAGTTGTTCTTGGTATGTACTCAATTTTGTGTTCTCCAAGCTCGATAGCCCATTTAGCAAAGCGACCGGATATTTCGGGCTTCTCTAGTATTTCCTTAATTAGTTGATTAGTAAATACCCTGATCTTCGAGCTGCAAGTGTCAAGGAGATTGCTAGCTTCTCTATTAGCGAGTAATTTATTTTGAAAACTTTTAATGCCATGTTGATAAAATATAAAGGACTTGAGTACTTTTTTTTTTCAATAAGTAGCATGGTGCTCACTGCTTCAGCTCTTGTCAAGAGACAGATAGAGAGTAACTCTCTGATTTCTATTGTAACTACAGCAGGCAAGGCGTCAATGTGCTCTTTCATCTAATGGAAAACAACTTCTGCTTCTTCCGTCCACTTGAAATCTAGTGCAACCTTTTAATTTTTTTAAAAAAGGGAGTGATATTTTTGCTGATTTGACAAGAATCTTTTAATTAAAAGTAGCTATCTTCTTGTTCAGACTTTGCACTTCTTTCTTTGTTTTAAAAGACTTTAGAACCTTATTTGGATCCGCTATTATGCTTTGCCTCCCCAGAATTTGACCCGGGAATATCACTACTAGAAAAACTACAATAGATGGCACGTAATGCGTATCATATTTGGGGTCAGATGACGCGCATATGCGTGTCAAGAAAGTGGTAGTCATAAATGAATGATGACATGCATATACGCGTCATATATTTATGACGGGCAGAAGATGACGCGCATTTTATGACGGTCTCTAGATGACGCGCATTTTATGACGGTCTCTAGATGATGCGTAATGGGTGTCAAGGAAGGCGTAATCATAAATGACAAAATGACGAGCGTGCGCATGTCATCTTTATGAACTTTATGACGCATTAACAATGATACGCAATGTCCGTCATAAATTTAGCAGCTTTATAAAATACATATTTTTTATTATAAATTTACCTACTTTTTTTATAAAATTATAAATCAATAATTATCAAATAACAGCAAAACAAAATTCGTTTAATTAAATACTAACAAAAATTACAAAGTTGTTCTAAGTTCACATGCAAATACAAAAAGTACAAAGTAGTTCCATATTCATTTAATTGTCTATTATGTAGCCCTACATATAAATGAAATTCGAAACGTAATGCGACCACTCTTCGCGAATTTCATCCAAATAAGCGACTGTGTATTCATCTTTACCTCTTCCAAACTAATAAAAAAACCAATTTCACTTTAGTAATTATCAAAGAAGGAGAGTGATAAGTTTGTGAGAGAATGTAGCTTGTATGTCTTTATCTTGATTTTCATTTTTCTAATAGTTTGAGAGAGAATGTAGCTTGTATGTCTTTACCTGAATGAGTTCAACTGAGTTTTTAATGTTTGATCATGTTGCAACTTGAAAGTTAATAAATGGTTGAATAATTCAACTTTAACTGTGATAACAACTCAAAGGCACATAGAAACACCCCTATAGGTACAAAAACAATAAGCTTCATCAATGACAACTTAATATTCATTTTGACATTCAATCGAACAACTAGCAATCAGAAACATGGGTTACACTTCTTTGAAAGATCATCATTCTATGAAAGTTCAGTCAACACCACTGGTGTCATTCTTCCATATTTGACTCTTTTAAAGTTGTGAGTTTAAGACTAATTACAGTCATAAGTGTATCAGTTTGTTACTAACCAATCATCCAGTAGCCAGGATCTGAATATTAAGAGCCCATCGGATCATGACTGTATAGCCGCCATGCTTTGAATTGCAAGAAGTGCAAGGCCTACGACACCAGAAACACAACGGCTTCAATTCCAACTAAATCAAGTAATTCACCAAATAGCAAGGAAGCAAGAATAGCAGCTGTCAAATGTTGTCAATCAATTATAACCTATAATTTCTAGCTCCTTATGATTAATAAAATTCCCCTGCTACACAAAGCCTACAATTCCAATTAAATCTATTGATTCATCAAATAGGAAGGAAGCAACAATAGCAATTGTCAAATGTTGTCAATTAGTTATAACCTCCAATATTCTTGCTTCTTGTTAGAAAAAAAAGTTTCTATTTTGGTTTTTAATAAAGTTCTCCTACTACACAAAGCCTGCAATTCCAACTAAAGAGATTGATTCACTGTATAAGGTACAGTTAATGGTATAATTATTCAACTAAAAAATTCCTATTTTTGGTGTCTTCGAATCAATTGTTGATAAAATAGAAGAACCTTGTGTGAAAATTAATCTAATCATTGTAATCTCTGATTCTATAGTTAGTATAAATTTGTCTAATAAAACTATTTTCTGGTTATACTTTATTTTAAGATAGACAGGTTAGATAACAAGATAAGGGCAACGGGTTGCATGATAATTTTTTTTGCCTTTGAAGTGGTTTTAAAAGTAAGTGTGTTAAACATGATAACAAACAGGCTATAAAAGGTTGTGTGTATTATTAAACTATTAAAGAATATTGTTTAGTAAAACCTTTATATGTGACCCATTTGATCCAATAGATATAACACTTTTTAATCACAACCATCACCTCCATTATTTAGAATCCTTTATATTGTGAGCCAACCATCTTTAAGTTACCATGCGTACAAACCAAAATTTGGTAGGAGATATAATTAACGATTACTCACCACAACTAAAATTAGATAAACAAATTTGCTCATACTAAAAAAAATACCTGACAAAGTGTGTAGAAATTAAGATTTTAATTAGCCGGTGATGCGTCTTCCATATTAGAAGAGGTAAATATTCTCATTTTCTAATTACTTAAACTGAAATCTTCATATAAACCTGAGCTAGCATTCCCGAAATGTTCACCTAATGCAAGAAGCTCCTACAAACAATATTAATTTAAATTTATTTTACATTTGACCAAAATGAAAGATAACTATTAGTTACCTCATAAGATGCATAATCTATATCCAAACTCATAACTCTGTGATGATCAACTCTATGTTCAAGTTGTAACCTGTAATATTCGAGCTCATTGTTAGAGAGTTTTTATTGTTGGTGATTAATTAAATTCCCTTGCTTTTCACAAAAAAGTTATAACCAGCAATAAGAAAACCTCATTATATATAGAAAGTTTCAAATCATGAGATTTAAATATTTGGTCAAAACCGACGTTGTTCGGTGTAAATAACAAAATTGACCAAATAAACGCAAAATAACCTAGCCTTGGTCAACCATATACTGCTAAAAGGCAACTAATGTCTTTCCTAGTCCTTTTGCTCGAAACCTTTGCAATGCATCACCAAACTTAATACAAAGTCCTTTAACTTTGTCCCTGGTTCACAAAAACAACACAATCATTATCTAGAATCTAACTTCATCGCGTGATATAATAAAAATGAATATGGAAGCTTGAATGTGTATACCTGTGCTACACCATTGACTTTTACAGCAATTTGCCCATAAATCTATCAAAATCCCAAAATCAAAATTTAGTCTTACTTCTTTAGTATTAGAGTAGCGCTCAACAACAATCATCCATAAAACACAATTAAATTAATCCACTTGATCATTTTAAGGCCCAAATGGTATAAAAACACCCTTCTCAATCAAATCATTAGGTCTTCATTCTCAAGTTCTTAACCTAACATCTACGCACATTTAAATGGTGGTAATTACTGTTATCCACATATCAACAATGATTGACACATCATGAGTAAAACTTTCTTTAAGTAATAATACAATCACCATGTCAAGAATATTCATACCTAAATCCCAATTTAGGAAAAATACTCAAGATTCATCAATTTTAATAGTTGCTAAACACATTTTGTGATATTCTCAAAACTCAATTTGAAATTTGACACCACATCTCATAGAGAACATTTTACAAACATGCTACGTGCATCAGTAGTCCTATGCATTAATTGGCATATTGTTTAGTTAACCAAGCTATTCGAATGCCTCCAAGCACTAGTATGGTAAACAAAATTCAATAGATGAAAGCTGTGACCAACATTCCAAAGCAACATTATCAAGTTTTAGTTTATTTCTTTCAAGATTTCATAGAAGAATTTGATTGTGGCACACAATTTATAGTAAACAAACAAAATTCAAAACATCTTCAAATATGTTTATCAAATCATGTTCCTCCTTTCTCACGTAATTTCTGAACATATGCTAATTTCAGCCATAACATAACTCGTAATCACAAATTGTTCACCCTAACAAGTAATAACATCAATTGAAATCAAATACACTGTGTACACACTCCAAGTATGCTATAATACCTTTTGAGAGAGAGTAGACAATACGCCTTCTTGAAATCCGATGCTGAAGCATCTGTTGACACACCTAAAACAGCATAATGATCTTGTTTATTGTTTGAAATGGAACATGTAACGCTGGTCTAACAACGATGAAGCGAAGGTGAAGTGCGGAGAAGGAGAAAGTGGTTCCGATTAAAGCTTTGACAGAGAGAGACGGTGGTTGCGGTGTCGATGCCTTTATTTACAAATTTTTTAAAATATGACATAAGCGTCATCTTTTGCACGTCATCTGTTAACAGCTTTGTAGTAGTTTATGCCTTTTTTAAAAACATATAAGCACTTTCCTAGGTTGAGCTTCATGTTTATCTTCTCGAGGTTATTAAATGTTAATATCTTTGATTAAGGCTACTTCATTTATGATATTAATGACCAAATCATCAACATAAGCTTCTATGTTCTTCCCAATCTACATTGTAAAGTCTTTGCCAATGAACCATTGGTACTATGCTCCTAGTTTATTTAAGCCAAAGTGTATGTTTTTGGAGTAGAAGACCCCTTCGGCCATGTAGAATGCATTCTTTTCCTCATCTTCTTTTTCCAGTTGAATCTACTAATACCCATTGTAAGCATTAAGGAAGCATTCGAACCTGGACCCTTACAGAGCATCTACCTTTCTATCAATCTTAGGCAACAGATAGTAGTCCTAGGGACATGCTTTATTTAGATACTTGAAGTTGATGCATATTCACAAACATCTATTGTGCTTCTTCATCATTAACGGGTTTGCTAACCAAGATTAGTACTATACTTCACCTAATAACCTTACTTGCACAGACTTATCTACTTCCTATCAAGAAGCGAAGCTTCAATGCGTTCAAGAGCCAAGCTTATTTTCTTCTACACTACAAGCTTAACTGCTAGCGTTATGTTAAGAAAATTTTAGTTGTGTGTCATGGTACTCCATCCATATTAGCTAAGCACAAAGCAAACACATGCAGATCCTCCAACCTTTTGACGGTGATTAAATCGAGTTTGTTATTGTTGCTAATGGTTTGCATAGGGTATAAGGGATCGATGCTTAGCTTGATTATCTCATTTCTAGCAGGATTCTATACTTCTTTGGTTAATGTGATTAGAAATGTTTCTTTGGTTGTCTTGATCATAGTTATCCTTATTTTAGTGTGAAATCTCATCAAACCATGTGTTGTAGATGCTAAAGCTCCAAAGGTACTTATCCTGAGCTGTCTTGTGATAACGTTGTAATAATCCATGTGAGAAAGAGATCTATCCTAAGGCACACAATGAGTTAAATCTGTCCTAAATGACGAACTCATTTGCCTGAGAAGCATACTAGTGGAGTATCTAACTTTTGTATGTGTGACCTTGTTTCTTTGCTCAATCACTAGAAGCAATCATTATACATGATTTTACATGCTGCTCCTTACTCCATGTAAATTCAACCAATGTGTACATCAACCAAGTTAACTTCAATAATTACTGATTTGAGGAACAAGTTTGTTTCCTTAGTAGGAGGGCGGCTTATAAACTATTTCCTCCATGATCTGTGCGAGGCTTTGCTTCCTACAAAATGAATCATGTTTGCTTAATTTCTTGCTTTAAACCCTTGTTTCTTACATTAGTTTTTTTATCATTTATGTCCTTTATGAGATATGCTAGTTCTACGGACTTCACCACTTCTTCTAAACTCCTTTTTAGTTGGTAATAATCATTTTCGTAGGAAAGTGAAAGCAACAAACGTTTCTTTTTCATGCAAACAAGGTGAACAACGTTGATCATTGGAAGAAATGCTTCTTCCTTGGAGAATGATTGCTTCTCTAATTGGTAGCATCTCACTTTCTTACTTCAAGGTTGTTTATAGCCTCTTTACCTCTAAGGTAAGCTTTCAAGGTTATTTATAGTCTATACTTCCTACAAGTTAGTTGTTAAACCATACTCATGCTAGACCAATCAAGGTTTGCATCAACATGTGACAATAATCGACGTTGGTCCATCGCGCGACACTAGCAACTCCTGAAAATACATGAAAATGATCTTTCTAATCTTTAGTACCATCGTTCATTTTGATGTTTGTAAGCATATTAAACTTATTTTGGAAATCAAATTTTTTTGTATTTTAGGTGAAAAGCATGACAAGAAGTTGGACTTGTAAGCATAAAACGACTCGTTTGGATCTAATTGGTTTATCATTTCTGGGGCTCCTTCCCAAGCATGTTCTTTGTTTGCTATTGGCTAGATCATAGTGCTTGGCAAGTGAAATACTACCATGGATATCTCCCTTACTAGAGGGAGCCGTATTGAGACATCATGTAAGCAACCTGTCGAGGGTGTATGACATTTTGGTAAGCAACCCCTTGTTGCAAGAAGGGGGGAAACATATGGTAATTTATTCCCAATAATGTTGAGGTCCATATGCTTTGCGTTAAAGGCAATGAGGTCAAAGTCTAAGTTGTAATAATCGATTAACAATGTAATACTGAGCTATAGAGGTCAAAATCAGTTTGCGTAAGTGGCATGGTGTGAACTAGAGGTATGGTGGTAATATCCGAAGGAACGCTCTCACTTGACATGAATAAAACCAAAGAAGTTGAACTACAAATTATCTTTTATTTTTTGTAGCATAACACCGTAAGCTTGTTGATACAACAAATAAGGGCCAGATGGGGGGTCCTTGAATGTTTGATAGGCTCTAGCTCAGACGAGAGAACTGTTAGTCCATCACAGGTAGAAAGAGGGGATCATGAATGTAGAGTATAGATGTTAGGGAATGAGATACCTCACTTGTGAAATCAAAGGCATCTTAAACAAGGGGGTTTTCGGGTCACGACAAAATTCAACGGGTAGCTCCTTGCTTTTTATGAAAGTATAATCATCTTCTTTCTACATTGTAGAACTACTCCTTGCCTTTTTGATATAGAGAGCTAACGTCTCTTGATAGAGACAACTTGACCCTTTACTAGGTAGGTATTTTGATTCGATAGATGTGTTTTGTTTATACACATTGACCACCATAGATACTCTACATGTCGTTATATTATGATGCTCATAAGCTATGTTGTTCTTTTGCTGCATGAGCTAGTTTCATTCAATTGCTTCATGCATTGACAAGGTCAGCGCACTACTCACATCATCCTTTTTATATAAAATTTTTAAAGATAGTTGTATTTACATATATTTTTTTTCAAGAAGTCAATCACAGTTTGAGAGAGATAACTCGTTTGTAACTGTAAACACTATTTGTTTCTAGTGTATTCTATTTTCCTTCTGTTTATACATAGGAAGAAAATTAAAAGCTAGTTGTTATAGGCCCAACAGACCAGCCTAATAGTAATTCTAACCATCCTATGAACCCAACCCAAACAAAAAGAAGTGAAAGGAACCACAGGAAGCCAGAGAAATACAACGATTTCCTCATGAATGCCACCTCAGCTCAAGTCTAACAGAATTGGTTATTCATGATTATTTAAAGTAATTATTATGTGAGGATGAGGAGGAAAAGTTTTGTTAGATCTCATCGTTCACTCTTCTCTCATCTCCAATTCTGTAATCTTCCTCCTCACCTTGAATTTCTATCTTACAATCAGTCAATGAAAATTATCCTTTCCTGCTCTTATAATTGAGTCAATTGCATCTGTTATATCCTGGTTCATTACAATTGGTGCTTTCATTGTGCCTCTGTTTAGATGGCAGAGGGAACTCGCTTTAAAACAATGGAGGAAACCATTCGCAATGTTCAGAATGATCAGCAAGCAATGCGTCAGGAACTCGATGGTGTTGTTACAGCAATCGCTTCGTTGCAGCAGTCCATCAACAAACTGATTCAGCGGTCTGATGCTGGTTCTAGTACGAAGAAACCTGAAATTTCTCGAGCTTTGTCTGGTCCGGATGGTGAGGGTTCAAGTATTTTGGGAAAACACAAACTTGCACCTGTGTATTTGGCCAGATTTAACGGTGAACAACTGGAACGGTGGCTTGCTCAGGCCGGTCATTATTTCGAGTTTTACGCGATTCCAGTGCTCGATCGATTGACTATTTCATTGTTTTATCTCGATGGTGCAGCTGCCGATTGGTATGATTGGTTGTGTCGGCATTACAGGGTTACCGATTGGGAGGGTTTTGCAGCGGCTCTTTTGAAGCGTTTCCGATCAACTGAATTCGAAGAACCCAAAGGTTTTCTTGCTAAATTGTATCAATCTTCTACTGTTGCTAATTATCGGTCCAAATTTGAGGCGATTTCAAATCGCACTATGCCTCTTCCAGAGGAATTCCTGATTAGTTGCTGGATATCGGGTCTTAGATCCGATATTAAACAATCAGTTGTGTGTCATGGGCCGGTTACCCTGGAAGATGCAATGGACAAGGCCTAATTGCATGAGAGACGGATCCAGTTTGAAAAAGGGTCAGGTCGGGTTTCTCTCGGGTCTTCTAAACCCTTATTACCTACACCTAAAACACCACTGTTAGTTGCTCAGCCATCTTCTCTTTATCCATCTAAACCCGCCAACCCTTCAACAGCTAAGGTGGGATTTCGGCATTTATCGTCCGCCGAAATGGCTCAGAAACGATCGCAGGGCTTATGTTTTCGTTGTGATGAGAAGTCCACGTGGGATCACAAGTATAAATACGGCGCCACAACTTTTATTCTTTGATGACGAACCACCAGATTCGGGGGATGCACCGGTTTTCCCATCATCGGAAGGTACTGATTTCTTTTTAGCTGAAAAATTGCAAATCGATAAAGTTAAAACTCAGTCGGCTATTTTGTATATTGCCTTGTTGGGTGGTTGTTCTTCTACCATATTGCGTTTCACCAGGGTCATTCAAGGCAAGGAGGTTCAAGTTTTGTTAGATAGGGGAAGTACCCACTGCTTTGTGCAAACCCGTATCGCTCACTTCCTCAATCCTACAATTGAGTCCATCGATCCTTTCTCTGTTTTGGTCGGCAGTGATGAGCGGCTTCCATGCTCCGATATAGCAAAGGCTGTTGAATTGGTTATCCAAGGTCATACGATTGTGGTGGATTTCTTTGTTTTACCATTACAGGGGTGGGATATTGTGTTGGGGGTTTCTTGGTTGGCTACACTCGGACCGGTTCTCATCGATTATTCAAAGTCTATTTTCGAATTTTCATTGGGTGATCAAATGATTAAATGGCAGGGTGATGCTACTACGGCTCAGGAAATCCAATTCCATGGTTTTCGGCACCTAGGTCATTCCAAAGGAATTAGTCAATTGTATCATTTAAGTTTGTTGCCTCCTGAGTCCACCCCACCCACTTACCCTCCTGATTTACAAAACATATTGACCAAATTTTCCATTGTTTTCAACCCACCCAGCGGCTTACCACCAACCGATCCCAAGACCACCACATTTATCTATTACCGGCAAGTAACCCCGTCTCAGTTAGACTGTACCGTTATCCCCACTTTCAAAAACAAGAAATTAAACGGTTGGTTTGTGAGATGTTACAACAAGGAATCATTCGCCCAAGCACGAGTGCGTTTTCTTCTCCGGTTTTATTGGTTCGCAAAAAGGATGGCACGTGGCGCTTTTGCGTTGACTATCGCGCCTTGAACTCTATTACAGTTCATGATCGTTTTCCTATTCCATTGGTAGATGAGTTGTTTGATGAGCTTCACGGTGCTCATTATTTCTCTAAACTGGACTTATTGGCCGGTTATCATCAGATTCGTCTTGCTAATACTGATGCTATGAAAACCGCTTTTCGCACCCATGACGGGCACTATGAGTTTTTGGTCATGCCCTTTGGGCTTACCAACGCCCCGTCCATGTTTCAGCGCCTTATGAATGACGTGTTCCGTCCATTTCTTAGTCGGTTTATCTTGGTTTTCTTTGACGACATTCTGATTTTTAGCAAGTCTTGGTCCGAACATTTACAACATCTCATTATTACTCTACAGTTGTTGTTAGATAACAAGCTGGTTGCTAAGTTGTCAAAATGTGTTTTCGGTCAAACACGAGTCGCTTACCTTGGACATATCATTTCTTTAGCAGGTGTGGCAGTCGACCCTGACAAAATCACCACCATTCAGAATTGGCCAGCCCCAAAAAATGTCAAGCAACTCCGTAGTTTTCTGGGTCTTACCGGCTACTACCGCCGTTTTATCAAGAACTATGCTTCTATTACAGGTCCTTTGACCGATTTTCTCCGAAAGGATGCTTTCAGCTGGACCGATGACACATCCAAGGCGTTCAATCACTTAAAGAATCTTTTAAGTTCCATACCTATTTTACGAAAACGGATTTTTCCAAACCTTTCACCATTGAAACTGATGCTTCGGGTACCGGCGTCGGGGCCATTTTATCACAAGAAAAACATCCATTAGCTTATTTTAGTAAGAAGCTCTGTCCAAGGATGCAACAAGCTTCTACATATCACCGAGAGATGTACGCAATTACGCAGGCAATATCCAAATAGAGGCAGTACCTTTTAGGTCATCGTTTCACCATCATCACCGATCAACAGTCACTTAAACAACTTCATGACCAGGTAATACAGACACCCGAACAACAGAAATGGTTGGGCAAGCTGTTGGGGTTTGATTTTGAGATTGTATACCGTCCCGGGGTCCAGAATAGGGCTGCCGATGCCCTGTCGCGAATACCTTCAGGCCATTTATTAGCCATCTCTGCCCCTGTTCCCACTCTTCTACACGAACTACATGACGCTTCCCAAACCGATCCAACTTACAATGCCTTGTTGCAACGCTTCCAAACGAATCCCTATTCCCTCTCCGATTACACATTAAAGATGGATTATTGTTGTTTAAAGGCAGGTTCTTGGTTCCACACAATCTGTCACTATAGCAATCAATTCTTTTGGAATCTCATGCTTCGGCTCTCGACGGTCACTCGGGTGTTACGCGAACCTATCAACGTCTGGCAACAACATTTTACTGGAAAAATATGAAGACCACTGTAAAAGATTTTGTTGCTCAGTGTCAAATTTGTCAGCAAACCAAAACCTCTTTTTTATCTCCTGGCGGACTGCTGCAACCACTCCCGATTCTGGAAGCTATTTTTGAAGATATTGCCATTGATTTCATTACTTCCTTGCCAAACTCACAAGGGAAAACAGTTATCATGGTAGTTGTTGATCGATTATCAAAGTACGGACATTTTATTGCCTTGCCGTCTTCCTTTAATACTTTTACAGTCGCATCCACCTTCATTAATGACGTTGTTCGGCTCCATGGCATACCATTATCAATTGTCAGTGACCGGGATGCCCGATTTATGATGGACTTTTGGAAAGAGTTGCATCGACTTAATGGAACCCAACTTAAATTCAGCACCGCGTACCACCCTCAAACGGACGGGCAGTCCGAGGCTCTCAATCGGTGTTTGGAAATGTATCTTAGATGTTATGTCGCGGATCAACCTAACAAATGGCTGCAATTCTTACCATGGGCTGAGTTTTGGTACAATACTTCTTACCACACTTCTTCTCAGATGACTCCGTTTGAAATCGTCTATGGCCGGAAACCTCCGTCGCTAACTCGTTACTTACGGGGGTCCACTTCCAATGTTACATTGGAAGACCAGTTGCTGGAACGCGATAATGTGCTGACTACCTTGAAGTCAAATTTGTCTAAGGCTCAAACTCGTATGAAGACGGCTGCGGACAAACATCGCAGAGATGTCACCTTTGAGATTGATGATTGGGTTTTTGTAAAACTCCAACCTTACCGTCAGGGTTCAGCCCGTTTGCGACGCCACCACAAATTGGGTCACCACTACTTTGGCCCTTATCGGGTTCTTTCTAAAATCGGGACAGTTGCCTACAAATTGGACTTGCCGGCCACCGCTAAATTTCACCTCGTTTTCCATGTTTCCTTGCTCCGCAAATGAATGGGTCAACCAGCACATTAGATCACTTCTTTACATTTGGTTGATTCCACCTCCACTCTTATCTTAACACCTCACACCATCCTTCAAAGGCGCACCATTTTAAGAGGCACCCAAACTGTCCACCAGAGTCTTATTCAATGGGATGGATTACTGGCAGAGGACGCCACTTGGGAAGATAATGCTCATTTGACCCAACAGTTTCCAGATTTTCCCCTTGAGGACAAGGTGGGTTTTAAAGGGGGCGGTATTGTTATAGGCCCAACAGACCAGCCCAATAGTAATTCTAACCATCCTATGGACCCAACCCAAACAAAAAGAAGTGAAAGGAACCGCAGGAAGCCAGAGAAATACAACGATTTCCTCATGAATGCCACCTCAGCTCAAGTCTAACAGAATTGGTTATTCATGATTATTTAAAGTAATTATTATGTGAAGACGATGAGGAAAAGTTTTGTTAGATCTCATCGTTCACTCTTCTCACATCTCCAATTCTGTAATCTTCCTCCTCACCTTGAATTTCTATCTTACAATCAATCAATGAAAATTTGTTATATCCGGGTAAAGGAAAGTCCCAATAGGATTTTTTTTTTTTTGGAAAAATGATTATACTCCTCAGTCAAATGGTTGTGTCCTATATGTAGAGTTAGAGTTATAAGAATTTTAACGTAGAATATGTGTAAAATAAAAGTTTATGTTTATCTTCAATTACAAAAAGATACGAACAAAGAACGACATGAAGAGAGGCACTTGATTTAGAAAGATACATATCTTTTTGTTTACGGAATAAATGCCTTTTGTGAATTATGATAGCTATGAATCGTTTAGGTGTGATCATTTATTAGCCGGTTGGTGTTGGATTTAGGTGCCGTGATATGTGGACATATAATTTAATTCTACGGCCACCCTTTACATATGGTGTTAGCCCAAACATCTCTTTTCAAACGTGTCATATGTATGTCAAATGTTTGTAGAACTTTTATATATTTATGTTATCAAATGCATATATCATGTGCATGCATTGAATTACGTTACCTTATATTATGTTATATTTTATTTTATTTTACGCTGAATACAAGCTTTCAAAATTGAAAGGTAGGCAAGTGTCAATAGCCGAAAAGTTAGACCTAAGATTTAATATGTATGTCTATTTCTACTTCATGATGTGTGTATGTATTAAATTATAGAACGCAAGTAATTTTCACCTGCGCCCACTATTTATTGCAGAACACTGCTTTAAAGTAACTGGTGGGTAAGACTCGCATGTCGCAACAGGCCGATTTTAAACATTGATAAGAGTAAATATGTGCTACACTTTAGTGGAATTGAGCATTAAGGAACAGTAAAGTTGAATTTAAAACAAATGTAGAAATTGTAATATATTAAATGTAGATAAAATAACAGTAAACTTCACTTTTGTTCCATGTGGTTTGGTTGAAATAACGGTTTTCTTCCAAACGTTTCAAAATTGCGATTTTATACCTAGTGGTTTGCAATCCGTCTTAATTAACTCCAACCCATTAACACTGTTAATTTTTTCTGTTAAGTATAAGGGTATTTTTGTCATTTTACTAGTAAGGACTAAAAGTGTATTTTATTCATATTTAGTAAAATGACATGCACCCATCACCGGCACCACCAACACCACACTACCACCACAACACCACCAATCCCAACTGCCAACACCACCACTACCGCCACTGCCACCACTACCGCCACTGCCACCACTACCGCCACAAACCACCGTCCCCAACACCACCACCACTGCCATGTCGATTACAACACCATTGCCACCCAAAATCACAACCATTGCAAAAAAACCATCACCATCCGTCACCACCCAAAATCACAACCATCACCACGAACACCGCCCAAAATCACAACCAACAGCACCACCACCATCATCATTTGTTACCACCACCATCATTAGTGTCATAGATACAAACTGTTCTTCCTTCGATCTGCTCCCATAGATCTAACCTCTTCTAGGTTCGAGAACTCCCCCAAACTATTCTTCCTTCGATCTGCTCCCATAGATCTGTAGACGAGACGGTGTCATGGCGTTGATGTTGATTTAGGGTTCGATTGATAGTGGTGGGTGCAGTGGTGGTGGTTTAGGGTTTGTCTTTAGGGCCGATTTAGGGCTCAGGTGATGACGGGAGTAAATCAGGTTTTCAAGAGAGGGTGATGTGGTGGTGGTGTTGATTAGGCCGGAGTAGTGGATGGTGGTTCTGGTGCGATGGTGGTGGTGGCATGAATTTGGTTTCATCTGACAAAGGTGGTGTGTTGTGGTGGGATCGGTTCTTGGTGAGGAGAGAGATATGGTGGTGGTGGTAATGAAGGCGGGGCGCGGCGGTAGTGGTTGTGTTGGACTGTTGGCTGGAGTTTAAACTCTAAATGATGAAGTTGAGTGATGTTTGGGATGTGGAATATGAAGATGATGGGTGAATGTTGTAATTTTAAATTGTAAGAAGAACTTTGATTTATTTACATTATTAGCCCCTACCAGTTGAGTGACTAAAATACCCTTGTAACTAACAGAATTATTTAATAGTGTTCGTGGGTTGAAGTTAATTGAAGTTAATTGAGACGGATTGCAAACCACTAGGAGTAAAATTGCAATTTTGTAACGTTTGAAGGAACACCGTTATTTTGACTAAATCACAGGGAGCAAAAGTGAAATTTACTCTAAAAATTATCATGTCACCAATATTTAAGGGTACATAGTATTTTTACAAATTACAAGATAAAAAAGAGATAATTTGTAAAATAGTAACCGAATTGCAGAAGTATTCCTATTAGATAATTTAAGTTTTTAAAATGTTTTAATTAGATCACTCAGCTTTCATATTTAATTTAAATTAATAATCATAACATGTTTTTTTTTGTTTCAGTTAGAAAATATATTTTTCTTCTTTTTTTTGATGTTGATGTGGAACAGTGACGAGAATTTTAGGTACTTTTTTTTATTTTTTAATATAATTAACATGTTTTTTTATTTTTAATATAATTTTATATATTAAAAATTCCGACCATCACATCTTTTTCTCTATTACTTTCTTAATAATAAGAAAATTCAATGATGACTCAATTTGATGGTTTAGTAATCCGATTTAAGAAAAATATGCATGAGTGATAAAATTGAAACATTTTTAAAACTTTGTTACTATTTTTGTAAAATTTTCCCTAAAAAAATATTTAAAATTTAAACTAATCATAGAGATCAAATTCCTTGAATTATTAAAAAATAAAAACATGAAATCAAAGATTAAATAAAAGTTCAAAACGTCAAATAAACTATAAAAATGAAACCTAAAATTAAATAATAAAAAAATTCAAAGCAAAAAATACAAAATAAAAGATAAAAAAACACCCGGCTTAGTAAAAACTCAAATAAAAGTTTAAAGGAAAAAAAAGATGAAGGGCTTTAGGGGGAATCGAACTTGTGGCGACTAAGGTGCAGTTTATTTTTTTAGAGGTAAAATGTCTGCAGTCTGCGAACCACATCTGCAGACATCTGTAAAAAAAGAGATGGACCAAACCTCTGCAGACATCTGTAAAAAAAAGACTGTTTGGTTTTAACTTTTGCAGATTGTCAAACCCGACACCGGATTGTTCGATAAAGCCACTGGAATAACATCAATCATCCACACTTGTGTTAGTTCTTATCAAATTAAGTATATATTGAGCTATAATCTAATCGTTTTTGCTTTATTGATACAAATTTGATCAGCTGATGGATGCGGTTCACGTGTCCATGAAAAAGTTGGGGTACCCAGATGTTGAGATCATTGTGGAGGAGACAGGGTGGTCATCCGGCGGAGATCCGGCGAACGTTCACATGAATCTCCTAAACACGACGGCATATATAGGTGGTTCAATGGGGTTTGTGACGGATGTGGGTGAACGACGGGTTGGGGTGCAAGAGGGTTGGTGCACGAGGGTTAGGGTTCGCGAGGGTTGGGGTGCGATAGTTGCAGGTGGCCGGCAGCGACAGGGAGGGTGGCTGGTGGGTTGATCGATGGTGAGGGTTTGGGAGGCGGCTGGAAGGAGATAGTAAAAGGGTTTTGACAAATGTTTGAGAAGATAATATGTTGAGAAGAGGTTTGAAGTTATGTTTTTATGTATGCATCAAGAAGACCACACATAAACGTTTTTTAATTAAATCTCTTCAAAAAAAACAAACACTCTACATACAATTATGTTTGCGTGTGGTGATAACAATTCGACAGAATTCAAAAGGAACAGCTCAAAGATCTAACAATAGAAATTCATGATGTCATATGATTGAAAATGAAGAAAAAGATGACCAAGATGACCCAGGGAAAACCCTCTCTCCGAAAAGGAGCGTGTAACAATCTAACAAACTTTGATACATTCTCTAACTCTTATTTTTTCTACATATACTCTTCATTTCTCAATCAAGTCTCTAGCCATTTTCTATTTTTCCTTTCTTACCCCTTCTAGAATACACATATAACAATTTGGGACGTGTGTTGTCTGAGTCTTGGATTGGATTCTCATCACGTGATCTGCGCGGCGCAGGCAAAAAAAAATATACAGATCTTTTTTAAGAAAACAAACACCACATAAGTAAGAAAGCATTGTGCTAAACATAAAACTACATGATTGGTTTTGCTGTTGTGTTTAATCCCCCATCAATGATCGAAAATAATTTAAAGCAAATCGAGAAGGAAAAAGCCATCAACTTAAACTTGCCAGGTTGCACCACTTGGTTGCGGCGAATAATATTTAATAATATATAATAGTAAAACTAAAGAAAGGAAAAAAATCTAAAAGTAAAACCACAGATGGATGAATTTATTTATACCCATTAGTTATTTTAAACAAAGTATATACACATCAACTTGATGATAAATAAGGTCCAAGATGGTATAAATTGTTCAGTGTATCAGAGTAACTTACCTTAATAAGAACTTGATTATTAAGAGGCCTCAAATCCTTAACATCATTGTTTAAAGGATACCAACAATGTCAACCTTCTTCAATTGGAGGTGGTTTGATCCGTTAAATTCAACCTCAGTCCCTACAAACTTGGAATAAACAACATGACTGCATCTAAAATTAAGCATGAATAGTTACGTAGTATCTAAATTGATATGCTTGTATGACCTATGATTAATTTCACACCAATATTTTATAAATAAAAAACAACAAAGTGACAACTTGTATCATAGAAATCAAATGAAGCAACTATAGCTAAATAACATTATACATTACACTTAAACCAAAAAAAACAAAAAACAAAAATAATACCATACCTGCGTATATTATAAACTAATACATTAAAAAAACCATGTATAAACCTTTTGTTAGTTAGCCACAGTATAAACTACAAGGGTTTTAAAAGCCATAATGTATCTAAGTTTACATTGGAAAACATAGGCATTACCTTGATGCTATTGATAACATACAGTTTTTAATTCATGTAAACCAAAAAACAAAGTTGCGAAATTGATCCAGAAAACACCACTCAAGATTTGATGTTGTAAGCCAGGGGATCTACACCCTCAGTATCTACTTAGCTAGTTAACGACGCCTTATACACTCGAGATCAAAAGACAGGAGTCCTACATACATGTGATATCTGCAAAAATAGACTATTTTCATGACTTGGACCTCCAAATCACAAAAGTTGAGGGTCAGTAATTTAACAGGAACTTGGTTATCTGCATGCCCCTAATCAAGACATCTGCATCATCGACGTTGTTTTAATCTGTTGTTGGCTAAGCGTGTCTTCAAAGTCAAATTTATGGAACACAAGACTGGCTACAGCTCTATCGATAACATGTGTTTTCAATTCTAATTCCTCTATTTGTCCAGCCCTTAGTGTCAAAAACAGAATAGTAACTATTGGGACCTGGATTGCTGGGTGCCCGCATTTTTATACATTTACTTGTGAAGTTGTCTGCATGCCCCAAATCAAGAGATCTGCATCATCAACGTTGACTTTGACTTTGAAGATATACATTTACATGTAATTTCTTATTTCCAAATGGTCAATGCATATTGTCAACCAGGAATGTCCTTTCCCATATACTTCATGCTTGATCACATCTTGAGCAACAGGAAATGTTAGTTTTGTAAAACAACTAAAAATCTAAAAGAATAGTTCATGATATAAATAAAACCTGATACTTTGACTGCATTATTATGGAACATTCAAGACTTGATTTTGACCAATTTACATTCTATTGAAAAACCATACGGTGGAAATAAAAAAACCTGTTTCTAAACCATATAAACATACAGAAAGAACCGACACTAAAACAAATACCCAAATTATGAAACATAAAACAAATACCCAAATTAAGAAAGCAAGGAATTACTACCTAAAATATTACTGCATATGAAGGGACATGATTCCAATTACACCTCCTTTGCTATATAGATCCAATAACCTCTTTATTTCATCAATTAAACCAATTACAGCTTGGTGACACATGTGTTACCTGGTACAAAGTGCACAATTAACCTCAATATCATGTGTAGAATAACAACAGGGAATATTTAATGCAGTTTTGAAGGGGGATATAGACTTTGATTCAGACCCATGGCCAATCATATCTGACAGCGTAAAAGATCTTATTAGAAAGATGTTAAATGGTGTTTAAAAACAAACTTTTCTTTGCACCCACAACCAATTGTTATGTTCTTGACATGTCTAGCCATATTTAGGATTTTCTTTCCTACTTCTGTTCTTGACGATTATAGTCACATTTATGATTTTCTTTACTACTAAAATAAATGTGAGTTTGTATGCATAATAAATAAACAATGAGTAACTTTGTTCGGCCCATTCGACATTTCGACCCGTTCCCTTGTTAACTATTTTTTTGACTTAATAAAGATACAAACTACTACCTCAAATCAAAATATTTATAAGGGAAAAATGAAGCAGAAGATCTTTTTCTAATGATAGAGGTAAATAAGATCATGGACTATATATGTTTTGTATATTAAGGTTGTCTTGTTTGCTTTTGGGCAAACCTGATCCTTTGTGTGAAGTAGGTAAGTCTAGGTTGTTATGACTTTGGCATCAATAGTGATACAGAAATAATGTGTATCACTAAGAGCATGCATATCATATCACTTAAGAGCATGCATATCATATGCTCCACATACAGAAGATGAAATATAACTTGCAGGGTAAGTTAATATTAATGTACACCAAGAATAAAGTTTTCACAATGAAATTCAAAAGCATCAAAAATGCTTGTAATCACTTACATAACCACCTTGGAAAAGAAATACTATCAAGTGTAGATGTATTTGGGCAAGATCTTTATAGATTAACAATCTATCTATCTATACTAATAAAAGAAGGTTTTTGTAGGCCACTTGTCATAATTCTAGAGCTTCTGAACTTTAATTTCCCGCTTCTCTCTCCTAATAAATATCACACTAACTACAAATGATATTATTTAATTATTTTCATATTAAAAATATTTTTTTATTAAATTAAAAAAGAGATCTTTCTACAAATGCAATTTGTAAAGAAATAATTTTTATAAAATAAGAAATTTTTCTAGAAAAATATATCAAACTTTCAAAAAACACAATATATTTTAAAGCTTGTGGCTTTTAAAAAAAAAATTCTTATGAAACAAAAGTAATTAAATATCAATGTCATAATAAAGAAATTATTAAAACTGACATTTTTTTTAAAAACGGTTTGTTTTGAAACAATTTGTTTAAAAACCAACTTTTTTAAAAAAAACAAAAATAAATTAAACTAAAGTTTAAAAAATGATATCGTGCTTTTATCACTAGTACGTAATGTCAACCACATTTTATATCAAAAGATCGTTTTATAATTCATTAATTTTTATTAATAATTATTTAATATTTTATTTATTCAACTCGTGTAATACACGGGGTACTAACCTAGTGATGTATATAAAAGAAGGCTTAATACAATAGAGGCAGAGTACTATATCTTAAGATCGGTAAAAACTTTCAATCTCTACCTGCTAAGGATTTAAGATAGTTAGCTAGTATAGTTCTAATCAATCATGACAATGTCCCTGAAGCTATTTTAGAATCATAAGCAGCAATATGAAGGAAGATTCTTGCAACTGTGCTCATATTTAAGTTATGAGTTGAGCCAATATAAACATATACAAAGTTATTCAAAAGCATTGAACAGTCAATAATGTTTAGTTTTTTTAACTTAATAAGCACTATTAATCATGCTCTAAGAAAAATAAAATTAGCATGACAAGTTGATAAAGGGTATTACCTGAGAAAAGAGAAAGCCAGTAGTGACCGCGCCCGGAATGGTGTATTAAATAAACCTGGACTGCACGCACCCAAACATGAACGTTGATAGAAAGTTTCAAGATGAACAATTTGAAAGCAGTAGGGTTATTTTAAATCAAGGAATGATGACATGTCACAATCTTATTTAAGATCAACTTAAGAAAGCACAAAACACCAAGGGTAACACTGCAACTTGGGTCTTTTGGTGTTTATGTTTTGGCAATCTGTTTTCATGTTTCTTATCAGAAAACAAAAATATAAATAAACAGCAAACTAAGTCATCAAATAGAAGATGAGTAACATACTTGATACTCATAAGAGTCAATAACAAGAGTAAATCTTTTTTGGCTTGGCACAAAATAGACAGAGCAAAAATGGACCAAATTTTGATGAACAAAAATGTTGATTGTGCTCAGGTTTGTTGCTAAAAATATTTGATGCTCATAAGAGTCAAAACCATACCTGATTTGGTTGGAACAGATGTGGGCTGTGTCGGTCGTGTGATGAAATTGCAAGAAAAAACCCTAAAACTCAAAAAATTTTGAGAAATTGTCAAGCTGGTAATCACATTTCAAATAGATATAGGTGATGATTGGGAGTGTTTTTTTTACTAATTTTTAACTTTTTAACTTTTAAAAAATTAAAAAATTATTTTATAGTGTTTGATAATGTGATGGTTGTGAGGGAAATAAGTTAATAAGTGGACTAACTTATTAACTTATTGAAAAAGTTAATAAGTCAATAAACTGCTTTGAGAAGCAATCCCAAACACCCCCATAGCAAAGCTGATCACGACTAAACCAAGTTAACCTACCTTCCATTGTGTGTAAAAAATTCATACCTTCTTGGTTCTGTGGATCTGGATGTTAAAACAAAGCAAGTTCGAATATAATATATTATTTTTCTCTACGAGTCAACTTAAGTTTCGTAAAAAACGGAGCAAGTTTGAATATAATATATTATTATATTCAAACGGTCTCTTATAATATAAAATTTTCATCTAAAATTTTTAAATTTGAAATAGAGAATTTATTCATTACTTAATCGTTTGGTAATATATGAAATGCGAATTTTATATTTCTTGTATTTCAATTATTACATATGACCCAAACGCTCGAGATGTTACATTAAATGAAAATCATGTTTGTAATTGAAAACCGTAAAAACCACCACTATCCAATCAAGTAATTTATAATTGATTTAACTTTTTAGTTGTTTAAAGTATATTTGAGTAATATTGTAACCTTATATTTTGAGGTCATTATGTATTTTTTGATTGAAACTCCAATGATCAACGATGATGCCGAAACGACTTACATATATGTAACTTGTATGAAATAAATATACGTAACTCTTAATTATACACTTGGTAACACATACTTATATATACATAACCCCTACATATACGTAACTCTTTGTTGTACACTTTGTAATACGTACCTACATATAAATAACCTCTGATTTTCATGGTTTTTATTTATAACATGGTTTTCAAGGGAACCCTCCCCTGTACATATATATATATATATATATATATATATATATATATATATATATATATATATATATATATATAAAAGATATAGTTCAAATGCAATATGAAATTAAAAAAAGCCATTAAGCTATATCCTAACCCTTAATTTGGTTAAGATCAATGGTGATAGTTTTTGTTTCTTGAATAAAAAATAAAGATGTGTATTTAATGGGATCACCATTGAGAAGTGTAATTTGGTCATTTACATTTGTTTTTATTTGGAATTTTCACTCGTCTCTCTCCTAAACAACTTTCTTATCTTTCTTTAAATATCATAATTAATTTTTATATGAAATCATATTTTTATAAAAATTATACTATAACAACAATTTATTTATCTTTAATTAGAGTTCATTTTTGCAAATTTAAAAAATATATATATTATTTTTAAATTTGTTACTACTGTTTTTTACATATGTATGTATTTGTTACAACTATTTTTTACACATGTGTAAACTATACCTTTTGTAAACTAACTTTCTCATCTTCTTTCAATCTAAATTCAAATATCATATACGTTAAGATTCAATCGATTTGATAGAAATTTAATTGTTCTGATTGAACAAATCTAAGGCAAATGGTATGTTTTAAGTTGAGTTAACTTAAAACATATGTTATTTACTTTACACATGTGTAAATTTAACTTTACACATGTGTAAATAGTACATTTTATACATGCGTAGATAGGTAAGTTTAAACACGTGTAGATGAGTATAAATCTTTTTATGGTGTAAGTTTGACTATTTTTGTTGAACTATTAAGGTAGTATGAGAGGTTGTGCTTTGGTCAATGTCATTTCGATATTACTCTATAACATGCTAAGGTAGTGGTCGATTATGTTGGTTTAATATTGATATTATCCTAAGTTAGCATTATAATTAGTTTAACCCAAGTTTATTATTAATTTGTATTATTGTTACATAACATAAGTTTAATCCCAAAGAAACTCAAGGGTATAAATACCCTATATAATCATCATTTGTATGTAATGCATCTCTAGTTTTCTTATAAGATTCTCTCAATCTCTCGATCCTAATCATATCTATGATCATCAATTGGTATCAGAGCGTTACGCTCTTGGGAAGAAGAAATCGTGTCAAGAAACCATCGTTTTCAAGAATTCACGAAGAACACATCGTTTGAAGTTCACCCCCTGTTCTTGCGCATCAACCAGAATCACAAATTGGAACAAATCAATAATAAGGAACGTGTTATCAATTCAGGGATGTGATTATCATCATCAATTGATCAAGCAAGGATCATTGATTTGAAGCCAATTCCGTTTATCAAAGAACAGAGACGAAATCCGGCAAGAATCGAAACTTCCGGCGAGTCCCCGGTGATTAAAACAAAAACAGAGAAGCATTCAAATTAATATATTTTAAAAATCAGATCCCTTAAACCCTTTTCGTTCAAGAATCGATTACTCAAAAATTGTTTAAAGTCAAACCACCGTTCAATCAAGACTTGATTTTCCCGAACCCGTTTCAATCGAAAGGAGAAATCGAAACTTCAAGTCTTTTCTTGACCAAAATCATTCTATTATCAGAAACGAAACATCAGTTCGACTAGAAAAAATTTAAAAACCAAATAGTTTTGATTCGTTCGATCGAATTTTAAAGGGACGATTCAGAAAGTTTTGTTAAGAAAATTTGACTTTAGAAAAGTCAAAATTGGGTGTTGAAAAAACCGTCCTTGGGACTTTCAAAAGGTATTAACAGGGTTTAAAAGGAAAACAAAATTTTTGTGTTAAGTTTTCAAAGGAAACTCAAGAATTTTGATACTAATTATTGTCGGAGAAAATAGTTTTTTCAGAAACATTTTAGTGAATTCTTAAAAACCATAATTTTAATATTTTTAAATAGAATAAAATATTAAGTTTGTATTTTTAAAGGAAAATCAAAACAATTTTTCAAGAAAATCAAGTAAATATTGTTTTGATTTTTAGAAAAGTCAAAATAATCAAGTTTAATTAAAGGAAAGTCAAACAAGTTCCAATTAAACCTTTGAAAGTTTATAAACCCGAACCTGTGTGGTTCATAGCAAGTCAAAGACTTGTGTGGCATATTAGTCCTGTGTGGCAAGCAAGCAAGTTCGACCTATGTGGCGAATAAGAGAAAAGACCTGTGTGGTAAGTTTGACCTGTGTGACGAAACAAGTAAGAAGACATGTGTGGCAAGTTCGACTAGTGTGCCGTTTATTGAAAGAAAAACTGTGTGGCTAAACAAGAAGACCTATGTGGAAATACAAGACCTGTGTGGCAAAGCAAAAGACCTGTGTGGCAAAGTAAGAAAGAGAACCTTTGTGGCAAAGTAAGAAAGAGAACCTTTGTGGCAAATCAAAGCAACAAGTACAAAAGCAAGATGATTCATCCTTGAATCAATTAGCAAGAAGCAAAGTGCAAGTAAGTAAGCAAAGAAATGAGCAAAGTTAAAGTAAATTTGGAAGCAAGATAGGAAAGAAAAGATCTAAGAATATTAAGCAAGAAAACATGACCAAAAAAAAGCAAGTATATCGACACCAACACGTGAATATAGGGATATATCACTTCAATGTCCCAAGCTAACTGAGACAAGCTACACCCTCATGGGCATTATTAATGGAAACGATCTTAAAAGGCTTATGGTCTTTGGGAAACAATTGATGCTAAAGGAGATGTAAATGAAAAGAAAGTGTACATAACCAAGGCAATGATCTTCCAAACATTACCCGAAGATCCACGATCTTCCCAATATAGTATTCCTCCACCTAATTTATATAACCTCAATTGATGAGTTTTGAACTTGAATGAAAATTTCTGTAAGACTTTTGTAGTTAACATTTTGTCACTTGGTATTTCAATGACAATTCCTTATGCAGAGCAATGATGAATTATCTGCATGCAAGACTTGAATTGACTCATCTCGTAATTAATACCATAAGATCCACGATCTTGTTGTTTTACATTCCCTACATAAAAAGACTAAACAAACTTGCTTCGATGGGTTAGTAAAGTATATACTCATATATTTCATACCTTAATGGTATTCAAATACTAGTTCTACCCGATTTTCATATTTGCTTTCTAGAAACAAATTAATCCATAAAATAATGTACTAATTGCTAACATAATAAATAATCTCATACCTTTTATAAGAGGTGATTAGAGATATTCGCTAAATCAATTATACATATTCGCCATGACTAATTATTTTAGTCGAATCATATTGATAACCGATTATATCAAATGTTTCAATATCTCTTTTATATAGTTTGAGTTATGCACAAAAATACTCCATATGCCGACTACTACATAGATGTAATCTTTAATTTCAAATTCGTTCTTAATAATGTGAACTTTGAATCTCTTTATGAGATTAAATGCATTAACACATCTTATAATATTTGTAAACATGATATTGACGTCTTAATAAAGACACATGAAGAAATTGCATCCATCTTTCTTTTTTAAGATGAGCAATGAGTCGATTATAACAAATTGGACTTGACTTTATACATTTCTCAACTTCATTATTTCAAGCATTTACAAACCGTCATAGAAGTCTTTCCATCTTAACGAGATATGTACGTTCAAGCACCTTTTAGAAGTTTTGACATATAACTTTTGCATTTCGCAAGTCAATTTCTACATCATATGCAAAGACTTCATCACTATTTGTTTCATTTCTAGTATTCATATTGTACAAATTCCTTGTTTATCAATATATGATAATCTTAAAATATAATTGTTTGTTGGTGTACAAGGGTTACATATTAAATATGTTGAACTTGTAACTCAATACAAAAAATTGGTTTTATCAAACTTTTTAGTGACTCACATTTTAAGGATTCAACTATCTTAGGAAAATCACGTGGAGTTTTAGATATACACAAATCAGCAATGTATGCATATAAGTATAATAACATATTCAATTCTGTATTTGTGTTAATAATCATAATGTTCTTGAGAACTTTCTTTACATGATTTGTAATTTTATATCCTTCATATATTTATGTACATCTCATTATCATGTGAGTCTTAACATTCACAAGGCGCATATCATTTCTCTCTTACTATTACCAGACTAATGAGACGTTATAATAATATTGCATCTTTCTTGAAAATATATCTACTCATAATCAATTATAGGCCTTCACAAAAATCATTGTACCACCAATTTTGCTTTATTTCTTGTATTATTTCACATAACTCTTTCGCATAAAGACCTCACGTATATCCAACATATTTTTCAAATTCTTGTATATGGACAACAAAACCATTAACTTTCTATCTCATTGGAGAATTTTAACTCTGCCAATTTACGTTTTTTCATTTTGGCCAATTATTTTCATTAATAAGCAGATCTTATTTCTTGATCCTTTTCATTTTCATCATTTCAAGCGATATTATATACAAAATTATCATCGGCGTCGATTTTATTTCAATTTCATACATTCTAGACATAATATAATTTATTGAGATCTTTTTATTTATGAGTACTTGAGGTTCCACGAGAACCATTATGTCTAATCTCTTTTCAATGACCCTTTTATTTTTACTTCGACTTGACCATCTTCATTTCTTGCTCCAATTTTTGAGGATTTTTATTCTTGAAATCGACTAGTTTACCACGATTTAAACATGCTTTAGACTTATTATCAATACGTGGTTTCCCTTCTAGGACTTAAATTTTAATCGAAGCATTAGCAGTTGATATGTGTGACTTAGTCACCCTTTTAAGGTCAGTAAATATGTTCGGCAATCAATTCATAAATCTTTCAAAATGAATTATCCTTCGAACTTCTAGTCCACGTTGTTTAGTTTAAGGATCAAGATGAGACGTTGATAATTCATTTAAGCTTATTTCATTCCCCAACTATCTTATATCTCCCCCTCATATTAGGAATGATAATTCTTTAATAAGAAAACCAATAAACTGAGCCGTAAGTAAATCTCTCATTAAAGGCTAGAGTTACGTAATTATAGAAAGTTATTCATACCCAACGTGCATTCACAGCCTCATTTGAAGTACCGTTTTTGTTCGTTGTGATGGAACATTTTATAATATATTGCACAACATAATAACCCTAGATGGTATATATGTGGTTCCCGACCAAAAACCAATTGTAACGGGAAGGAGTACAACAACAGATAGGCCTAATCAATTTCAATGTTTTTAAACAATGAGATATTGATAAAAGAAAATGAGCTTTTTTTCAAAGCAATAATTTTCTAAAGCAAAAGTTTTTAAAATTGTAAAAATATTTATCATCTAATCAAAGTACTTTTTTATTTAACGTTTTACAGTTTCTAACTCTTTGTTAATAAATATTTAGTATTTTTCTTATTTAACTCGTGTAATACATGAGGTTATACGCTGGTGTTGTTTATATAAAAGAAATTATAATAACACGTAACAGAACTCAAACTATAGTATGCAACAAGAGGAATCAAACAAAATAATATAAATCATATTTGGCTGAATACTCATAATAAACTGAAAGATCGTATGATATTCTCGAAATAACTTTATTTTAAAACTATTCAAAAATTACCAATATTTAGTTTTTCACTTTAACTCGACATTGCAAGATCTTTTAAAATTTCCCGCTTAAGTACACGGCGAGATTTATGTTTTTCTCAGGGTGAATTGAATTTTTTTAAAAATTTCTTGCCTATGACAGGATTTTAATTTTAATTTTCCTTTAAAGTTAAAAATAGTGAATGAGATTTTATCGCTGACGTGACGAGAGCAAGTGGATTTAGAAGCCATGCATTGTGTGTGAAGAGTATCGTATAGTTGTCTGTGTTTAATTGTATAATGTTAGACGAATTTGTATATTTGTATATTATCCTCAAAACATTAGTTAATTGGACATGGATTGAACTTAATTGGTAGCTTATAGTTCACTTTCTTTTCGTGTGTAATTAAATTATTTTTATCCTCTACACTCTACAGAATTATAAATTCTATTATAAAATCCCGTGTAATACACGGGACTATAACCTTAATAAACTTATAAATATGTACCAGGTCTGTTGATCTTTTTCTTAAAAAAAGTTTAAAAGAGGCTACACCAGTGTCCATGGGTTTGTCCAATACCATGAACAAACCAACACAATTCAGCAACAGACAAGACTTGTGCAATATGAAGTCGATGGCTTCACCATCCATCACCTACGAAAGTGGTGTTCCTGGCTCTCCATTGTAAATTCGCTAATTCCTCTCCATTGATTTTATGTCAACTAGTCAACTAGATAAGGTATCTCTATATTAGGCCGCGATGAGATCCAGCTAGTCTATTAGGGTTGACCCCTTCCAATAAATAAAAATAGTAACACTAGGTCTATACTAAACATGATGGTCACAAGGCAATCCCGAGGCTACAGTCGAACCCAGTTAAGAGGTTCTTAACACTAGGTCTATACTTAACTTGATGGTCACAAGGCAATCCCGAGGCTACAGTCGAACCCATTTAACAGGTTCTTCATGTTGTTTGTAGCTTAACTCCAAGATAGGCACGGCGAGTAACAACTTAGCTTGATCGTCAAAACCATCTTCGTGGATTCATGCTTTAACATTTGATGTCATCCATGAGACCAAATGCTTTATATTCACATTCATGAAATTTAGGATAATAAATGTACTTATTAAAATGATGTTTGTTCACTACAGTCTACAGATATGTTTCAAAGAATCCTCTAGGCCTCGAATACCTAACTGAATTTCACATGATCTGTAACAAATTCAAGTGTGGTTTGAATTCTATATCGCTTGGGTGCTCACTGAATTTATATGTAAATCAGTAAATGCCTGTGTGTGAGCGTGTGCAAGTACTAGGTTTCTCATCTCATATTACAATTTAGCTCACCTATGCATGTATCGGTTGAGGCACATCAACTAATCGTTCCATTGATTGTAGCTGATCGTAAGGAGCAATCTGCATTGCACAAAAACAAGAAAAAAGAATTATGATTTATTTGACTTTTATTACATGATCAAAAAATATTTAGCGAATTCAGGTTAACCACAAAATGAAATACTTATTTTTTTATCATTAAAAAAAAGATATTGACAACAAATATATTTATTCTTTTTATCAGAAAGTCAAGGTACCTGACTAAATCCATCTGGCCACGTAATTGAAACTGCATAATTTCCCATGGGTCGAATTTCTTCGGGTTCTATATCTTCTGGGATATCACCATACTGCAATTTTTGCTCACCAGTCCATTCATCCTGCCCCGTATGTACAATAACATTAACCAATTAAAGACAAGAAAACGGGAAAATGATTTGGGCTAGCATATTCTAATTGGTTAATCGTATGGTTTCTTTTGCTAACAGTATCACTGGACCTACCAATACACTCCTAAACCAATGGGCAATGGGACAAGGTAAAACTAGCTTGCCCGCTTTCACATGGGTTAAAGGGACTTGGCGGCTTACCACTGCGCCATGCACTTGTAGGTTGGTTGATCTTTTGGTTATCGCTTTTTTATATGCAGTTATAGCTTACAAGATGATTATGACATTTTAAAGTATAGCAAAGTTAAAGATTGGCATACCACACTTTGGGCAGAACGGTCATTCCGTCTAACAGTTGCGGGATGTAGAAGAAACTCTTCATTTGAATCAGGCACTTTCACCTTGATTGCCTTAATAGACTTGTCGTACATCACAGCTGTCGAAACTGAAAAGGAAGATAACCACCTTTTAAATACAAACAAACATAGCAAAAACTACTAGTAGGATCTAGGGAGGGTGAAACGCCGACAAACCTTTTCTATATCCTAGGAACACAAAGACTACTCCCCATTGAGGAACATCCCCCCCCCCCCCCCCCCCAAACAGTCCGGCACCATCGGCTCTAGAAAACCCTTTTTGTTTTATTTTTTTGCATGTAATGTATATTAATCAAGATAGCATAAGGACTAAGGTGTGGGCCATGTAACTAAAGGAATAAAAATAAATAAATAAAGTACTAATAACAATAGCAGTCACCTAGCGGTAACTTAAAGTGATGAAAACTATAGTTCTGACAGATAAAAGAGCAAAGAAACAAGAAAAAGTAGCATGAGCCCCCTTGAAAGTACTTATACACTCCCCTTAAGAAACCTATATCGCTAGACAAAGCTAGGGCAAACAAAAGTGTCAGGAAAGTTGAGTAGGATAAAGCTAAGGTCCCAAGACCCAAGGTAGAGCCAAGACAAAATCTATACACTCCCCTAAAGTTCCATAATCTTTATCCGACATCTCTATGAACTCCTAACCCCTATCATGTCCTTGGAGAAATGCAAGTCTAGCAAATTCTGACTAATTCGCTGATCTCAAGTCAACTTCGATCTTCCTCTACCTCTCCACCCCTCCACTATGAGGGTTCCGACAGTCTCCCCCTAAAAAATCCATACGCCCTCTATACAATTACAAAAATACATGCTGAAGTTTAATCAAACATTTTGGATATGTGATCAAGTGTTAATTATTTTGATCATTATTTACAATCAAAATTTTACCTTGTTGGCGGATCTTTGCACATTGTTGTACCACACAAACTCCCAGGTTTTGGAATATTTCAGCAACTTCGCCTTGAGGGTCAGCCACCACTTCAGGCATTCCACTATCTCCGGAAGCAGATAGCTGTAAAAATGGAAAGTTTCAAGTTTCTAGATGGCTTTCACCTTACACAATTGTTAAAAAAAGTATGCATGCATATGAACAGTCTTTGTTTACAGTCTTCATAAAGGAAATGAAATGCATAGGTGAAGAGAGTTCATATTTAGTATAAGGTGATAAGATTTTTGTATTAGTTCATAATTATCATAGGAAGCCCAAGATAATGATTACAGTTGGTCTGATTGGAAGGTCAAACAGATGAGGGATTCCAAACTGCTCCACAACCTGCAGGAACAAGTGAATCAAGTTACAAAGAGAACAAGGTTGCATCTTGTTGTCATGCAGATATGACTACCTTTTTTTTTATATCTAGATGTCATAACCCTCTATTATTATACATGTACGTCCGTGAAATATTTTTCAATTTCAATCCAGGGACCTTGAGCTTTTAGTATCCAGTATGACTTTGACCATTTACTTGATTTGGTTGTGCTTCTCAAACGGGTTAAAAGCATGCCCAAAGTCAACTTTAAATGCACACAATTTGCTAAACCGTTTTTATTCAAAGATAAAAGCCATGTTGTAATCATAGTTGCAACAGTAGTTATCTATATTTATTTAAACTGGACAAAGATTATTTGCAGGCAACCCAGCCTTGTCATCATGTATCAAAAATAACCTGTTTCTACCTGAACACATACTGCCTCGTTACCCAACCTACCTGGACCCACCCATCTTGCCACCTATGGAATTTAATATTTAGTTAAGGGTTTCTTACCTGTGATCCTGATCCTCTACCAAATGGATAAAACCGTTTCCCGTCTGCATCAAAGTGGCACATGTTTTCAACAACAGCGACACATGGTACCTGAAAGCATATAAAGAGGTTGTCAGAATTACATGTCAAGAATAAACTTGATTCGTATGTTCCACCTACCTTTAGCTTAGAAAACATACGGACTCCTTTTGCAACATCAATGAATGCAAGCTTCTGAGGAGTAGTAACTATCACAGCAGCTGTTAGAGGGACCACCTACAAGTTAGCATTAAAAAACATCATAAAATGGACTAGGTGTGAATACATAAAGCTAGTAAACAACAATCTTGCAAGCATCAAGCATGTTCCATTGAAAAAAATAGCATATGTTAATAATCTGCTTAGTTATAAAAAGCAGAACCTGGCATAAGGTAAGCTGGATATCACCGGTTCCAGGGGGCATATCAATAACAAGATAGTCAAGCTCTCCCCTGTTTATTTCCAACATTCATTGGTTACGTCAATACTCTAATAGATGCCTGAATTAACAGCTTAAATCCTTATGCTAAATGTTTTGATAAATATAATGCTTATACTAGTCCTCTAATTTATCATATTAAATCAAAAGGTAGCAATGTGAAATGATGAGAAGTTAAAAAACGTATCAAGCAGTTGAGATCAATAGATCATGACAACTCCTACACCGAAATGTAGTTATATTATATTTATATATGAAATATATTCAAATGTACAAAGCTACAACTTTCACTTGATTGAAAAAGTAGTAGAAAGTACTACAGTATATCAGTGATTATTTTAAGAAGTTTAAACAAATAGGAAGAATGTAATACCACTCTGTAGTAGTCAGTAGCTGGTTGATGACCCCAGAAACCATTGGACCTCGCATTATAGCACGCCCTTGTCCAGCAAATCCAAAAGATACCATCTTGACTCCCATGTACTCCGTTGGGATGATGGTCTTCTTTTCTGGATTCTAGTCAATTATATCAGTTACACATCATAAGCATGATAATCCATTGAACAAACCCTTTTTATTAACGATGGTTCCATTATTGGCTATGCTACATTAATAAAGTGTATTTCATTAACCTTTTGTTGCCATAAAAGAAGGATTAGTAATTATGTTAAATTACAGCAACAAATTTTTGACACTTTGATTTGTGAAAAACTGGAAACTTGTGTATAAATACTTTGGAAGAGTAAAAACTTACATATAAATAATTATACATGGTTGATCCCCCATACAGACAACTAAAAGATGGAACTGTATAGCTTCAGTGTAAAGAATGAAAGCTAATTACCATTTCAAGCAGCCGATTTTCAGGGGAGACCATGGTCGGCAAACTAGGACCATAAACATCAGCATCAAAGATACCAACTCTAGCTCCCATCCCAGCCAAAGTGTATGCCAGATTTACAGCCACAGTTGATTTTCCCACACCTCCCTACAGTAATTACAAATGCATAGAACATCAAAATTTAACAAGAACAAGTACAAAAAGCATGTGATTTAACACGCATGGCATAAGTTCACGCCTTCTAGAATGCTAAGCACAATGTGTCCGATTTCAGATTCCTAGAACTCAAATTAGTCACATGTAACATGAATACAAAATGATTCTGTCAATGGAAGGTGTTTATTCCTTTCTGGCAACAATGTTGTATAACCGTAAAAGTAATATGAATTGCACCAGATCTCATTATTTTAGTTTAAACAATGTTTAGCATATTAACTTATGATTGCATGTGTATTAGTTTTCATTTTTATTCTTAACAATTAACATTTATATTACCAAGGCAAATGGATCATGAAAATATTTTTGTTTGATGACGTTGTTGGATACTCGGATGAAACTGTTGTGTGATGACCTAATCTTTGAATAAAGTAAGGAGTCTGCCATTCTCACAATTCATAGGTAAACAAAGTGGTGTATGTACAAAACTACAGCCAATATAGATGATTTTGTTATAAGATGTAGAACTTTCAAAAGCAAATCAAATCAGTTAATACAACTAACAGAGAACGCTATATTGGAAAGCTTGTTACCTTGCAACTAGAAACTGCTATTATGTTTGATATTGTCTGTAACCCAGCTGGAAGTTGTGCTGCAAAAATCTGCTTCGCAGGTTGAGCTGACATTGTCACAGTCACATTATTGACCCAGGGAAGAGCTGCCACCACCTCATTAGCCTTCTGCTCAAACTGAAATATGAAAATTGCACTTAGGGATGATGTTGAATTAACTTCATTACATGTATTACACACAATTGTCAAGTTAACTCATCCACATTTTACTTTTAAAACAATCTAATGAATCAGAGGGAATCAAAGGTGATGCTATTAAAAGAATCACACGACAAATAATATTTGACAAAATCTAGCATACATGAGATCTTCATAAAAGAAAGATGATTCTGTTTTAATTTAAAACAATCTAATGAATCAGAGGGAATCAGAGGTGATACTTTCAAAAGAATCACATGACGAATAATTTTGACAAAATCTAGCAAACATTAGATCTTAATAAAAGAAAGATGACTCTGTTTTAATTTGAAACAATCTAATGAATCAGAGGGAATCAGAGGTGATATTTTAAAAGAATCACATGACAAGTAATATTTGACAAAATCTAGCATACATTAGATCTTCATAAAAGAAAGATGACTCTGTTTCAATTACCACGTCCTTGATTGGACATGCTGGTGTGGTGAGCTCCAATCGAAATGAAACCTGAGATAGAAAGTTGAACATGACATGAGGTCACAAGTATTTACATAATCTATGGGTCTCATCACATGACGATCAAGAACACCTCGCCTGAAGCATCATCAACATGCAAATCCTTCACAAACCCACATGAGACAATATCGGTTCCAAAGTCTGGATCAATAATCTGTGACAAGGCTTTTAACACATCACTTTCAGCTTCCCTAGTCAACATTGCTGCAGCATCAGCTACAATCAGCACATCAAAACATGCATATCAGGCCGAGAAGAACAACCAAAGTTATTGAATCAGTAAAACAAATGAATATATGCCCTCTCACTGTTGATTGTAATTTATGATTCCAGATTTAATATTGCCTTAACCCAAAAACTAAGATACTAAGATGGTTAAATTTTTCAATGATTGAGTTGCAACACCGTATGTCTCTTAAATTCGCATGAAAACTGCATTTCTTTTTATGGTTTCATGAAAGGGCCAAAAAGATGTAAGTCAAGACATTGCTATCAACTGCTTCAGTTAATTCCATAAATTTCCACCCTTCAGTATACATAGAATATGACCACTCCTGAGACTATAAAAGCTGTTGCCATTAATCAAGTCTTTATCATCTAAACAAAAATCAAAGTTCTGATACTGAATTCAATTTCATTTGCCTAACAAAACACCAAATAAGTGAACCAAAAGCAGACCTAATCTGCGCATTATCTCAACCCTTACAACACTATAATCAAAGACAAAACTAGAGTTGAAATACCATCTCAAATCGCTTCGTTCAACAATCCTCTAATGAATCAGGTCATACTCTTAAACAAATCCAAGCACATAATGAGGGAAAATCACACTCACCTTCCAGAGAAGCAGCTTTAGCAGAAACAGAGTTTGCACACCTACGTGTTAAACAAACTCTTCGCTGTACAATTCTTCGGGAGAGAAGAGAATCATGAATGGCGGATTGTAGAATCCGTCCCTCCGGAAACTTCGCATCTACAATTACAGTTTGTTCACTTCAAACATCCACAATTGAAGCTTAAAAACAGCATCAACAACTAGAAAACAATGAAGATGATGTTTGTACTTTGTAGATAGATTAAAAGAAGGTAGGGTACCTCTGGATTGAGGCTTTGAGCATTGTGAAGTCACATACACGGAGGCTGGAGCTTGAAGAATTCGCATATCTGCTCCACACGCTGTGTGTGTGTGTGTGTGTAACAGAAAGAAAAGGGATTGAAGGGAGTGTGGAGAGATTTGTGAGCCTCACATTTTGGTGTCATCCCGTTCGGAAATTTCTCGTTATGGGGTCGTTTTGGATTTTCTGGTCACTACTCATTATCCACGCTTGGTTAATTTCAAATATACCCCTCAACTATAGAGGTTTTTGTTGTCCGGTTTGAATTGATGAATAAAAACTTTATTTTAAAACTCGTGTGTAATACAAATTTAATAAATTAAATATTAAATTAAATAGTTAATAATTAAAATAATAAATGATTGAAATTATGAATGAGTAAATATTTTAATAATAAATATTCAAAATGAAATGAAAGAATTTAATTCAAATAATACTAATTATCAACTTGTAAATGCATTAATTATTATATCATATGCATAATCGGTTGTACATATAATTTTTTTTCTTTTAATTTTTTGTTTTAAACCTAATACTTTTACATATTTCATAATTTAACCTTTATATTTTTTTACTTTCAACATTAATCCCTTATACTTTTTATTTTTTACAAATGTTTCGATTTACGGCCTAAATTTTGAAAGTTAACACGTCGTAACGTGCATGTATGATTCAACGTTGTTACGCTTATTTTCTCTGTTTAACATCCACGTCGCAACGTGTGGGTCCTTGGTCGACTTACTTATGTTTTTAATGTTTTACGTTTTACGTGTGTGGTTTTACTTTCTGTTTAGTTTTATATTTTCTTAATTATTTATTTTTAATACAAGTTTTTCCGGTGTTGATGGTAGACGGTGATGTGACATTAGTGCTACTTGACACGATTTACGTCTCCCGCCGCAATGCTGGGGGATTAATACTAGTTTTTACTAAGTGAAATTAAAATAGGAAAAATAGATATTAGAGTAAATTATAAACTTTTTTCAAACATTATCATTTACTGAGTTTGGTACATACAATACATATAGTGCCAGCAACCTACATAATTCAAAATGACACAAATAATAGCAGTCATAGCATGCATTTCAACATTATCATTTACTGCAAACTTACATTATTCCTAAATAGAGTGCATATTAAAACAAGGTTCCAAAAGATAGTGCATGCTTAACCAAATTATTCAAAAGACCAACCAAACATGCTAAACCAAATGTTGCAAAACACCAACTAGACATTACAATCTAACCTTGTTCCTCTTGGCCTTTGTAGGTCCTGCGATTATGGCCCCTCTTTTCACATTTGCCACAAGTTCTAGTAGTGTTCTTTTCAGACAACCTCCCTCCCTTTATGATGTCTTCCATTTCAAATATTGATCGCTTCCTTGCCATTTTGGGTCTCCCCACTTGTTTGTGATGAGTTTGTGGAGTTAGGGTTGTAGGAACTTATGTCTTTGCCCACAAAGACATGCCATTGATTGGGGTAATTTTGAAACTATAAATTATTTCCATTTATCCATTTTGTAAACCAGATGCAACCAACTTTCTAACACCCCAAAATCTTATCCATTGACAGCTTTGTTTCAAATAGCTACAACCGCATGCTTGCATGGTATTTCTGTGATTTCCCATCTTCTACAAGCATAAAACTTCCTAGTCATATCCGTAACACACTGGTCCCTATTTGGTCCACTAACTTGATATTGATCATCACCATTCTAAATCACAGAGTATCTTGTAACCTCTTTCTTACGTGTTTCAAACATTTTGGTGGTAGTGGATGTGAGCAATTCTTCACTCCTTTCAATAATCTTTAAAATAAAAATCCTCCTTATTATTAAACCTCCTCAACTCATCCATTGCATTTTGAAATTGAACTGTAGTAGTGGATGTTGCCAATTTCAATAGCATATCCTTGTAGAATTTTCCTTTGATAGATCCTTTCATGTTCTCATGTACGTGCTTGAGACAGAATCTATGCTTAGCACAAGGGAATACTTTCATGATGGTAGCAAGAATACCCTATTTAATCCAACATTTAAAATAGGTTATAATGTTTATTAGGTAACAATATAATATAAACACATATTATAGTTAGACATACCTTTTGCTTATCACTGATGAATATAAAGTTTGAATTTCTTGCCAGATCTAAATTATCACCCAAACATTCAAGAAACTATCTCCAGAACTCAAGTTCTCTACCTCTATAATTGCATAACAAATAGGGTAGATTCCATTATTAGGGTCAATACCTACTACACTAAGTATTTGACCTGGAAAATGACCTTTCATGAAAGCCCTATCTACACCCAGCAGTTCCCTTCCTATTGCTTTGAATCCCTACTTTAAAGCCTCCAAACACATATACTTTCTTAAATTTTCTAGTCTGACTTGGTGATCCACACATCATTCTACCTCTATCTTCATAATTGTACCTGGGTTTGAAACATATACTTCATTAACATAATCCCTCAACAAAGCATAAATGTAAACCCCTTTAACTTCTTTCTTAGCTTTTGTTTTTGCTCAGTATGCTTTCATTTTAGAAACATCTAATTCTTATCTCCTTTGAAATTATTCTTGAAAAGCCCTCATAGGTATCTTTGGGTTTTCTTAAACTTGATCTATCATATGTTATGATAGGAAAGTGTATGTGCAAGCATGAACAGATCTTGTTTAAAGACATTTATCTTCTGTTATTAAAGTCTTCACCATCCAATTTCCATTCCACTAACTTTTGATATTAACAGGACCCAAGGGCATTGAAATAGGTAAGGATTTGTCTTCTTCCCCCTCCCACCAATATTTTTCTTTGAACCATTAAAGTCTTTATTTTTGTTCAACTCCGGTCCTTTACCTTTGTCTTTATTCAACTCTGGTCCTTTCCCTCCCTCTTGACTAGTTGGTGAACTCCCATGAAAAACTGCTCTAACTCTTTGATTATCATCCTTGACCATTTTAATCAGCCTTCTTGTTTCAATAGAAGAGCCCTAATCAACCTCTTACCTTCTTCCTTAGTTCCAAATAATTAACCAAGGTAAAAATTTGCATTATTTTCATTTGACCTTAAAATTTTTAGTTTTTATCTTCTGATACTTAAAGTATTCTCATCTGATTCAGAACCACTATCAAACACCTCAACACATCTTCATTAACATCTCCCTCTTCCAAGATCTCATTGCCAATTACATCTAAATTAACATTTAATCTAAAGTCCCTCATATCCACTTCATAATCATCCATATTATTATCAAGATCAATAATAAAATCACTGTCATTTTCATGCTCTTCGCTATCATGCTTTGCACTGTCATATTCTGAAGTATTTGTATCCACTTCATGCTCTACACTATCATACTCATGCTGATTTGTATCCATTTTATGTTGATTTAAATCCACTTCATGTTCTACATAATCATGCTCTGCACTATCATGCTCATGCTGACTAGTATCCACTTCAAACTTATATTCCAGATCTTGGTAATCACTATCTTGTTGTATTATGTCATCTTGATTTAGATTGATTAAATGGTCTAGGTGATTACTATCTTGATCATTAGTATTACCTTGACCTTGCCTACTACCACTTGTTTTTTCCACCTCATGAATACTACTTTCTATTCCAATAGCTAATTCTTCAATCCTAACTTTTGCTTGTGAAAGGAAATATATATGTAGGTTTATGCTCTCATGTTCAGTGTACACGTTGATTAACTTATGCATAGACACATGTTTGGTCAAATTTATTCCATCATAATCATTAACTAGGGATTGAAGACCAAAATCCAAATCCTTTTCTGGAACTAAGAAGTGGTAACATACAACATCATCACTAGTATACCCTAACATTACAATAATTCTATCCATCTGGAACCCAAAGAATTTTTCAATGTTGATCATGTCCACATAATCGATTTTATCTCCCACATAGCTACACCCTAGAAATCAAGTAAAGCTTCCACCATGATGAAACTTCATGAAAAAAAGGTTATCAAAACCAACTACAATTTTAAATATTTTGTTATTTAGAAAATGCTAAACACAATAAGTGAAACATGCAAAATTAGTTAAAAATATGCAAACTTAAAAGCATATTGCGGCGATGTCAATTTGATAGAGTAATTTTTTAGATGAAGAAAATATCAATCGACATTTTAAGTATGAACTTAGAAATGGGGAAGACAATGGGGGTGAATTTTATAGAAGGGGAAGGGGAAGAAGGGTTAAAAGAGTGAAATGGAAGAAAGGGACACAAAATGATAGCTTCGCCTTCATGTGCGTGGCACATGACATAACTTAACGTTTAAAATTGACGCCCGTTAGGATAAATGACTAAACATGTAACACAACTTGAATGTAAAGGATAATCCTTGTAATGTCCTTAGTTAAAGGACAATTACTGAAATTTAATATAAATTTAAAAGATGAAAAATATGATTTATTCTAGATTTTAATAATTCAAACTATTGACTATTTATCAATATAAATTTGAACTAACAATTTGACTAATATTAATCTTAATTTTCAATTTTATTACCAATACTAGTCATTGTCTAACTGTTCGTTAACTCTATTTAGTTTTGATGATTTGGCACGTGACGCTGCTCGTAACGTGGCATGTGACATAATGTATTACATAATTAAATAAAAAATATAAATATATCACTCAAATTTTATGTTAATTTGTCTCAAGCTACTCAAATAGAGACAAAAATATTACATTAAATAACTTCAAAAATTAATCTTTTATAAAAAAGAACTGAGTAATACATTTATAGTTTTGATTGGTCAAGGGGGCGTTAGAGTTTTTTTACGTTGTTGCTTAGGTGTGGTGGTTAGGACTAAAGGGGTAAAGCGGATGTTTCTCTTGTCATATTTTTTATCCTGCCTTGGAGGGAAAGTTAGCTTATGATCGGAGAAGCACGACCTGACCCATCGAATGGAATGATGGCTATGAGAGGTGTTTGGAAATCTGTCATGAACAAGGATTGCCTTTTCCGCCTATACAAAAACATTTGTCGCGACCATTTATGCTTCCATGGTTTTTGGCATTCCTTCTATACCATGCAATTGTCTGGTTAAGAAATCACTTCTTACCTTTTGTATAAAGCCTGCGACTACTTTCCAACCCCACTGATTTGCAATCTTTCTTTGTTGTGCCTTGTGATGAAACCTTTAATTGATTCACTCCTTCCTCTGGAAAAGTAGGAACGGAGGCAGAGAGCCTGAGAAGGTAGTAGGCGGCCAGTGGCTATTGATGGATGATGTCTAGGAAGTGGTTCGACAACCAAAGTGTACCAACCTGTTTTGTTTGGAGGCTCACGTCATCCTCGCTATCGCCATCTTCAACCTACAACTGTTAACGACTTGGATTTGCTAACCAAGTTATAAATATTATTGGCCATAGAAATGCTAGGGATTAAGATCCTCAAATGGATGCTAAAGGTCCAACAGATGGCACCAAAATGTAAATGCGAGATCCAACAAATTACCAAAACTTTGTCTTTACCATTTTGAATCCCTTTGTCTATATTGGTTGTCTGATCTACAAACACTCAGACAACACCAAATAAGGCGTCCGGGAATGAAACTCTCTATGTAACCACCCTCTAGCTTGAGAATAAATATTATTTTATGAAAAATAATAATGAGTTTTGAGACATAGATTTATATATAGGAATTTCATTCCCTTGTTGTTTATAGATTTCACAATGTATGAATAATGGGCATGCATGGTGGTTGGGAGTGATCCTAAAGAGTTTGTTACGTAAGTGGCCCCCTCTATCCATACAATGTGAATGCCCTTTTTCAATGGTTCAAAATGGTAAGGATTTTATGTCTTTAGATGATTGACACGTGTACTTAATCATGGGTCAAATGACCCGGTTCATATTTGAGGCATTTGGTTTTGGATCTATTGCTACTATACGTCCATATGGATTAATGCAAACTCATGTTCTTTTGTCAACAAATCTTTTAGTTAGAGGTGTTAGAGTTCAACTCACAGAATACATGTTCTACTCATTGGAAATGAAATCGTCTGATCACGTGTTACTCCAATGCTCGTACGTGTTGGTGATTTGAAGGGGACTATCTGAGTGGTGCGGTGAGCTTTTTGAGGGGATGATATGCATTTGGTAGCTAGTGAATTCTACCTTATCTGCGGTCAACTCTAAATTAGAAAAAAAAACCCTAATGCTTGCTCTTGTTATACAATCCTATGGTTTGTGTGAAAAGCAAGAAATGAAGTGGTTTTTAAAAGCTTGAAGCATCATGATCATTGATGATATATAAAAGGTCAATTGTTTTTAAGGATGAAGCACAAGTTGAAATGAAGCTCGATAGAGTGGGAAAGATGTAGATAGCTTAGAGATTGTTTAAGAAATAATAGGTGTTTTATTTTTATTTTGATGAATTTTGCAAGCATGTCGGGTGAATCATAACATGTTGGTTTTCCTCTGTTGTAGCCAAGCTACTCGTTGGGTGTTGTTGTGATTATTATAATAAAACCAGTACTAATATGCGTTGCGTTGGGATCGCAAACCGTAAAAACTTGTCCCAACCTGTGCGTTAAGGTAAAAAAAATGAAACACATAATTTTTGCAAGTGAATTGAAAATGGAAATGAAATTGAAATTTGAATATTGTTAAAATTGATAACGTGTTTTGTTGGTCAATTTTGAGTGAAATTGAAATGTTAATTTTGAACATTAATTGGAATGTTAAACATTACATGGGTAAGTGAAAACAATGTGAATTCTAATGAATATGAAAAAAAATTTCAATTTCAATTTCATCCGTTGACCAAACAAATATGATTTTTAATAAAAAATTTTCAATTTTAATTTTAATTTCTGAGAATTCTATCAATCAAATGGTCCATTAGTTTTAAACAAAAAACTTTAAGTATGAAAGCATAAAACAAGTGTGCAAGAGGTGCATTTAATTGTGTTGTTGAAGAACCATCCCATATTAGGAATTTAGCTTCTAACATCATTATGACTCAGAGAAAAAGTTAAACATCCAGAAATTCAAATGTTCAAGATTCTGCAAATACAATTGTCAAACTTAAAGTCAAAAGAATCACTGAACACAAACAGAGTGAAAGGGTCACAAGCAAGCATGTTGTCGATTATACTAGAGAATTTTTAAACTTAAATAAAATAATAAAATTAGAAAGCCACATATCATAACCAGAAGAACACAACGTATACCAGTAACGGATGTTCTCTATACATTTTCTTTTCTGAAACAAAGATTCAGTTTTTTTATTGTAGTTTGTCAACTCGAATAAGACTATCTATCAATTAGGTTTGGAGGGTTATCAAGAAAATCTTCATCTAGGAATAGATGGTTGTCTTATTGTAGGTGATGTAACGGACTTTCTTCAAAGAATCAATAAAAGGGTGGTGGCGGAGGAGAGGCGTATGAAACGCTAGTCACCGGAGGTAGAGGCGCTTCGTATGCCGGAGCTGGGGGAGAAGAGGGTGGGGGTGGGGGTGGAGGTGGTGGCGGAGGAGGATTTATACATGGGGGTGGTGGTGGTTCTATACAAGGGGGTGGCGTTGGTGGTGGTGGAGAATGGGCTACTGGTTGTGGTGGTGATGAATACTGGTAAGATGGAGGTGGTGGTGAATTATAGTAGTATGGAACTGGTGGTGGTGGAGTTACAACTGGTGGAGGTGGTGATGAATAGATATAAGATGGAGGTGGTGGTGGTGGTGATGGAACACAATATGGTGGCGGAGGAAGGTAAACCGGTGGTGGAGGAGGAGGAGGAGAGTAAACAGGTGGTGGTGGAGACGGTGGAGGAGGCGGAGGAGAGTAGACCGGCGGCGGTGGTGGTGGTGGAGACGGTGGAGGAGGCGGCGGCGACGGAGGAACAAACGGAGCACAATTAAACGCACTACAATGTATCTTCTTCGTCGCAAACATCTTACACTGTTTACCAGACCTCTGTGCCGGCCTCCCCGGCAAACAATTTCTCCGATCATCAATCTCCGGCAAACTCAAACACTCCGGCGGTTCACCAGTAAAAAAATTATCCGAATAAGTAAAATTCTCCAACCTCTTCAACCTACAAACACTCTCAGGTATCCTCCCAGACAGATAATTATGAGCCACATTCAACTGCTCTACACTCACCATACCCGAAACACTCTCCGGCAACGGCCCCATCAACTCATTCGAGCTCACGTCAAACACCGTCACCTCCTTCAGCAACCCGATTTCCTCCGGCACACAAGACCTCAATCCATTACTCATCATAATAACCTCATTCAACGTCTCCGACATGTTGCCGATACTCGCCGGAAGGCACCCGTGAATCCTATTGTTCGCCATAACAATCACCGACACCGGCGAATTGCCCAAGTTCTCCGGCAATTCGAACACGAACCGGTTATTGTTTATGAAAATAGCGTCCAGATCTTTATCGAACAGTTGTTTAGGAACATCGCCTTCGAACTCGTTAAACCGGAGATCTAAAAACTTCAATTTGGGTAATTTAAGCACAACGTGAGGGAATTTTCCGGCGAACCTGTTGTTGCTGAGATCAAGCTCGAAGAGTAACTTCAGGTGACGAAACTTCTTCGGCACAGTTCCACAAAACCGATTTGAGTTGATGTGAAACAATGCGAGGTCTTTAAGCAAACAAAGCTCCTCCGGCAGGTATCCGGCGATGTCGCCGTGGTTCAGGTCGATTCCGGCGACGGTCCTCTCGGAGTTGTTATCAGGCGCGGGAGCACAGAACACTCCCGTGTAGTTGCACACACAGGATCCCACCCAATCAACGGTGAGATTTTTCGGATCTGAGAGTATCGCGTGCTTCCAAGCTTGTAACGCAACGTAAGCGTTTCTCAACCTGGGGTTTTCGAACACAAGCGTCGAGTCGACGATCACATTCTCACTGAATTCACCAACTGAATAACAGAAAACAGAAGTAATCGAAAATGCTAACAGCAGAAGACAAAGAATCGTCGAATTGTTCTTCATATCGGTGAGAATTTAGACATCTGCTGATTGATCGATGAAATCGTTATCAGAAAATGAAAGTGAATATGAATTTATAGAGGTTGAATGTGAAGGCCGGCGGGCGGAGCACGGGTTGATAGTTACTCCGTCATTGACGAAGGTATTTAATATTTCGTGTTTATTATTTTTTCGACGTTGTGTTTATTAAAATATGTTATTTACTTTTATCCGTTACAACGTTATTACAAGTCTGGTATTTGAAATAGTCAAATAATTCACTGTTTTTGTATTTCCCAAGGTTTTCTTTGGAGGGTACCAGGGTTTAATTCGGTTTTCATTCCAAAATTTGTTTGTATAATAGTATTCACAATTTATTATTCATCATTATTCATAGTATTTTTTATTCTTATTTTCAATAAATAATACTTTTTATATTATTATTATTATTTTTTTCTCTCATCCACTCACAACCACTTAAAATATATTAAAAATATTATAGGGTTTTGAACAGTGTTTTCAAAAAATACAGATTGAAAAGTAAATTTCTCATATCATTCACTCACAACCACTTATAACCATACCATATAATATAAAAATACACTAACAAAAATTTAAAGAACGGACTGTGAATGCTCTAATGTGTGATTGTTGTTTTTGTTTCACCTGAATTTAAAGTGTTAATAAGTTGCTTATTTTTTTTTCATATACTAAACAAAATACATCTTATATATCGGTAAACTAGATTTAGCAAACACGTGTTTAATAAATAAAATATTAAATATAATTACAAAAGTGATATTTTTAGATATGATATAAATGAAATTATGTATTAGTAAAGACCATAAGTAATAAAACAATGATATCAATTTCTTTTGGTTTTTTAACTTTTTTGTTTTCCACAAAAAAATTAAATATTTCGTTTTAAAATAAATCGGTTTTAAATAAATTATTTTTAAAAATTTCGATATTGTAACTCCCAATTTTAATTATTTTATGTTTATTAAAAAAATTACTTTTGAAAAACATCAATTTTAGAATATTTCATATTTTTAATAATTTTTGATGTTTCGAAAAAATTCTTAATTATTAAAATTTATTTATTTAGAAATAACATTAATAAAAAGATATCTTTTGAATTTTAAGAAAATACTTTAATCTAAAAATATAAATAATATTATTAATAATTTATGTAATCATTTAATAAGAGAAAGAAACATGAAAATATTATGTCCTTAGTTATTTTTTTGTTAGAGTAGAATGATTCTTTCATTGTCATTATATATATTCTAATTATCAACATATATGTATATATTTTATATATATAGTACAATCGTCTAATTCTTTTAATTTCTTATTTATAAATCCAACACTTTACATCTTATATAATTTAACCCTTCTAAATTTTCACTTTTAACTTTGTTTCCCTAAATTTTTCATCGTTTACAAATTTTTCGTTCTACTTTTAACATTCCATCGCACGTGCGAGTCCTACATATACTTAATTATTGTTTTTAATGTCTTATGTTCCACATGTCTGTTTCAATGTTTTGACGTCTATTTTCGTTAGTTTTATTTTTTTGTTTTTATTTTTTTAATACGAGATTTTTCAATGTTGATGTCCGCTCACGATAGTATGAGATTGTTGTTCATTCTTATATTTAAAACTAAAATAACTTTTATTTGTTCTATTATTTTAAAAATGAAATCCAAATTATATATAACTTTAACTTGAATGCAATATTATTATATTATTATTTTTGTAAAAAGTCAATGCAATGAGTGTATTTATCTATAAACGTAAAGAGTAATTCTATACGTAATATGTATTGTAACATTGTGCGTAAAATATATTTGTAGTGTAATAGTCTACGTCAGATTTATATATGTGTAATAATATTATTGTAATTTTTATATATTTTGCTTAATACTGTCAGATTTATATATGTGTAATAATATTATTGTAATTTTTATATATTTTGCTTAATACTATTTGTGAATAGTGTGAGGTGAGTGTGGGTGTGAGTACCCAATGGACAAAAACCTTGTGAGCGATAACAGTGTGAGCGATATTTATACTAAATTTATAAACAAAAACCTTTTTTTTTTTTATTAAATGTACCCAATGGAACAAAATTAATGCCTAACTTTCGGAATTTTGAAGACGCACAATGACCAGGGTCACGACACCCTCATCACTCCTGCTCTCATGCAAGGCAGGAACGGTGTTTCACACCCATAACGCCCACATTGTTTCATTTTCATCTAACCAACCATCTTTTCACACTTCCGAATTGTTTTAAAGAATCCATCTAAACGTACATGACACATTAGCACTATATGCCGCGTTCTTTTTTACAGCATTAAAAATGTCCAAAGCTTTCATCTTTGAAACTTATAATGAACTTATCAATAGGGCTGCAAACGAACTGAACGTTCAACGAACGGTTCGTGAATTGTTCGGCGGAAAATTCATTTATGTTCGTTCGTTTAGTAAATGAACAAACACGAACAAGAAAATTTCGTTCGTTTAGTTAAACGAACGAACACGAACACAAGCTGTGTTCATTCGTTTATGTTCGTGAACGTTCGATAATGTGTTCGTTTATGTTCGTTAATGTCCGTTCGTGAACGTTCGATAATGTGTTCGTTTATCTTCGTTAATATGTTCGATTATGTTTTTAATTTTTGTGTTAGTTATTTTTATGACAAGTATGTCAAGTGTTTTTGGATATTTATGTTACATGTTTATTTATTTTTTGTAAATTTTGTGATGAGAATGTTGATTTTATTTCTAAAATAAATATGTGATCATTTGTATTCGTTTGTGTTTATGGACTTCTTTGTGTTCGTCATGTTCATGAACATTTGTTTGTTTTCCTTTGATTTTGTTTGTGTTCGTTTGCGTTCGGTAAGTATTCGTGAACAGTTAATGAACAAGTTCATTTCCTTAATGAACGAACACGAACTAGAAAACTCGTTCGGTAAGTGTTCGTGAACAGTTATGAACATGTTTATTTCTTAATGAACGAACACGAACAAAACTTTATTCGTATTCGTTCGGTTCGTTTGCAACCCTACTTATCAACAGCTACATGTTGGTTCTGCACTATTTTAGCTTTACATTGTCAGCACCTACAAATGCCTCTTAATAATTATTATCATTATTTAACGAAAGATGCACACTTCAAGTTAATGTCCCTTCCATCAAATTCATCAAACGGTAACAAGGGGATAAGCTTGTATTGGTAGTGACGGTGGTGTTGTGGCAATGGTTTTCGTAAGCTCCGGAATTCTAGCGACATGTTCCAGTCGGCGGTGAGCTGCCATCGGCCGGAAAAATGTGAGTTGGCTGGTAACAAAGAAAGATGGACTAGCTATTAGATTTAATAAGATTTGATGTTTTCAGAACCGGATTGAACGTCGAACCGGGCGCCTTACTGATCCGATAGTCTGACCGGATTTAAGAATCGGATGACGTCATAATTATATATATATATGATATTATATTTAAAGTTATATATATAATTCAATATAAGTAATTTATATATGTATTTTATAATTATATATAAAACTTACTAATAATCTTATATCCAACACACCAATTTATTATTCAATTTCCTATTTTACCCATTAAAATCCAAAAAATTAAAATAATAAAAACAGAAATCCGGTCTGACTGCCGGTCCGGTTTCCGGTCCGACCATCGAACTAGGATGAACCGAACTGTCGAACCCCTCCAAAACAAACTGATGCAGACCAGTTCGGTTACCCCTCCGATTTCCGGTTGGACGGGCCGATCCGATCCCGTCTTCAAAAAGAGTCATTAGATTGTTTATTTTTGCTGTACGTGTAGGTCCCACTCATTTATTATTTCTTTTAATAGGTAATTTACTTATTATTTTCCGTAACAATGATATTTTAGTTGGTAAAAATATTAATTTTCAACGTCCGGGTGTTCAATGATTCTATTAACGGTTAATTCGATTTATTTAGATATGAAATTTATTTGAGCCAACCGCTAACCTAATCGATTTGGAAATATGCCTGACCAAACTGAATTAAACCGTTTAAGCCGATTTAATTTATTTAGTTCGGTTATCTGATTAAACGAGTTATTATTCTATTTATTTGGATTACCAAACCGAATAAGTAACATTTTACGTAGTCGTTAGCTGAACAAAAAAACAAATACACACGGATACGGTTAGACATTGAATTGAAAATCGAATTCATAATGCGATTCACTTTTTCGAGTTACGGATACGATTTAGGTGTTGGTTAATTAGTTTCCACTTTTTCAATACCCCTAATGTCTATTAGCTGAAAAAACCATTTGTGCTACATTAAGCAATGCCAATCAAAGCGTAAATTCTCATATTAAACCATTCGCGTAAACAGTAAGTGTAATTAACTTAAAAGGTTTAAAAAAAAAACTTTTGTTTTTACATTTATAAGAATATCAACTGCTAACTAGAAACTATTTAGCTTCGATTATCCTTTCAAACAATTTCTCATAATGTCACCTCTTGACTTGTTCACCCTCAATTGCGGCATGAAATAAAACCACCATCTCCCCGTGACTCGACATTGTTGTCCCGATGATTATTACGAAATGAGACTAAATCACTATATTTATAAACCCACTTTTTCTTTTTCTAATTAGTTTTAAACTGTTTTTAATAAATATTGATTACTGTTATCAAAAAATATTTGCATGATCAATATACATTGTAAATTTTGGAATTATCATGTCAAGTTATATTTTAACGTTTATATAGTTATATCATATCATATCATATATACTACTATAATAAATAAGTATCTCAACATGGTATTTAACAGAATTATAAACTACCAATTTTCATTTTCCATTCCAAACTAATCTAACTTTTATATGGCAATTAGTAATTAATACAATAATTTATTTAAACTTTTATAATTAACGTTTCAATTTTTATTTATTTAAAAAAAACAATTTAATATTTTCTTAATTTATTTATCATTTAAATGGAAAGATACCATATATATCATATCTTCTGAAACTGTTTTATATATAACTAGTAGATGAAACCCGCGAGTTGCGACGGGGGTATAAATAATTTTAGGACTGTGTATTTAGCTAACTCTCTCTTATTGTACTAACTCATATTTTGCTTTTTTATTTGATTAATGTACGATATTAAACATATCTATATTACTACAAGGATGGACAAATTTGTAAATAACAAGTTGTTTATGCATTATCACTTGTACCAAATGTAACAAAATTGTTCTTAAGTAACTTAAAAATGGATTAAAATTACAATATTATCCAAAAAGTTGTATTATATAGTATTACTAGGCTAAAGACCCATGTAACACACGGGTTTAATCCAAAAGTATTGTAATACAACAGTATACATAAAAAGAAATAAAGGAGTTTAAAAATCAGAAACATAAAATACCTCTTTAAAGATGGATTGTCGAAGCACATCACATTCAAATAAAAAAAATAAAAGAAAAATAATATAAATCAAAAAATACAATCGCAGAGGATGAAAGCTCATATATAACAAAAATAAATACATTTTCTTGAAGAAAACTTGAAGAAACCGAAGCCAAAATGATAACGTTGATGAAGCTTGTTGAAGGCGCTATCATCAGAGTTTATAAAGATAAATCAAGAGTGTTGTAAAGCTGGGATGGTTCTGCAATCTTTCAAAATAGGGTATGATTTCATTTCCAAAGAAAGATACCTATGAATTCCTTCGAACCGGAGAGAAATAGATGAAGAAATCCCGTAATTTTGTCACGATTCGAATATAAACCGAGCATTTTATGGAGTTGAAGGTGATCTGCAGTTTTTGTAAATAAATTATTTTAAGAAAGAAGAATAATCAGGTTTGATTTTATTTCCAAAGAAAGATACATTCTAATTTAGAGTTAAATTTCTAAATTTTTCCCAAATGTCTCTATATGAATCTAGACTAACGCTGAGAATAGATACATATTTAGGCGGTAATTGAAAAAAATAGAGACTTAAAAAAATGCCACGTGGCACTAAATTATTATTTTATTAATAAGTATAGATAGGCTATCTTAATAATTAAAATTTTATACGTATTTTATATTTGTATTTTTTTTATTATCAAACCAGTGTAAAACATGGGTTTTTAAGGCTAGTATATATATTAATTGGTTTATTAAATTTTAATAATTTCAACTTTTATCTATTGGATGGGATTAATCCCAACTCAGTAAATGTTTACAGACAATTCAAACTTTTGATCTAATTTTCCCTCAATGATTCCTTACCAACTAAGAGGTTAACCTCGGTTAGTTTTTTTTTTTTTGATAAAATGGGGCGAACTTTGAGCTATTTTTCAACTCCGCCGCCACTTAGCCTTTATTAGGTCTGTTTTTCGGTGTCTAACCTCTATCGTTACTTAAAATCTACCTCCAACGAGTCAAGTGGTTTAGATCATAAGGTGGAGATTGAAAGGTTTTACGGTGCAGTAGTTTTAGATTGACGGATCTGACGGTGTATTTCAACTTTCTACTTATTTTTTTGGTCACATAAGCAGTTCACGTAATCACAAATCTAATGAGGTTAACTTTCAGTTAGTAAAGAATCGTTAAAGGAAAATAAACTTAATGTTAAGAATGTTTATAATCATTTTCTGAGTTTTGATTAATTCCAGTCTATATATAAGAGTTTGGATTATTAAAATCTAATAAACTCGTATTAATTTAATGTAACATTTTTTTTTACTTTAAAACTTTGTCCCAAGTCAGTTTGTAAACGGTCAACATTACTAAAGTCAACCCGTGATAAAGTAAAATACATTCCTATTAATTTATGGGAAAATTCCTTAAAAAAGTTTCTTCTCATGATACTTTTTAAAAATATCCTCCTATAAAAACAATCTATAAAATGTCTCTACTTGACAAGACGATGGTGCTTATTTTACATTCTGTTATAGTCGTTTTCACATTTAATGTTATTTTTAAAATATTTTTATAAAGCCCAACATCTCTATAAAAAGGTCGGACGCCTCTATAGAAGAATTGTATGGTTGGATGTCTCTATAGTACGGTCAACCGCCTCTTTAATATGGCCGCCTCTATAGTAGGTACGAGCGTCTTTTCGGTAAGTACATTTTAATAGATGATTTTTTCATTGTTATGGCAGGGTGAACATATGTTTACAGCCATAACGAATTGTTATTTTTGAGCCTTATAATTTATTGCTTAGTTTTAAATAAATGGCTATGATGATGTGAAAGTGATAAGAAGACGTCGTGCATGTATCTGAGCCTATGTTACTAGTCCATTTTAGTTAGTTTTGACATACTTACAAATTGTTAATATCAAACGTCTCACTAATAGATAATTGTGTTGTATTGTATAATACTGACGATAAAGTGTTTGTCAACAGCGTGGTTTAAGGTTAACCTTAAGACGATGAATTTACGTTTAAAACTGCCACAACGCGTGGGTTTGAAACCTAGTTTTTGTTATTTTGAAAAGCCCATGGTTATATTAGTTATTTACAATTACAACTTGTTTTTTCTGGACTTCATATAAACAATAAAACAAACCAAACAATAATACTTAAGGCAAATAATTAGAAAACCTTTTTATATGTTATCATTTCTTTTCTTTTTTTTTTTTCAATACTAAACATAGTCATATTTGAATTATTAATTTATGCTTTTCTGATACATAAGAGAAAATTTATAAAATCTTATAATAAGTAAATCATAATCAACTGAATCATTAGTGATTAACTATGTTATCTAATTTGAAATATAATATTCTAGGTAATACCCATGTAAATTTAATTCACCATAACCCTCTTTCTTCTAATATAAAAGTTTCGAAACGGTAAAACCCACGATGGCCACCCTCCACTAGTCAATATGGGCACAACACGTCAACACGGTAACGGACACTTTTTTCTTCTTCTATTTTGTTGTTGATGTCAAAATTTCTTAGTCTTTATTGGAGTGCGAGATGCGGTTTTATGGTTAACCAAAACTTGATATATTTGGGATGGGTGTTCGGGTATAAGACTAGGTATGAGTTAGTTTTAAAATTTTTATTGGATCTATTGAGCCTGATGCAACCAAAACCACACTTAAACATATTTTGATGTACTAAACAAATGGTCTTTCGAAGGAATAAACTGCTCTTTCGAAGCTAAGTTAAAGATTTTCCGAAACTCAAATATGAAAAACTTCCGAAGGAAGAACTAAGTCTTCCAAGACTAAGTTCTTATTCTTCTAATACTAAGTTCTTATTCTTCTGAGGTATGCAACTTAAAAGATTTAAAGACAAAGTCTTTCGAAAAATAAAGTCCTGAAGACTTGCAGATACTCGGAAGAAGTTGATTCTTCTGAAGTATAAATGGCCTTGAAGAATTTATTCTTTCGAAGCCGTTTACCTTCGGAAGAACTAACTATGAACCAGTGGACATAAGTATGGTCTGTCTGACAGCCCGCTGCAACTCAGATAGATTGCATGGCGCTTTGCCACGCCCATGTAATTGACACTACTTTAATCCACTGTTCAACCACTCTCAACTTAGTACAATTGCCACTTTTAGTTGTTGACAAAAGATAAGTCATGGACATGTCATGTCTATCTAATCTAAGATATTATTATTTTATCGTAGATACCTTACTTCTAAACGATGTAGTATTTGTCTAGTTGTAAGTTCCAGCTGGTTTTCCAAATATAACCGGCTGTAGATAACAGTATATATAGTTTCTTCATGTAACTTGGTAACTATGCTTGTAAGAGTCTTGTAATACTGAGTTGAGAAGTAATATATACAAGTATTTTGAAAACCACTCTTGTGCCTTTATGTTTTCTGTTTGAACTTATTATATTACTTGTGAACTTGGTTAGGATTCGCTTCATCAATCCGAGTGACATTAAGTGAGTTTGTGTGCTTATTCTGTGTTGTGAGACAAACACCGATCCTGCATTTTTCACAAGTATGAGACGGATATGGTATTATGTGATGCTCGGTTTGATTACCGAAAAGAGGCCCATAAATATTTTAGATCTCTTTTTATTTATTTTAATTATCCTTGAGTAATTGAGCAATCTACTAATCCGATCCACTAAGTTTCAGTTATTATATTTCTAATTTCCTTTGGAAATCCCAACAGGTCTATTTGAAATAAACTAACGCGTATATGGCCTGAGACACGACTTTACAACAGGTATAGGAGCATGAATAGAGATGGGCAAACCTGGTTTTGGGTCATACCCGGGCCCGGGTACAAACCGGGTTGGGCCCAACCGGGTTTTTTTGTACCCGGGTATTGGTGAACCCGGGTAGAGATGGGCAAATCGGGTTTGGGCCGTACCCGGGCCCGGGTACAAACCGGGTTTGGGCCCAACCGGGTTTTTTGTACCCGGGTATTGGTGAACCCGGGTACGAACCCGGGTCGGGTTCAGCGGGATACAAACCCTACCCGGTATACCCGGGTAGGGTCGGGTCGGGTTCGGTTAGGGTATGAAACCCGGGTTCAACTGGGTTTTTTCCTTTTTTTTTTCTTTTTTTCTTTTCTTGTGTGTGTGTCAAACACCTGGTCATATAATATTAAAACAACTTAAAAATACATAAATAAATCAATAAAAAATAACAATATCGTCTAATTTTATCTTCTACGAGATACTTGATCAAATGCTAATTCTTCATCGGATATGCCAGAAGATACTCCGTCTTCTACCTCTTCATCATGTACTTTAGCTTCGAGTGTAATCTCGTCTTCGAGGCTTGTTTGGTCTTGTATACGATCCTTTACGTCTAAGTGATCCTTTAAACAAATGCACATCTCCACTGCTTCCGGAGTTACTCTTGTTCTCCGTAATGATATTACCCTGCCACTAAGAGAAAAAGCAGATTCCGAAGCTACCGTAGAACTTTGGACGCTTAGTAAATCACGGGCCATAGTAGAAAGAATCGAAAATTGAGATTCTTTTCCTTTCCACCAAGCCAAAATATCGAATGCACGATAATCTTCGGTAGTCATAGTGGAAATAAAATCCGTTCCACTATATCTACCGAGCTCACTTGTTGGGGTGTTACCCCTTTGTCGTTTAGCCGTCACATCCCGGACAACATTCAACATAGTCAAAACTGGGTCTTTAACCGATGTTTAGCACTTGAGGTTGATTCGCTTGGCATAGGTTATGTTTACGTTAGGCCCATATCTATTTAAATAAAAATTATAAATTGTTTTCAAACTATTATTAAAATTTTCTTTTGCCTCGTTTGAAAAATTAGGGTTTTTGTCATGCATATCCAAATTGTCATTTATCTCATCTATCAAACATTCAACCCCCGCAACATTTAGAAACGGATTTAAAGCGGCGGCACACGTAAAAACGGGTGGTAAGTCCTTAAAATATTTTTTAAACTTTTCTTTCATTGGTTCTATCATTTGATTAAACATATTATTTTTATTTTGAAAATTTTTAAAATTCAAAGATATAAAATATAATTCTTGAAGCACCGAATAACTAGTGGAATAATAAACTTCCAATAATTTTGTTGTTGAGTTTTTAAAAACCTCAAGAAACTCGGATACACGTTGAAGATTCTCCCAACCCGCATCCGGAAATGGGTCGGCTTCACCATTATCCGAAAGACTATTATGAAAAGCTTTCAAAGTGTCCTTTTGTTTTAAAGCACATTCAAACATGTGACAAGTCGAATTCCACCGAGTAGGTACATCCCAATTAGGACCTAAAAATCTAGAGTGTGTATCCTTACAAAGTTGTTTATAATCTTGATATCTTCTTCTACTTTTTTTAAAAACGTCATGTAACATAAATCGAAAAGATGTAATAAAGTTATTAACATATTGCCCGGATAGTCCGTCTTGCACTACTAAATTAATAATATGTGCAACACAACGAGTATGGAAAAAATCACCGTTTGCAATCGGAAGATATTTTAATTTTAATTTTTCAACCGCGGTTGTGTTGTTAGAGGCGTTATCAAATGCAATTGAAAAAAGTTTATTTTGTAATTTAAAAGTACTTATTACATTATCTAAAAAGTAAAACAAAAATTCTCCGGTGTGTGGATGCGGAAAAAGATCAAATGCAATCGTACGTTTCATCAATTGCCATGAATTGGGATCCACCCAATGAGCGGTGACGAAAAGGTACGATTTGGGTAAACCGTGTAGAGCCGACCAAACGTCACTAGTTAAGTTTACACCGGTATCTAAATTTTCAAATAATACAATTAAATCATTTTTTCCTTGTTTCCATAATTTTAAACAATAACGTCTAAGTGTAGTACGACTTACGTGGGTGTAACGAGGTTGAAGCGTCTCTCGAATTAAGTTGGTCAACCGAGGATTGTCGAAGTGACTAAAAGGCAAAGCTTCTTGATCACGAACTTCGCCATTCGATCTCAAACCGTATTAACATCGTAATTAAAGATTCCACCGTCTCCAACCAATTGTGTTTGTTGCGAATCCGGATTACTTTTCAACGACTTACAAAACTTCTTGCTAATGTGTTTGTTTAAAGTCGTGTTAGAATCTTTAGTAAGCAAAGCTCCACAAAACTTACAGCGAGCCTTTACAGACCCGTCACTCAACTCAACCATATCCCAATTGCACCAAACATCCATGTTACGATTGTGTGCAAGAACACGAACGACGGTTGGAGCGTTGGACGAACCTTGACCAACGGAAGATTGTGAGTGAGCCATATCAAGATTGAAGAGAGTGAAAGTGTAAAACGAGAGAGTGAACGTGTAAAACGAGAGTATTTTTTGCGTTTTTTGCGTATGTTTTTGCTTTTGAGACTTGGGTACTAAACCATATCAACCCACACTTATTTATACTAACTTATAAGCCTAAAAGTAACAAAAAAAGGCCAAAAATCGATCCCAACGGCTATATAGCCGTTAAAAAACGACTACTTTTAAAAAAAAAAACGGTCAAAACCGGGTCCAACCCGGGTTCAACCGGTTCTAGAAAATCATACCCGGTTCCAACCCTACGGGTTTTTTTCGGGTCCAAACCGGGTATACATATACCGGGTCGTACCCGTACCCGGTTCCGGGTCGGGTCCGAACCCGGTTTTTATGCCCACCTCTAAACCCGAGTACGAACCCGGGTCGGGTTCACCATCATAAAAACCCTACCCGGTATACCCGGGTAGGGTCGGGTCGGGTATGAAACCTGATTCATACCGGGTTTAATTTATTTTTTTCCTTTTTTTTTCTTTTCTTGTGTGTGTGTCAAACACCAGGTCTTATCTTCTCTTTTTCTTATCTTTTCTTTTCTTTTTTTTTTTTTTTTTTTTCCTGTACCGGGTTCAAATCTTGGGCAGAAAAATTTACACTTATAATATACAAATATTGAATACTTTTTATATAAAACATTTGAATGACAAAGAAGTTTAAAAAGAACATGAAAGACATATAATATTAAAACAACTTAAAAATACATAAATGAATCAATAAAAAATAACAACGGTTGTGTGCAAGAACACGAACGACGGTTGGAGAGTTTGACGAACTTTGACCAACAGAAGATTGTGATTGAGCCATATCAAGATTGAAGAGAGTGAAAGTGTAAAACGAGATTAAACGAGAGTATTTTTTGCGTTTTTTACGTATGTTTTTGCATTTGAGACTTGGGTACTAAACCATATCAACCCACACCTATTTATACTAACTTATAAGGCTAAAAGAGACAAAAAAAGGTAACAAATCGGGTATATAGCCGTTATTAACGGCTAGATTTAAAAAAAAAAAAAAACGGTCAAAACCGGGTCCAACCCGGGTTCAATGGGGTCGGGGTCAGGGTCGGGTCGGGTTCTACCAAAATCTAGAAAAATATACCCGGTTCCAACCCTACGGTTTTTTTCGGGTTCAAACCGGGTACACCCTATACCGGGTCGTACCCGTACCCGGGTCCGGGTCGGGTACACCGGGTCGGGTCCGTACCCGGGTATTTTGCCCACCTCTAAGCATGAATACCAAATGTGGCCCATTATCATGTGCTAATAAGTTCTTATTTTGAGGTTTGATCTTTTCATGGGCCGAACTATTGAATTTGTTTCATTTCTATTGTAAGATGTGTACGAATTGGTTGGATCAGGCCATCAGGGTGATGTAAGCAGTGATGGGTCCATAAAGTTTTATTAGTGGGGCCCAGAAATAGGCCACTTAAAGCAAAAATTACATTAATTAGTAGGTGAAAATTGAACATCCAAGATTAATGACTCAGACGTTTAGTGATAATGTAGATAATCAAACCATAATAACGAATAAATTATTTGCACAAAAGAGATTTAACCTTTTAAGTTACAATGCCACAAATGATGTAAATTAAAGTTTGTTAGAGCACATGGACTAAACTAATGGCTAACGATGTGCATAGACCCCATTACGCATGAGATCCTTGACTAACAACAAAACATAGAATAGGATACCAAATGCAATTAAACAGAATATCAAATGTACAAGGAATACTCAGACAGGAAAAAGATAAATAAAACAATATAAATGAACTAAATAGTTGCTGCTAATATACAATAACTAACAAAAAAATAGCTAGATTAAACTAATAGTACCGCAATGACAAAATATATAAATAAAACAATCTAAATTAAATGAATAGTTGATGGTACGAGAAATTTGAAGAAAATGGACTTTAATACTTCGATTGGGCTTGTTGGAGCGGCCCGTGAAGAATATGTAAGGGGGCCCAACTTTTATTTGTTCTATTTTTAGATTAACTAGTTTTCTTTTACCTTCGCGCTTTGCTGCGGCACCTGATGCGTCATGATAAAATATCGTTTACGAACTAAATTTACGTCAATACGTTGAGCGACTCGAAATTATATCGTTGAACGAAAAATTAAAAACGTATTATATTTGACCTAACTTTTTTCCAAACAAAACTTATTTTCGAAACATAGACCTATAATCGCTCCGACTCGTTTCAAATTAAATTTATGTCGGAACGTAAAGTAAATGAAAATATATTATATTTAACCAGACATATTTGCAAACAAAATTTACATCGAAAGTTAGACCAACCTAAAACTTACATAAAAATAAGCACGAAAACATTTTATATTTTACTCAACTAATCTCTGAACAAAACTTACGTCAAAGCATATACGCATGTCGAAACGTAGACAGTCTTATAATATAAACTTTTTTTTAGCTGGTAGTCTAATTGTATTAACCAAAGTAGATGAATTCTTGTTACATATTATAAGGTAGCTTATTAAAATATATAATAAAAAAGGCAAACTATAAAAGCTATAAAAGTAACAAACACGGAACAAAGGGAGACGAACCCAGGTTTGTTCCATGGAAGAATAGGGGTGAAACCACTGGGCTAGAAGTTTTTTTTTAAAGAATTTTTACCATGTTATATATAAATATAATGTATTAGTAATAAAAAATTAAGTGAATAATCCACCGACCTTTAATTTTAAGTGTAAGTATTGAGTGGGGTCATGTTAGAGTTGCACAAAACTGGTTTGGGCCGGACCCGGGCCCGGGTACAAAACCGGGTTTGGGCCCAACCGGGTTTTTTGTACCCGGGTATTGGTGAACCCGGGTACGAACCCGGGTCGGATTCAGCGAGATACAAACCCTACCCAGTAAACCCGGGTAGGGTCGGGTCGGGTTCGGGTCGGGTATGAAACCCGGGTTCAACCGGGTTTTTGCCCTTTTTTTTTTCTTTTTTTCTTTTCTTGTGTGTGTGTCGAACACCGGGTCGTATGTTTTTTTTTCTTATATTTTCTTTTCTTTTTTTTCTTTTTATTTTTCTTTTCCTAACCGGGTTCACTTGAATGACAAAATTTAAACAACTTAATATATAAATATATACAAATCTTGAGCAGAAAATGTTACACTTATAATATACAAATATTAAATACTTTTTATATAAAACATTTGAATGACAAAGAAATTTAAAAAAACATGAAAGACATATAATATTAAAACAACTTAAAATAACAATATCGTCTAATTTTATCTACTACGAGATGCTTGATCAAATGCTAATTCTTCATCGGATATGCCAGAAGATACTCCGTCTTCTACCTCTTCATCATGTACTTTAGCTTCGAGTGTAATCTCGTCTTCGAGGCTTGTTTGGTCTTGTATACGATCCGTTGCGTCTAAGTGATCCTTTAAACAAATGCACATCTCCACTGCTTCCGGAGTTAGTCTTGTTCTTCGTAATGATATTACCCTGCCACTAAGAGAAAAAGCAGATTCCGAAGCTACCGTAGAAGCTTGGACGCTTAGTAAATCACGGGCCATAGCAGAAAGAATCGGAAATTGAGATTCTTTTCCTTTCCACCAAGCCAAAATATCGAATGCACGATAATCTTCGGTAGTCATAGTGGAAATAAAATCCGTTCCACTATATCTACCGAGCTCACTTGTTGGGGTGTTACCTCTTTGACGTTTAGCCGTCACATCCCGAACAACATTCAACATAGTCAAAACAGGGTCTTTAAACGAGGTACTAGCACTTGAGGTTGATCCGCTTGGCATGGTTATGTTTACGTTAGGCCCATATCTATTTAAATAAAAATTATAAATTGTTTTCAAACTATGATTAAAATTTTCTTTTGCCTCGTTTGAAAAATCAGGGTTTTCGTCATGCATATCCAAATTGTCATTTATCTCATCTATCAAACATTCAACCCCCGCAACATTTAGAAACGGATTTAAAGCGGCGGCACACGTAAAAACGGGTGGTAAGTCCTTAAAATATTTTTTAAACTTTTCTTTCATTGGTTCTATCATTTGATTAAACATATTATTTTTATTTTGAAAATTTTTAAAATTCAAAGACATAAAATATAGTTCTTGAAGCACCGAATAACTAGTGGAATAATAAACTCCCGATAATTTTGTTGTTGAGTTTTTAAAAACCTCAAGAAACTCGGATAGACGTTGAAGATTCTCCCAACCCGCATCCGGAAATGGGTCGGCTTCACCATTATCCGAAAGACTATTATGAAAAGCTTTCAAAGTGCCCTTTTGTTTTAAAGCACATTCAAACATGTGACAAGTCGAATTCCACCGAGTAGGTACATCCCAATTAGGACCTAAAAATCTAGAGTGCGTATCCTTACAAAGTTGTTTATAATCTTGATATCTTCTTCTACTTTTTTTAAAAACGTCATGTAACATAAATCGAAAAGATGTAATAAAGTTATTAACATATTGCCCGGATAGTCCGTCTTGCACTACTAAATTAATAATATGTGCAACACAACGAGTATGGAAAAAATCACCGTTTGCAATCGGAAGATATTTTAATTTTAATTTTTCAACCGCGGTTGTGTTGTTAGAGGCGTTATCAAATGCAATTGAAAAAAGTTTATTTTGTAATTTAAAAGTACTTATTACATTATCTAAAAAGTAAAACAAAAATTCTCCGGTGTGTGGATGCGGAAAAAGATCAAATGCAATCGTACGTTTCATCAATTGCCATGAATTGGGATCCACCCAATGAGCGGTGACGCAAAGGTACGATTCGGGTAAACCGTGTGGAGCCGACCAAACGTCACTAGTTAAGTTTACACCGGTATTTAAATTTTCAAATAATACAATTAAATCATTTTTTGCTTGTTTCCATAATTTTAAACAATAACGTCTAAGTGTAGTACGACTTACGTGAGTGTAACGAGGTTGAAGCGTCTCTCGAATTAAGTTGGTCAACCGAGGATTGTCGAAGTGACTAAAAGGCAAAGCTTCTTGAATCACGAACTTCGCCATTCGATCTCGAACCGTATTAACATCGTAATTAAAGATTCCACCGTCTCCACCCAATTGTGTTTGTTGCGAATCCGGATTACTTTTCAACGACTTACAAAACTTCTTGCTAATGTGTTTGTTTAAAGTCGTGTTAGAATCTTTAGCAAGCAAAGCTCCACAAAACTTGCAACGAGCCTTTACAGACCCGTCACTCAACTCAACCATATCCCAATTGCACCAAACATCCATGTTACGATTGTGTGCAAGAACACGAACGACGGTTGGAGCATTGGACGAACCTTGACCAACGGAAGATTGTGAGTGAGCCATATCAAGATTGAAGAGAGTGAAAGTGTAAAACGAGAGAGTGAACGTGTAAAGCGAGAGTAAACGAGAGTATTTTTTGCGTTTTTTGCGTATGTTTTTGCGTTTGAGACTTGGGTACTAAACCATATCAACCCACACCTATTTATATTAACTTATAAGCCTAAAAGTGACAAAAAAATGGTCACAAATTGATCCCAACGGCTATATAGCCGTTAAAAAACGGCCACTTTTAAAAAAAAAAAAAAAACGGTCGAAACCGGGTACAACCCGGGTTCAACCGGTTCCGGGTCGGGTCGGGTCGGGTTCGGGTCGGGTTCTAAGAAATTCTAGAAAATCATACCCGGTTCCAACCCTACGGTTTTTTTCGGGTCCAACCCGGGTATGCATATACCGGGTCGTACCCGTACCCGGTTCCGGGTCGGGTCCACCGGGTCGGGTCCGAACCCGGTTTTTATGCCCAAGTCTAGGTCATGTGTTCCCCGGGCCCAACTTGAATCCACCCCTGGGTGTAAGACTGGTTGTAGCCGATGAAGAAAAGGTGGTGACCAACAAGAAAAAATAAATTTATAACAATGTAAATGAAATACAAAAAAATAAATTTATACATACCTACATACGTACATACATTCATTTTGCATTAAAATTGGGCTTTTCATGATCGAAAAAGTCCCGATTCATTACGGTGATGATGGTGGGGTTACAGTGGTGGTGTGTTGGAGACAGTGATGGTGGTGATAGCCGGTAGTTGTTAGTGATTGTTGGATCGGGTTGGTTTACACTAACAAGAACTTCTTCTTAGATAAGTAACTAACAAATGAGGAATCTAAGTTAGTTACTTACTGTCACAACATAAATACTTTAAGTAAAGATAAATACATATTTAGTTTTTTCAAAGTATTCACTTGATTAATCAGTTTTGTATAAAGTTTACAATTCGGTAGATATAATCAAACGGCTTGGAAAGCTTGCCTCTACTATACAAGTGTGAGGACTTTTATACTAAACAAAAAGAATAAACTATTCTATGTTCAGATACTATAGTAGAATAGGTAATTTGTGTATCGGAGTTGGCAGCTGCTGTACTATGTTGTTGGTAAAAAGTAGAACACAGCAGCCATTGGCACAGACTGGCTTGTTCTATATAGTAGCTGATCGGCAGCTTATGGAGTTCCCTACTGATCGACAGTTGATCTGCATTCAGCATATGTAGATCAACAGTTGCTTTGGTATATGCTGATCAGTAGTCATTCAGCATATACCCTTCGACAGTAGATTCAGCACTTGGCTTGATTCGACAGTTGACAAGCAATGCTAAAATTCTGAGTTCAGCACTTGGCCTGTTTCGGCAGTTGATGGCCAATGCTAAAATCCTAAGTTTTTGGTAGTTCATCCTTTATGATTCAACAAATTCCCCCTAGGATGATGCTACCAAAACTCTTTCTTTAACCTTCAAGCATTCTGATCCGTAGAAGCTCATACATGTATCCTCTTCTATCTCTTAAGGGGTTGTCAAGAGCTAGATTCACCAAGTCCTTCATGTTGTGCCGAGAGAGTCTGAACAGGTCATACTCTTTAACTTCAACTTTGCCGGTACCAGCATATGTAAGACTATAGGTGTTGGTTAAGGAAATATAACTCCAATGAGTGATTACATGCAGAGCTTCTTCTTTTACCCTTTTCTCAGCCTTATTGCCAAACTTGATCTTTATAGCTCCTATGGACTTGTACTTGTCTAGTAGGTCTTTATTTTCAGAGATCAACTTATGCATAGTCTTCAAATCTTCAAGGCTGAGCTTCAAAACATCCAATTCGATTAAGAAGAAAGATTTTTCCTTACTCTTCCTTTCAATGAAGAACCTCTCAGTTTTATAATCATAATCCCAACCTCCTAACTTATTAGACAGACAGTGCAGGAAGATATGAAGGATAATTCTCCAGTTGTGATATACCAAAGATTTGGAGAAGGTGGATGTGGGGAGGGGTCCTTCATATTCATCTCCTTGAAGGTGGCACTGACTACTTCTTTGGCGAAAGAAGATGCACCATTTGCATTGTTCAACTTCAAATGTTGACGAATTTTAGCATAGGATATGGTGATCTTCATCCCTTGCACTGTTGCCGTGAGGACCATCACTCCATGTTCTCTTTGTATGGAGAAAGTGGTCCAGATTCCCTTATGTGCAATTCACAAATCATCGGGTCTATGGTTATAGCAAAGGAATAATTGCTATTCTTTAGAAATTTGAGAATGGGATCATAGACTTCATCACTTATGGGTTCAAGTGATGCTTTGATGTTATATTTTGGATAGAATTCTAGCGTTTGAGCGGCCATTGAAAGTTGGTTGATTATAGGGAGACTTTGAGAGATCGAAGGTTTGAGAGTTTGCTTTGTGAGGAAGATTAAAGATGACAATGGTAGGAAACCTCCAATTTTAACAGTTATGGATAATATAAAAATATGAATTTTAAAATATTTTACCGTCGTAACTGTTAACTTCAACGACGTGAGATGATGAAACAGTATTTTCAGGTAACTAATACGGCGCCTCTACATATCGAAATATGAAAGTGGATCCTACCAGATCTTTTTCAAAAACATGTGCTGAATTCCTCTTATCTGCCGAATATTCCTATTTGGCAGATACCCGCTTTGCATAGTTATCTGTTGAATTGCTCAATTCAACAGATACCCAGATATCTGCTAAAATTAGGCAGATACCTATTTGTCTGCTGATTTGCAATTTTAAGCAAATATGTCGTTTTTCTTATTTTATCAAGAAAAACATTTATTTACAAGATTTTCAAATATCATTAATTTAAATCATTTAATTATTCAAAGTTTATCATTCCAATTGCAGACACAAGATATTTAAATCTAGATTCATCAAAATCTTTTATGAATAAATCTACTTATTGTTCATCTGTATGAACTTAACTTTATTAATAATTTTCTTTTCTGCACAATCTCTAATAAAATAATACCTGATATCAATGTGCTTTATCTTAAAATGCTGAACAGGATTGTTAGTGATGGAGATGGCACTGTTGTTGTCAATGTGAATTGGAGTGTTCATGAAAGTTACTCCATAATCTCTAAGTTGAGTTTGGATCCATAGCACTTGAGCGCATCAACTTGAATCAGCAATGTATACTGCTTCAGCAGATGAAGTAAAGACACAAGTTTGCTTCTTGTATTGCCACGAAAACAGTCTTCCCCCTAGAAATTAACATCCTCCTGAGGTGGACTTTTTGTTGATGTTGCATCCCTCATAGTCACTATCTGAATATCTATAGAGATTGAAGTCAGCACTCTTAGGGTAGCATAATCCCAACTTACGTTCCCCTTTGAGGTATTTCAAAATTCTCTTAGAAGCCATTAGATGTGACACCTTTGGAGCTGCTTGGAATCTTAAACATAGGCATGTGGCAAACATAATATCTGGTCTGCTGGCTGTGAGATACGTGAGAGATCCGATGATGGCTCTGTACTATTGCTGATCAGCTGCTTCCCCCTCAAGATCAGGAGATAATCAACAAGTCTTTGACATTGAAGTTTTTGCAGCCTTAACATCACTAGCTTGAAATCTTACTAAGATGTCCTGAACATACTTAGTTTTCATTTATGAAAATGCCATCTGAGGTTTGTTTCACTTGAAGCCCTAGAAAGAAAGTGAGTTCTCTAATTGAACTCATCTTAAATTTTGATTTCATGAGACTTTCAAAGGCTTTGCACAAGCTCTCATTTGTAGACCCAAAGATGATATAGCAACATACACTTACACTATGATGTTCAGTACTTGGGGCTTGTGATGAACAATCCATTCTAATGCACTCTTGACCTCCATCCGTAAGACCTTAAAATATTTGGAGGCTGCAAATGCTAGAAAAATTCTGATTGCTTCAAGCCTGGCCACAGGAGCAAAGACTTCATCATAAACAATCAATTATTCTTGTGTGTACGCTTGCACAACAAGTGTGGATTTATTCTTGATACAATGCCTCTGTCATCATTCTTGTTCCTAAAAACTCATTTGGTTCCTATTGCAGTCTTCCCTTTTGAAAGTGCATATAGTTTCCAAATCTTCTGTCGAGCAAATTGAAGAAGCTCTTCTTTCATTGCTTCTACCCAGCTATTAACTCTTAAAGCCTCATCAACTTTCTTTGGTTCTAGTTGAGAAATGAAGCATGAAAACAAACAAATGCTTGCTTCATTCACCCTGCTTCTTGTCTTGACACCCACTTTTACATTGCCAATGACATGAACTAGATGCTCTTTATGAATTCTTAGCCTTGGGATTACTTGGAGTTATTAAGAAAGATCTAAATTGGAAAAGTTTGTTTTAGGAAGTTTGGCAGATGTGTTTACTAGTTCATCTGCCGAATTGACTCTATCTTCAGCACTTGTCATACTTGGATCATTTTTAGGATATTGTCAAGTATCATAATGATCAAAAGACTCTTCATCTGAGGAGCCATAATGAGCATATGATGGATGACTCACATTGGTTGTGGTACTAGCATCTACCTCTGCTGAATGTGGTTGTACCGTGTCAGCAGATGACCTGATGTGATTTGGTCTTTATAGTAGATCTATCCTATGATCTTTAGTACTTGGGGCTTGTATATCTACTGACCTATTAAGAGAGTCTGATAAAACATTCTCAATCAAATGATTAAATGCATTTGTGAATCCATTTAGATCAAACATCCAACTTGGAGTGTTTCCAACACTATTTGAGGAATTTTCATTAAATATGACATTTTCAATTCCTCAATAGTATGGTCAACTTTGTTATATACTCTGTAAGCCTTAGCTTGTGATGAGTATCCAACAAAGAATCCATCTACTGATTTCTCAACAAAATTTGGATAGATGATCTTTGGTATTAAGTAAGGTGCATTGATATCCAAAGGCCTGAGGAACCCTGTGAATGGTCTTCTCTTATGGTACAATTCATAAAAGGGTTTTCCATATGTCTTGACTACCAACACTCTATTCTAAACATAGCACGCAATGCTGACTACTTCAGCCCAAAATGTTATATAGGAAGTTTGGAGTTAGACAACATGATCCTTGCAGCTTCAATAAGTGTCCTATTCCTTCTCTCAGCAACTCCGTTTTGCTGAGAATTTCTAGGAGCACTATATTACCTAGCAATACCTTTGGATTCACAAAAAGAGTCAAGGGTGTGGTTTTTGAATTCAGTTCCCTAATCACATCTAATTATTTTAACTTTTTGACCAATTTGATTCTCAACTTTGATAATAAATGATTTTAAAATCTCAGCAATTTCGTCTTTAGTTTCTAAAAAGAAAACCCAAGTGAATCTTGTAAAATCATCTATCATTACCAAGCAATATGATTCTCTACCCAAACTCTTTACACATGTTGGCCCAAATAAGTCCATATGAAGAATATGTAAAGGAGTTTTGATTGAATTCATTTCTTTGGATTTATGGGAAGATTTATGTTGCTTTCCCTTTTGACAAGAAATCCAGTGGTCAGCACATGCCAACTCCTTGTTTGGTAGTCTAGTGACCAACCTTTTCCAAAATAGTTTGTCCAAGTTTTTGAGATTCACATGTTCCAATCTTCTGTGCCAAATAGAGGATTCATTCTAGGAAGCTTTGGAAATGAAACAAGATACATTTCTTGAAGGTGATACATTCAACATGTTGAGCATGTATATATTGTCTTTTCTGGCAGCTCTTAAAAGTATTTTATCATTTTGAATTTCAAACCCAGAGGATAAGACAATACATTCATGCTCTATGAAGAGAGTGTTATGCTTTTGGTCACACAACTGAGACACACTTAGTAGATTACATTTTAACTCTTTCACATAGTTCACCCTATCAAAACTTACCTTGCTATTGCTGATTGTCCCCCTGCCAGTAATGTATCCTCCTTTTGTATCATTTCCAAAAGCAACAGATCCACTGTCATATGGTTCAAGATTCAGTAGGCATGATCTATCACCTAGCATGTGCCAGGAGCATCCACTATTCACAATCCACAAGTTAGTTTTGGCATGTGGATGATCCCACACATAAACAATTTGGTTAGTGATGAATAGGGACCCAATCTTATTTAGTCTTGGGTCTTCTAGTTTTTAGCAGTTTTAAGTCAATGGTAACTGCTGAGGGGGTGAGAGTTGGTTTTGGGTCAAGTAAGGATTCGGCTGATGTCTTTGGTTTCCAGGCTTCTTGTTTGGCTTTGCCTGATTCTTTGACATCTTCTTTTTTGTTATGACCCTTTGAAGCTTTTGTAGATGGCAAAGGATTCTCCAAATTCTTCCTTTTCTTTTGATCTGCTACCGCTGACTTATTCGTCAGATCATTCATGTGTGTAGAATTTCTCTTGATTTCGGCACTTGAGTGATTTTTCTACTGAATATTTTCTTTTGATGGTCGTTTGGCAGCTACAAACTTCTTTGAGGATTTGGAATGTTTGAAAGAGTGGGCTAGAGGATTGTATTGACAGTCTTTTGCAAAGTGACTGCCTTCCCCACACATTAGACATGTAATTTTTATCTTCTGCTTTGCTGATTTCAGCATCAGCCTGATCTCATATAGCTCCTTCTTCATCTTCTCAGTCTTCCCTCCCTTGGTTCCATTCATCTTCTTGTTTTTCTTTTAATCAACATGAGTGGACAAGTTTATCTTCTTCTTTAGAAACCTCTTGTTGTGAATTTCAACCTCTTCAGAAATGGATTTTTGAATGTATGGTTAGGGTCTCACTTTCAAAGAGTCTGAGATTCTAGCACATCAACTTTAGGTGTGGTTCTTCTTGTTCCAGTTGTGCTTTAATTAAAGCCTTGTTTTAGTAAAAGAATCTGACTTGGCAAATAGCTGATGTGATTCAGAAAATGACATTGCATTTACAAATTTTATCTTATTGATCACATCCGTCTTTGATTTTGCCATTAGGTCTTTCTTCCTTCTATCCTTCTCCTCCTTTTTCTCCCCCTTCTCCTTTTCTTTCTTCTCCTCCTCTTCATCTATATCATAAACTTTTCCATCTTTCTCCTCCTTCTCTACTGTCTCAATCTTTTTAGCAGATGTCTTTGTATAGATGGGTTCGACAGATACTTGCTTCTTTACCTTAAGGTTGCACTTAGGGGTATAAGTAGGAGTGTATGTCGTTGGAGGTTCTACAGAATTATACCCCAAACCTGTCTTGGTTTGATACAACTTTTGAGTGTTTTTAGTAAGTGCAAGTAATTTTTCAAACTTTTCAGTTTGAACATTATATATATCAGCATAGGTTTTAGCTATGACTAAATCACCCTATGCTGATTTTAATTTGGGTCTCTAAGTTGGTTTGTTCATGTTCAAGTTGTGAAACAATCTTTTCCAGCTCTATTATTTATCTTTTTGAGCTTGGTCAGTTTTCTTAAAATTAGTTTTAAGAATATTGATTGATTCTACATCTTTCATGATATCCAATTTATGATTTATGTATAGGTTAACCTTAGCTATACATTCAGGGGTACAACAGGGTTTAGAAGTTACCTGAGGTATGAAGGTTGAGCTTCCAGCCATCAATGCATTGTTGATGGGAGTGACATCTTCCACTTGGAAACTCCAGTCAATCACCTCTTCTCCTGAGGCTACAGTTGCTGTATTTCTCTGGCTAAATGAGAAGGAAGGGCCTTAATGAGTTAAGTGTTGTTGATGGTTTGATGAGCTTGGAGGAGATGGGTTAGACTTTGGTGCTTTGCATTCCTTGGCAAAGTGTCCCAGTTGGTTGCAGTTGAAACACTTCACGTTGCTCTAATCAAACCCAAATCCTGATCTTCTCTGCTTCAGGAATTTTCTTCTAGTTCTTTGCTAAAACTACTTGGCTTTAAAGGATATCATTGATATCTGGTAGTTGATATCTATTTCTTCAAGGTCATCTTGTAACACCTAAATTTTTATAAAGGCTAAAGTTGAAGGGTGAAAAGTGTAAAATAGTACAAAATTCAATAGTGGGCGTATAAAGAGCATGGTCGCCCATGCTCTTCCTGCTGCTGCTTACCGAAGAAGAAAGAAAGAAAGATAGCTGGGTTTTTGTGCTTTCTCTAGGTCGAATTGAGAAGAAGAAGAAGAATCTTCAAGGTTAGTAGGTTTTGTGATTTATTTGGTTCGGTTTCTTTGAGGTTTTAACCTTCGAAGCTGATTTCTATGTGTTCTTGGTGTTTGGGTGTTTGTTTTGGCTTGTTCTAGGTGTTTGAACTCTTGTGCACGCAAGTTGGGAGGAGATTCACTTGTTTGCTGTTATAGGTGAGTTCTAGGACCCTGATTCTATGTTTTTAAACTTCTTTGGGGCTGAAAATGCATTAAAAATGTTTTACAACCGACGTGAATGTTAATTGTGTATGTATGTGTATGAATTTTTGTGTTTTATGAGGTTGTAAGCTTGTTCTAAGAGTTTAGCATGATAGATCTATATTAAGAATGTATGAGAATGAGGTTTTGGAACTGGTTATAGAGTAAGTCTACATTGCAGGTTAGATAGTTCACAGGCATTTAAACTGTGATAGTTACATAAGTGTTTTGTTCATAAGCATTTGCTACAATGTTCCTCCGCTTTTGCAAGTTGTTATTCTGCATTTGCAAGTTGTTCATCCGCATTTGCAAGTTGTTCATCCGCATTTGCAAGTTGTTCTTCCGCATTTGCAAGTTGTTCATCCGCATTTGCAAGTTGTTCTTCCGCATTTGCAAGTTGTTCTTCCGCATTTGCAAGTTGTTCATCCGCATTTGCAAGTTGTTCATCCGCATTTGCAAGTTGTTCTTCCGTATTTGCAAGTTGTTCATCCGCATTTGCAAGTTGTTCTTCAGCATTTGCAAGTTCACCCGCCGTAGTTTTTGTTCACCCGCATTAGTTTTTGTTCACCCGCATTAGTTTTTGTTCACCCGCATTAGTTTTGTTCACCCGCATTGGTTTTGCTCATCCGCATTTTTTAAGACTTAAGGAAATTTTCTGGAATTTTGGAAGATCAGAATTAGGGTTTGACCATGGTTGACTTGATGCTTGTACCTGATTATCTTATGCATGTTGTGGGCGGTCTTTATGTGCCTATTATGATATTATCATGTGACTTATTGTGGATTGCCTATGATCATAAAGTATTATTATTAATCAAGTGAAAAATTAATATTAACGAAAAGTGGAACATAAGGAATGAAAAGACTTGCAAGTAAAATTTTACAGGAGGTGCACGACCATGTTGTCGTTAGCTCAACTATGTACGGTTTAGCTAACCCAAAGGATGTACACAGGGTCAATCTTTAAGATTAAGGGGACCACTGTTGTTGCCTCGGTACTGGAGTCAGCATATGTGCACCACGGATGGAGTCTATTTATAGACTTCAAGGCCCAGTACCAGGTTGATGCGCATTATATGGGGGTATAGCACTTTGGTCCATATCGACAGTGAAAGATAATAATAATTAAGCAAGAAAGAGAATTGTGATGATGTAAATGGTTATGATTTGTATGTATGATGTGTGATCACATCCGAAAGAAAGATAAGATATTTGCTTTTAAGAAGTATTTTGTATACAAATCTATCAAGATATCTTTTTACGATTTTAAAACTAGAACTCACTCAGCGAGGCTGACTTTTATGCGTTTTCAGTTGGCAGGTAATTTGCTGAGGATGGCACTTGGGGAGGCTACTCGCCAGGATTTGGCTGACATCTATTCATGACCTATAACATTGTTGTTTTGTAATGCAAATTAAGGGTCTTTTGTAACTATTAACAAACCTGTATTGCTTAGCAATAGTGTCTATAAATTAATAAATGGCTTTTGATGTTTAATTCCGCTGCGTAGTATTAATCAATTATGAAATGTTTATTTTAATTAAGCTGTGATTGACAAACTGTGAGGCTTCCGGGAACGGGCCTTACAAGTGGTATCAGAGCCAAAGTTTAAGAGAAATAGGTAAATATTTTCAAAAAGAACCTAAACTTAAAATGAAAATGAGACCGAATGGAGGGATGCCAGCCCGAGTAGCTATGTGTCATAAGGTATTTCTTTTAATAATGTTAACCGATATTATGTGCGCATGCTATTTGATTTATGTGCTCTTAGTAGATTTGAATACTGATGTAGTCAGGATAGGAAATGTTCGGGGAATGGAGAGTAAAGTAAGTGGCTAATCACAACTGGCCACTGTAATTAAGGACTTACTATACTTAACATTAACTGAGCTATTACCTTAAATAACCGTGTTGGTGTTTGAATCTTATAGCTGTTAGAGGATGGCTGGGGGAAAATCTTCGAAGGCTTCTCGTGGTGGAACACGGGGTGTTCGTGGTAGACCACGTGCCACAAGAAACAAGACCAAGACTGCAGAGACAGCTCCTGCTAAGCCTAATCTTCATCACCCGGAGGGCGGTGATGAGAGTGCAAATCTGAGGGCCTCGGTGAAAGAGGCAGTGGTGGAGGAAGTTCACCAAGTCATGCAGACAATCCTACCGTCTGTCGTGACTGATGTGATCAGAGCTGTGAGGGAGGATGAACGAAAGGAGAAGGAAGAGGAGAGGAGAACAATTGCTGGTAGGAGAGGCGATGTGAGGGATCACGATGAGGAGGAGGAGCTAAAAGCTGGAGTGGGAGCCTCTAGTGATGATGAAGAAGTGGTGGTGCGGGAAACCGCGAAGGGATGTAGTTATGGGGATTTCCAGCGATGTAAACCCCCGACTTTTGATGGAAATGGTAATGCTGCGGTTACTCACCGCTGGGTAAGGGAAATGGAGGCAGTGCTGGAAATCAGTGAGTGCCAAGAGGACCAGAAAGTGAAGTTCGCCACACACTCCTTCGTTGACACTGCACTGTGTTGGTAGGACAATCTTGTCCAGGCCGAGGGTAATCGGGCCATCGGAAGAATGAAGTGGGGAGAACTGAAGAAGTTGGTGATCGAGGAGTTATGTCCTCATCGGGAGCTTGACAAGATCGAGAAAGAGTTCCTATAGCTGGAGGCGGGGACCATGACCCACCAGCAGTACACTACCAAGTTCAACGAGATGGCGAGACTGGTGCCCGAACAAGTTACACCTGCTACAAGGAAGATCAAGCGGTATATTCAGGGGTTGCCGGCTGACATTCGCAGGCATTTGATCACTGCTCGACCGAGCACTTTTAGGTCGGCAGTGGATTTGGCGGGAAGGCTGTATGATGAATGAGAGGTAACTGTGGTTGAGGTAAAAAGGACTGGTGGGGGTGACAGAAACTTGAATGGGAAGAGATTCGGGCGTGGTGGTTTCATCCCGAATAACAAGAGGCCGAGGATGGATGACCGCCGGGTTGTTACTGCAAGCTAGGGGTTAAAGCGGTGTGACAAGTGTGGGAAGGAACATAGCGGGGAATGCTGATTGGGAATGAATGTCTGCTACAAATGTGGCAAGCCCGGTCACATTTCAAAGATGTGTGGAGCCCCATGGTGCTTTAACTATGGTGAAATCGGCCATATGAACAAGGATTGCAAGAAGCCAAGGGCTGAAAGTTCTGGGTTGAAGAAGAGGCCGAAAGAAGGAGGGCAGAGGGCAAGTGCAAGAGCCTTCACGATGACCCGAGAGGAAGCCCGGGTAGACCCCGACACCGTGTCAGGTGTGTTCCTAGTAAACCAAACTTGTGCCTCTGTATTATTTGATTCTGGTGCTAGTAGGAGTTTCATATCTGCTGCCTTCTGTGCTAAATTGCCTGTTAGTAGTAGTGTGACATCCGGTAATTTTCCATTACCAAACTCCGTTAGTTCCGTTAAGTCTTGCATACACATGTCGGGAGCACACACTAGTTGTCGTTGAACGTTGGTGACTTAATAATAATTAATAATGATAAACAGATAATTATTCAACTAATAATGTTGGTTATTGGTTGTGATTATGCGATTTAAGTATTAATGGTGAATTTTATCGCGTAACGTGGAAACGTGTGTGTTTAATCCGTATGTTTTGTATCTAATAAAGATAAAATATATAATTGTCATTGTTAGTTTATATGCTTATTATTCTAGTTAAAAACATTTTAAAAGAGTATTTAAAAGCCTAATCTTTATAAAATACAAACTATGAGGGTTAAAAGGGTAATTATTGCTAAATAATTAATCAAAACACAAAACACTAACCCTAAACCATCCATCGGCCGCGACCTGCACTCCCTCCCTCTCCACTTTGCTAATTCGACCCAAGAACAAGCAATCACCCTCGGATTTGATCGATTTCAAGTGATAGAACACGTTAGAATCTTCAATTGCAAACCATTACATATTTAAATGTTAGATTTTTACATGTTTTTCAAGGGATTTGATTATGGCCGAAAGTTGGTGTTCGAAATATGCAATTGAATGTTGATTCTTTGTTGTTTGATGATGTTATGATGTTAGTTAGGTTAGATTGATGTTAGTTAACGTTGATTATGCAAGAAAGCTTCGATTTTGATGCGTTGTTCATAGGTTACTAATAATAGTAACTTTATTTGCATGGATATGGTGATTTGATGATGAATTGATGTTGTTGATGTGTTTGTGATGATAATGGGATGTTAGATTGTTGATTTGAATGCTAGAAATCCAAGAATGAATGTTGTAGTTCATGTCTTACTAAAGATAGTAACTTTTGGCTATGAAGGTTGATGAATTGTGATAATTGGATGTTGTTGATCATGTCTAGATGTTATCATGAGCTTGAATTGGTATATTATTGATGAATTCATGAATGTTTTGAGTGTTTGATAGATTTTGGGATGTGCTTTCCCAAAAGGGAAACTTTATTTGCACAAAATCTTGAATATGATGGTTTGAGTATGTTTGTGATGTTAGGATCATGTTAGTATGTTCATGGATGATTTCTAAGGTGGTAGAATGTATTATTTGGGTTGTATGAATGTTAGTTGGTTAGTTATCTGATTTGGCCTGTTATGGGAATTCATGGTAATGGGTCATATGGGTATGTTAGGACTATTGTTGGTTTGTGGTTGATCATGGTTGAACATTTTGGATGATATGAATTCTGTTGAATGGCATGTTGATGATCATCATACACGCGTGCGAATTTGAGGCCCCTACTTAGTAGGATTGGCAGGGTTTAGGGTGTGAAGTCATGAGTGGCTTCACATGGCATGTTATGCATGATTTGATTCTATGTATGATGCATTGGTTGTGTTGTAACTATGTTGAGCATGATAATTGTTTGGGATTCGCATAACTGGTATGATATCTGGCTGTATGATGATCTAATTAGTACATGTGGTTAATGAAGTGTTATATGTAATCAGTTTGTATGTTAATCATGTGTGATAGGCTGTTATGCTTGCTTGAATGGAATTTCATCTATAATGTCACCAACGGGTCAAACGGGTCAACTGGGTCAAATGTGTCTTGTCTTTTAAAACTTTGAGTTCTTTGGTTTGTAGAGCACTTAGGGTTTCAATATGATTTTGTGTACACTTACTTATGTACTCTCGTGTTCTAGGTAACCTTTGAAGGGTTGTCTTTGCACCTATCACCAGTTCTCTTTAGTCATTATCTTTACACACCAGGTGAGTTCATGCCCCTCTATTTTTATAAACCTTCTTCTTGGGGGAGGTAGCATACTTGTACTCAAACGCTATTTTATTATTATAAGCTGTGTATGTTTTAACATAGTGCTTAATACCTTGAAAGTCCTCACACTTTCGGATCGTTAATAATGGTAACTAGCGGGAAATCTTGGGTAGTACTACTTGGTCTGACGAGCCCCACCTGTGCAACTCGAGGTCAAACGGGTGCAATATTATCCTAGACACAAATATCGTCACGACCTGGTAAGTCGTGACGGGAGGCAACAAACGCAACACAGTCAGCTTCGATCGCGAAATCACTATGGTTATTACTTGTGAATATAGACTAGCTATCTATTTCAATGCACTTCTTATGTTATGCAAATGTTATTGTTTATGATAAATGCAAACTCTTGAACTCACCAACCATTGTGTTGATATTTTATTATGCTATTCTCAGGTTGTTAACTCTGCTTGCCATTAGGAGCACCACACGGGTCCAGCATGCATTCTAAGACTCTATTTTAAAGACATGTTTGTTGGTATCTAGTTACGAGTGTTTAAATGTTTGGGTTGGCGCATGTTTTGCCAAATATACATTTTTATATTTTGGGTTTGTCTTATTTACAAAATGCTTCCGCATGGTTTTAAAGTTTGAACTTTGGTTGGTTTTATTTTAAATGTGGCATATAATGTCGTTCTAAGTAACTATTGACTGTGATCCTGGTTTGTTCACACGCCTCGTGGTAAAACTCCGCACGTGGATTTTGAGGGTGTGACAAGTAGGAGCATCGATGAACCGTTTGACGTAGAAACTGCTATTGGTAAGTCTACCTGAATCTCTGATATTATGGAAAGCTGCGACATAGAACTAGAAGACCATAAGTTCTCTGCTAAGCTATATGTGATACCCCTAGGTGGATTTGATGTAGTACTGGGGATGGATTGGTTAGCAGCCTATGAGGCAAACATCGTGTGCCGGAAGAAGATGATTCGGTTAGTTGCACCCAATGGGAGTTCAGTGACAGTTTATGGTGATCGCGTCACTACGGTTCCGAAAGTGATTTTGATGACAGTGGCAGAGAAGTGTATGAGGCGTGGATGTTGTGCCTACTTGGCATACGTAAAAGATGTGGACGTGTCGGTACCACAATTATCAGAAGTGCCAGTGGTACGTGATTTCCCGGATGTGTTTCCTGAAGATCTACCAGGTGTGCCATCGGACTGTGAGGTAGAATTTCAGATCGACCTGATCCCCGGTGCGCAGCCCGTTGCCAAAGCACCGTATCAGTTAGCTCCGACCGAGATGAAAGAATTGATGGATCAGCTATAGGAACTAATGGACAAGGGGTTTATTAGACCGAGTATCTCTCATTGGGGTGCTCCGGTATTATTCGTAAAGAAAAAGGATGGTAGTACGAGGATGTGCATAGACTACCGAGAGTTGAACAAGTTGACAGTAAAGAACCGATACCCCCTACCAAGAATTGATGACCTATTTGATTAGCTTCAGGGTGCCAGTTGGTTTTCCAGGATAGATCTTCGATCTGGCTACCATCAGCTGAAGGTAAAGGAACAAGATATCCCAAAGACAGCATTCCGCACGCGTTATGGACATTACGAGTTTCTCGTTATGTCATTCGGTTTAACTAACCCGCCAGCTGCCTTTATGGATTTGATGAATCGAGTGTGCCGGCCAATGTTGGATAAATTAGTGATTGTGTTTTTTGATGATATCTTGATTTATTCAAAGAGCAAAGAAGAACATGCTGATCACATACGTGAAGTGTTAAAGACACTTAGGAGAGAAAAGTTATATGCTAAATTCTCTAAGTGTGCTTTTTGGCTACGGGAAGTTTAGTTTCTAGGTCATGTGGTGAATACCGAAGGAATTATGGTGGACCCGGCAAAGGTTGAGGTAGTGATGCAATGGAAGTCACCAAAAACGCCATCCGAGATTCGCAGTTTCTTGGGTGTGGCGGGTTATTACCGAAGGTTCATTGAAGACTTTTCCAAAATAGCCTCACCTTTGACTAAGTTTACCCGCAAGGATGTGAGGTTCGTGTGGGGTCGGGAACAAGAGGATGCTTTTGAGGAGTTAAAGGCAAGATTAACTCAAGCTCCTGTATTGACATTGCCTGAAGGAAGTGAAGACCTAGTGGTGTATTCAGATGCATCTTATTCGGGACTGAGTTGCATGCTAATGCAACATGGATGAGTGATAGCTTACGCGTCCCGACAGTTAAAGACCCACAAAGTTAATTATCCCACTCATGATTTAGAATTGGCTGCGGTGGTCTTTGCGTTGAAGATTTGGAGGCACTATTTATACGGGACCAAGTGCACAATCTTCACGGATCACAAGAGCTTGAAATACTTCTTCGAGCAGAAAGATCTCAACATGAGGCAGAGAAGGTGGTTAGAGTTGATCAAAGACTATGATTGCGAGATCCATTACCACCCGGGCAAGGCCAACGTAGTGGCCGATGCCCTTAGCCGAAAGGAGAGACCCGAACCGATTCGGGTAAAGGCGTATCAGTTGGTGATGACCTCAGATGTGATAACGCAAGTTAAAGAGTTTCAAAATGAGGCGTTAAAAGAAGATTTCCTCAACCCTAAACGAATGAGAGGTGTAGTTGCAGAATTGGGGGAGAATACCCACGGTGTTAAAACCCGCTTTAGGCGAATGTGGATTCCTCGATATGGGAATCTACGTGGGTGAATTATGGACGAAGCTCATAAAACTCAATACTCCATTCATCCCGGTGCTACCAAGATGTATCACGACATAAAGAAAGACTACTGGTGGCCGGGTATGAAACGTGATGTGGCAGAGTATGTAAGTAAGTGCCTTACGTGCTTGTAAGTGAAGGCAGAACATCAAAAACCATACGGGATGATTCAACCATTGGATATACCCGAGTGGAAGTGGGAGCACATCACTCTGGATTTTATCACGAAGCTACCCCGTACCGCAAGGGGGTACGATGCTATTTGGGTGGTAGTTGACCGATTGACAAAGAGTGCTCACTTCCTATCGATCCGTGAGATGTATTCCTCCGAGAGACTGGCGGACCTGTTCATCAAAGAGATTGTAGCTCGCCATGGTGTGCCGGTGTCTATTATGTCAGACCGTGACACCCGGTTCACATCGAAGTTTTGGAAGAGATTCCATGATGCCTTGGGGACGAGACTACACATTAGCACAGCTTACCATCCTCAGACAGATGGTCAGTCTGAGCGGAAGATTCAGACGCTCGAGGATATGCTCCGGGCATGTGTGATCGACTTTGGAGGAAGTTGGGATGATCACCTACCGTTAGCAGAGTTCTCGTACAACAACAGCTATCATGCCAGCATTGGTATGCCAACATATGAGATGCTGTACGGTAGGAGGTGTAGAATGCCCGTGTGTTGGGGAGACATTGGGTAGAAAGAATTGGGAAGCATTGCGGTGATTGAGGCTACGACTGAGAAGCTGGAGAAGATCAAAGCCTTTATGAAGGCAGCCAAAGATCGGCAGAAGTCGTATGCCGACAAGAGGCGTAGACCAATTGAATTCAACATGGGTGATAAAGACATGTTAAAGGTCTCGCCTTAGAAAGGGATCATCCGATTACAGAAGAGGGGCAAGTTGAGTCCAAGATACATAGGGCCTTTCCGAATCGTTGCACGAGTAGGAGAGGTGGCCTACCGTCTAGAATTGCCCGATGAGTTAAGTGGGATTCACCCGACATTCCATGTATCTCATCTAAGAAAATGCTTAGCCGATGAAGATATAATTGTACCATTGGATGATATTGAAGTGGATGAACGGCTCAATTATATGGAGCAACCAGTGGCAATCATCGCCCGAAAGGAGAAGAGGTTGATAAATAAAGTGGTTCCACATGTGCGGGTACAGTGGAAACATCAAAAGGGTTCCGAGTCTACGTGGGAGACCGAAGAAGAAATGAGGCAGCACTACCCTCAGTTATTTGAAGAATGACAGGTTTCAGGGACGAAACCTCCTTAAGGGGGGTAGATTTGTAACACCTGAATTTTTATAAAGGCTAAAGTTGAAGGGTGAAAAGTGTAAAATAGTACAAAAGTCAATAGTGGGCGTATAAAGAGCATGGTCGCCCATGCTCTTCCTGCTGCTGCTTACCGAAGAAGAAAGAAAGAAAGATAGCTGGGTTTTTGTGTTTTCTCTCGGCCGAATTGATAAGAAGAAGAAGAATCTTCAAGGTTAGTAGGTTTTGTGATTTATTTGGTTCGGTTTCTTTGAGGTTTTAACCTTCGAAGCTCATTTCTATGTGTTCTTGGTGTTTGGGTGTTTGTTTTGGCTTGTTCTAGGTGTTTGAACTCTTGTGCACGCAAGTTGGGAGGAGATTCACTTGTTTGCTGTTATAGGTGAGTTCTAGGACCCCGATTCTATGTTTTTAAACTTCTTTGGGGCTGAAAATGCATTAAAAATGTTTTACAACCGACGTGAATGTTAACTGTGTATGTATGTGTATGAATTTTTGTGTTTTATGAGGTTGTAAGCTTGTTCTAAGAGTTTAGCATGATAGATCTATGTTAAGAATGTATGAGAATGAGGTTTTGGAACTGGTTATAGAGTAAGTCTACATTGCAGGTTAGATAGTTCACCGGCATTTAAACTATGATAGTTACATAAGTGTTTTGTTCATAAGCATTTGCTACAGTGTTCCTCCGCATTTGCAAGTTGTTCATCTGCATTTGCAAGTTGTGCTTCCGCATTTGCAAGTTGTTCATCCGCATTTGCAAGTTGTTCATCCGTATTTGCAAGTTGTTCATCCGCATTTGCAAGTTGTTCATCCGCATTTGCAAGTTGTTCTTCCGCATTTGCAAGTTGTTCTTCCGCATTTGCAAGTTGTTCATCCGCATTTGCAAATTGTTCTTCTGCATTTGCAAGTTGTTCATCCGCATTTGCAAGTTGTTCTTCCGCATTTGCAAGTTCACCCGCCGTAGTTTTTGTTCACCCGCATTAGTTTTTGTTCACCCGCATTAGTTTTGTTCACCCGCATTGGTTTTGCTCATCCGCATTTTTTAAGACTTAAGGAAATTTTCTAGAATTTTGGAAGATCAGAATTAGGGTTTGACCATGGTTGACTTGATGCTTGTACCTGATTATCTTATGCATGTTGTGGGCGGTCCTTATATGCCTATTATGATATTATCATGTGACTTATTGTGGATTGCCTATGATCATAAAGTATTATTATTAGTCAAGTGAAAGATTAATATTAACGAAAAGTGGAACATAAGGAATGAAAAGACTTGCAAGTAAACTTTTACAAGAGGTGCACGACCATGTTGTCGTTAGCTCAACTGTGTACGGTTTGCCTAACCCAAAGGATGTACACAGGGTCAATCTTTAAGATTGAGGGGACCACTGTTGTTGTCCTGGTACTAGAGTCAGCATATGTGCACCACGGATGGAGTCTATTTATAGACTTCAAGGCCCAGTACCAGGTTGATGCGCATTATATGGGGGTATAGCACTTTGGTCCATATCGACAGTGAAAGATAATAATAATTAAGCAAGAAAGAGAATTGTGATGATGTAAATGGTTATGATTTGTATGTATGATGTGTGATCACATCCAAAAGAAAGATAAGATATTTGCTTTTAAGAAGTATTTTGTATACAAATCTATCAAGATATCGTTTTATGATTTTAAAACTAGAACTCACTCAGCGAGGCTGACTTTTATGCGTTTTCAGTTGGCAGGTAATTTGCTGAGGATGGCCCTCGGGGAGGCTACCGCCGGGATTTGGCTGACATCCATTCATGACCTATAACATTGTTGTTTTGTAATGCAAATTAAGGGTCTTTTGTAACTATTAACAAACCTGTATTGCTTAGCAACAGTGTCTATAAATTAATAAATGGCTTTTGATGTTTAATTCTGTTATGTAGTATTAATCAATTATGAAATGTTTATTTTAATTAAGCTGTGATTGACCAACTGGGAGGCTTCCGGGAACGGGCCTTACACATCTGGATGAATACACTTAAGATCTTCTTCAAAGAGTTGAAAGAAGTTGGCTTGGTCACTGATGAAAGCAGAATTTGTAGGATATGATTATGAAAAGGATGATGAGGCTGGCTGATTCCATTTGCTGAATGATGGTGATGATTAAGATTTAGCAATTAGAGATTCAGGGTAGGTGATAATAGGTGCTTGATGAGTCACCATGGGAGTTTGATAGAATTGGGATTGGGAGTGATAATGAACGGGCTCATGTATAGGGGCCATGAGAGCTGATGACTTTATAGAGTTTGAAGATCTGCCTAGGGATTCTTCATCTGCATCCATCTCCATTTGATAAGAACTAAGGATGCCATATAACTCCTCAAGACTCATCATCTTTAGATTCTCAGTTCTTTTGATGGACACAATATAGACTGTCCATGTCTTTGGTAAGTATCTTAAGAACTTTTTGAGAATATCATTATTCTCCATCTTCACTCTAGCTTTATTTAGAGAGTCTAGAACTTCAACATATCTAAGATATGTAGCAGTTATGGTTTCTCTCCTTATGAAACCAAAATTTTTGAACTTCTGTTTCAAGACATCTCTTTTGTTTTCCTTCATGTCCTTCGTTCCTTCAAATCTGGCTTTTAAAGCTTCCCACAACTTTTAAGCAATTGTGAATTTCTTGAAGCCATGCATGATGCTGTTGGGTATACTCATCCTGATCAGCCGCAGAGACTTTGAATCCACATCCATTTTCTTAAGATCTTTATTTAAGTACTTTATAGGATCTTTGAGAATCATAGCTCCACCTTCACCAACAGCTTGGACCATGGGGACATATGGTCCATTCAGAATAAAGAGCCAAAGTCTTATGTCTTTATTCCTTATGAATCCTGTATTCAGATTTTCCTACTATCATAGTTATTTGGAGTAAACATAGGAGGTTTGGTCTGAGTCTCATTCTCCAAATCATGTTTACCAGAAATGGCTACAGTAGTCATTTTGAGAGGGTACGTAGATATGAGGAAAGGTGGTGTTTGGTAGTATGATTAAAAGAAGAAAAAGTGATTTATTGAAAAATGATTTCAAACAAATCAAGAGCCAAGATCTGATACCACTTGTTGGATCGGGTTGGTTTACACTAACAAAATCTTCTTCTTAGATCAGTAACTAACAAATGCGGAATCTAAGTTAGTTACTTACTATCACAACACAAATACTTTGAGTAAAGATAAATACATAGTAAGTTCTTTTAAAGTATTCACTTGATCAATCTGTTTTGTACAAAGTTTACAATTCAGCAGATACATTCAAATGGCTTGGAAAGCATGCCTCTACTATATAAGTGTGAGGACTTTTGTACTAAACAAAGAGAATAAACTATTCTATGTTCAGATACTACAGTAGAACAGGTAATCTGTGTATCAGAGTTGGAGCTGCTGTACTATGTTGTCGGCAAAAGGTGAAACACAGCAGCCGTCGACACAGACTAGCTTGTTCTATGTCGTAGTCGATCGACAGCTCATGGAGTTCACTGTTGATCGACAGTTGATCTGCATATGCTGATCAGCAGACATACAACATATGTAGATCAGCAGTTGCTTTGGTATATGCTGATCAATAGTCATTCAACATATACCCTTCAGTAGTGGATTCAGCACTTGGCTTGATTTGGCAGGTGACAGCCATTGTCAAAATCATGAGTTCAGCACTTAGCCTATTCCGGCAGTTGATGGCCAATGTTGAAATCCTAAGTTTTTGGTAGTTTCATTCTTCATGATTCAATAGTGATGGTGATGATTGGCTTACAGTTGTTGGAGACGGTGATGTTGGTGATGCCGGGAATTATCGACGTTGGTGATGCTAGTGTTACGGTGGTGGTGGTGGTGGGTTGCCGGAGGTGGTGGGTTGATGGTGATGGTGACATATATATATATATATATATATATATATATATATATATATATATATATATATATATATATATATTTATTTATTTATATTATATATATATATATAATATTGGAAGCACAGGCCTTTTCGATCTTTTTGTCTTGGTCCCAATTCAACACTAAACAAGTCCGAACTAATTGAATAGTTGTGTCCCAAATTTCAAGAATTGGGTCGTAATAAAGGATATAATTGACAACTTGAAGTTGTAGATTATCACTTTCCTGCAAGAGATCCGTCGGGAAAAGTCTTCCTAAATTTATACCATTCATTTTTTTATATGGGACTATAGGTTGAACCAAAACAAAATACATTTTTTCATATCTGGAAAGTTTCATTCGTTGGATATAGAGTCAATTTTTCAATTTTTTGTATTCTTTGGAATTTTGTTTTCCCCCTCTGGTGGTATCAATCGGAATGCCTTGTTTGTCTTTCCAGGAAAATGGATATCTCCGGATATGATTATCAGTTTAATTTTTTTTTGCTTTTTTCTTCACTCGGACCAATCCACCTACCCGACTTCTTCTATTTAAAGTGATTTGCGTATCTACCCCAATAATACTATTGTGCAGTACCATTATGGAAGAAGATTCGGCCAAAATGTGGACCTCCACGAGAATAAAAAAAATGGATTTACTTCCTTTTAGTATTTTGGCCAAAATACCTTGACTCCTCAATACTCAATACTCAATCAAATCCTCTTCTTTGACAATTGAATTCATTTCTCTAGTCTCATATTTAGTAAGTCCCGAGCTCTTTCTTATATATCGAGGATCATCGAAATAAGCAAGAATACTATTTCTACGGAGAATACCATTTCTGGGGATTTCAATTTAGATACCTGAAGAAGGTATTAGTTGGTTCTCTTGAATCGAGTCGAGTGGGATGATGACTCTATTTTTTCGCCTCTTTGCCAATAAATCAGAATTCCCGTCGAGAATGACCGGATATCTGAGATTACAACGACCAATACATGTCATTCAGTTAAGTTCTGAATAATCAGGAATCCTATCTCCTTTTTGATTTTTACCAGAAAAATACGAACTAAAAAATTTGTGTCTCGCTTGATTATTAGTTACTGAGGGGTTAGAAATATATCTTCGTTTAACAGAAAGAAAATAAGCGTTCATTTGATCTTGATCCTTGTGGATCGAACAGGGGCCTAGACTAGATCTCCAGGGCTCCCCTAATAATATCCATAAATGACTTGTTTTTGGTAAGAGATGAATATTACCATATGTAAATTCAGGTGCATGGTACACATCGGTATTCCATTGCACTTCGCCCTCTGAGTCGGAATAAATTTGTTTTCGAACCTTCTCTTTCAAATTCAAAGTGGATGTTCTCATGCGAATCTCAGCAGTGACTTGTTCTGATTCTACATATTGATCATTTTGAACTAAAAGAAAACTTTTAGGGGGAATACACACATTGTGTATAATATCTTCACTCTCAATAGTTGCATACAAGTCTCTAGAACATAGAAAAGCAGGATGTCCATGACGTGTACGTGTTGGATGAACCAAATCCTCATTGAATTTTATTTTTCCATTAGAAGGGGCTCGCACATGTTCTGCAGTACCCCCTATGAATACTCCGTCAGCATGAAAAGTTCTTAATGTTAATTGAGTGCCCGGTTCTCCAATAGATTGACCTGCAATAATACCTACAGCTTTTCCCAATTCAACCAGGTCATCATGAGCTGGACTTCGACCATAACATAATTGACAAATCCAAGATGTACTCCTACAAGTAAAGGGGGTTCGAATAGAGATTGGTTGTGCTCTAAAAGTTATGAATCTATTGACAAGTCCAACACCAATATCTTGATTTCTAGTAGCAATGCATCGCGGACCTATATATATCAATATTATATATATATATATATATATATATATATATATATATATATATATATATATATATATATATATATATAAAAATTGGGACCCATATAAATCAATTTATATTTTATATATTTGTATTTTACTTAGGGGGTAAATATGTTTTTTCACATTCACTTAACTAAGAAACTTAATAGAAGTTAATGTTAAAGACCAATCGTGTTATGATTTGACAAACAGTTGAAACCAATGATATAATTTTTAAAAAGTTGGGACCAATACTTAAAATGTGTGCACACCAAAGGGACCAATCTTGTAATTACCTCTCTTCCCGTAAGAACAACTTTGTCCCTATTCCCGAGTACTCATTAAGAGTGTATAATAATACTTGGTACTTTTAGCTTATCTTTCTTTCTTTGCTTTCTCTTTTATTTTCTAGAAGGCTTGTTTGCGTATCTACTTGAACTTTCTTTTAACATATATATCTTACACGTTCTATGTTTAAAATCTAATGTTAAATGGGTGGTGTTTATATGTTAAGCAGTTTGAACCACAAATAATTTTTAAATCTTATCAAACACATAGAATCAAGCATGACTTGTAAATTTAATCCAATTATTATATTATCATGAGTACAGCAATTTAATCCAATTATTTTTACATTTTTCTAGTTCTAAACTTATAAATTTACAATACACACACATAAATGGTAAGAATCACTTTCGAGACAAAAAAAATAAAGAACCCTTTTTTTAAAGTTTGAATCATTTAATTTTTTTCTGTAATTAATATTTTTCTTTTTAACTTTATGTTTTTCTAATATGCATGCATAGCTTATTTACATAAAAATCATCCGACTAATTTGTTTATATATGTTTTAAGTTTAAACACTTAACCTTCACATGTGTAGTGTAGGCATTATTAACTACACATATGTAGATTAGATATGTCAATACAAATCAAACTAATTACGAAAACAAATAGGTGAAAAATAATGAACATTACATTATTAGTTGCTTTTATATGTACAGATGAGAAAGATGGATGATTTAATTTTTTATCCGTAAATATGAGAAAAAGAAAAGCGACCTACCGATATACAGTCAAAATTATATCTATATATATATATAGATAGGTTGCAAACCAATAGAAATTGCGAAAACTTTACACAAATTTATGAAAAATAGTCAACATCAATACAAATCATTATTTTTAGAGTGAATTGCCATTTACCTCCCCGTGGTTTGTTCACGTTTGCTATTATCATCCAAATTTTTTTTCTTTGCATCTGGATCCCCAACATTTAAAATTTGGTGTCATTTACATCCAATAAGTTATCACTGTTAAAACTAATTCTAAAGCCTCATCCTCTTTAGGGGCATTTAAGAGATTTCTAATAAGATAACAAAACCCTACTTTTATACTACGTAAGTTGAAGTTTTCATCACATACATCGCATAGAACATCACTGTTCCATCAATTTTGAATACGTCCAGGCAGATTTCTTCCATCAATTTTGATAACATCAGGCTTCTCCATCGAGTGATTGAAGATGCGCACAGGTATAGACGATAGGGAATGGTTTTCCAACAAGGAGAAGACTTTGATGCTTGCATCATGTATGGTAAAAACCCTAAATTCTTTATTATCAAACTCAATCATAGGGGATAATTTAGCTATTTTCTAGATATAACATACGAGGGGGTAAGATTGATTTTATTGACATGATTAATTCAGATCGTTTCTCTGTTATTAAGGTATATGATATGATAGAGAAACTTGGTTACGAAAAAGAAAATGCAATCATACTCCATTTTAGACTTCCAGGAGATGAATTAGATTTTGGTTTAAGGCCTTTAGCTAATGATAAGGATGTTTGTTACCTGTAGAAACATGTTAAGAAGCATAAAATTATTGAAGTTTATGTTGAGCATAAAGTGAATGAAGAAGACTATAATATGAATGATGAAGAGGATTATGACTTCATAATAGATGAAAACAATTTGATTTACGATTTTCACATTGATATGGATGAATTTAGAGTCGCTGTTGACTGTGAAGATGAAAATATAAGTGATGATAAAAATGATAATATGAGTAATTTTAAGCTTGCAAATAGCATTAAAAACATTGGAAAACAAAAGAAGAACGAGGGACAAACTGGGGTTGTCCCTTCTATCTTAGTTAGGCTTTTACTAGTAGAAATGATATTAGTCCCATGGTGAAAAAACATGCAATAGAGAGTAGAAGATAGTTGTATATCTTTAGGGTTGATAAATGTAGATTTCATGTTATGTGTTTGGGGAAAAATTCAAATGTCTTTAGGTGTGAAAGTAATGAGGTTGGGACAAAACAATGTTTGGGTGGTGGGTCCCAAGTCTCTAAGTCAACAAAGTCCAAACCTAAAAAGAAAAATTCCAACACCTAGTTGCCCATGGTAATTGCATATTTCATACCATAAAAAAGAATCGTGGGTTGTTAAAACTTTATTTAAGGAACACCAATGCCTTCAAACACAAGATATGAAGTTGTTCACTATAAGTTGGTTAGCCAAGGAGATTTAACCAATAGTTAGAGTCAACCTAGAAATACCATTTAAAGCTTTACAAGATATACTCCAACATAAATTCCAAATGCAGGTCACATTTAATAAGGATTTTAGGGCTAAGGCGATTACAACAAAGTGGCTTCAAAAAGATTATAAGGGCCAATATGAAAACCCAACCGACTACTGTGATGAGCTAATTAGATGTAATCCAGGTATGGATATTAAAATTTCATTTAATTTTTACATAAATAGATCTAATCTATACGTTTAAACTTTTTTTAGGCACAACCACTAAGATTGATGTTGAAAGTGAACCAAACCCATACAGTCCAACCAGACAGTTTAGGAGGATTTACATATGTTTAGGTGGCTTGAAGAATGGATTTAAGATATATGGAATAGAACTACTAGGGTTGGATGGATGTTTCATAAAAAGGCCCTATCCAAGATAAATTTTGATAGCTGTTGGAGTAGATGCAAACAATGGAATATATCCTGTTGCTTATGCAATTGTTGAATTTGAAAGTGTAAATTCATGGGTTTCGTTTCTACAGTGTTTAGGAGATGATTTAAACATCTATTCTAAATCTAATTTTACATTTATTAGTGACCGACAAAAGGTATGTTATTTCTATAAGTCTCCAGTTATAATTATTATAACTTCAATAACTTAAGCGCTTTTCTTTTACATGTAGGACATAATACCTTCAACTTGTAAAGTGTTTCCATGTGCTGAGCATAGATATTATTTGAGACATATCCATGAGAATATGAAACAAAAGTGGATGGGTCAATTGTACAAAGAGATGCTTTGGAAGTGTGTAAGTGCAACAACAACACAGGGGTTTGATAAGGCTATGAAGGATGTTTTGAAACAGGATAAGGTAGCCCATGATTAGTTGAAATAGATTCCACCGAGACATTGGTCAGGAGCTTATTTCAGTGGTAAGATAACTTTAATTTTTTACTTTTTCTTGTTGATATCTATCCAATTAACAAATGACATGAATTGCAGGCATATCAAAATGTGATGCATTGTTAAATAAATTATGTGAGGTTCTCAAAAAACAACTAGTTAAGGGAGGAGACAAGCCTATCATAACTTGCCTGGAATTCATTAGAGAGTACATGATGACAAGAATAGTTGTGGACGTAGATGATTGCAAAGTGTTATGGACCATTAACTCCTATTGTTACCAAGATATTTCAAAAAAAACAAGTCAGACACCTCAAATTCCATAATTATTTGGAACGGTTAGTCCAAGTATCAGGTTATTGGTTCCAAACATGTCTAGTGTGTAATTCATCTTTATAGAAAATGGGAGTTGACTGGAATACCTTGCAAGCATGTAATGGCATGTATATGTAATATGGCTGTGGATGGAATTGGTGATGGTATAGCCAAAAAATGGGCTGATGAAATTTATTGGTTAGAAACATGGAAGAAAATCTAAGAAAATACCATGGATCCAATAAATGGAAAGAACTTGTGGATACCATCTCAATGCCCACCTATATTAATTCCTCCAAACATGACACATAGATTGGACGACCAACCAAATAGAGGAAGAATTCTATTAAATAGCTAAGTTAATTAAGACAATCAGTTGCTACAAGTGGAAAGATGCCAAGGAAGGATAACACGGTTACTTGTGATAAATGTAAGAAGACGGGGGATAACAAGAGAACTTGTAAGGAGCAAGGAAGAGGAACACAAGATGGTTCACAAGTGGCTTCACAAGTTAATGATTAAAGATTTGCCGCTTGTCTCTTTGATGTTTGAATTTTCTAGATTATTCTAACTATTTTTGGTATGGATTTATGTCATTCTGATGGTGTTAGATTATATTTTTATCTAAATTATGCCACTTCCATTGTAATAGTTTTGAATTCCCCTTATTAATGGCCTTTTTTTATCTAGCTTTGCAAGTGTTTATGCAGACAAAGGGGTGCACATGCACCATGTGCCTAGAGGTTTAATTTTGACCCTTATTCTTGTAAATGGGTCAATATGGGTAAAACATCTCATACATCATGTTACTAAAAGAATAGATTAGTATTGTTATGAAATATAGCCACTTTATAATGCATTGCATATAGACCTTTACGATATCAGCTTCCTATCTTAAGGGTTAATATATGAAATATATAGCTTTGCAAGTATTTATGCAGATAAGGGGGTGCACATGCACCATGTGCCTAGAGGTATAAATTTTGACTCCTATACTTATAAATTGGTCAATATGGGTAAAATAACCTCATACATTAGGTTACTAAAAGAATCATGCACACTGTCATTATAAAATACATTGCATTATAAAGTACATTGCATTTCTTTTGGGTCAATATGAATATAATAACCTCATATACCACTACCATTATAAAATTTCCACTGTCATTATAAAATACATTGCATTTCTTTTAAATGTATCAATTGTATGAATTATGCACACCACCACAAAATTACAAGTATCATTATGAAATACATTGCATCAATTGCACTCTAAAGTACCATTCCATATAAGCGCATCAACTGTACTTTCAAATACCATTCTATATTTGCATCAAAAGTGAGTTCTAATAGATACCATTCCATGTAATTGCATCAACCAAAAATTCCATGTAATTACATAAAATTGCATCAATAGTTGAGACGAAAAAAGATATGCTTAAAACTCCATAACAATAGAAAACTTAAATGCACAAGATGTTAAAATAGAAAACATTCACTACATTAAAACAAAAATCAATTACAAAGAGGATACATAATGATACAAAACTGTTGGTCCAAATGATCGTTTGAACATGCTTTTGATGAAGATTTAACACTAAAATCCACAAGATATCACTAAGTCTAATAGCTTGTGGACCAAGTAATGATAGAATATGAACACAAAGCAAACATAAGATCCATTTGTAAGAGGATTTGTGTAGATTAAGAAGAATAATACTCAAATGTATGAAATATAAGCTCCTAGCAATACATAAACAAAGAATGAACTCAAATCTATAATATCAATAAAGTTCCAAGAGTTCCATGATGAAGAACAAAGATACATATATATACAGGACCTAGTTTCTATGCACCATGGCATGAGAAACTACCGGGCGAAACTACAGTTTCGCATGCAGTTTCGCATGCCACAGAATACAAAAGAAGACAAAAGTAAACTAGATCCTATTACATTAATATCTAAGCTATCATAAACTATAACTAAACAAAAACAAACGGCAAGGTAAATACCACCCTATTCTTGATCATTAATACTCCCCCTAGGGGGGTATTCACCTGCCGGGTCTTCTGGATCAACTCCGGCCTTTGCTCGCTCCATCAGTCTAGACAAATCTCCAACTTCCGCCTCCAGATCCTCGTGTTCTTTCATGCTCTTCTCGAGCTACTTGATTTTCGATCTCACGCCCCTAGCCTTGTTTGCTAACCGCTCAAACAGGCTTGCTTCCGTCTTTGTCTCTTCTCCAGCTCCGAATTCGATCTGGTTTTTACACAAAACTTTCAGATCCTCGTCACTAAATGAGAATACCTCCATCAGATCGAACAACCTTATCTCATCTCTGTTCTTTACCCGCATTACTGCTTCTCCAGTTTGGTTGTCATAGAACCATTTCTTGAATTTCTGTAGTCTTGACGGCTATTGATCAGGTATCCTCACTCGGTTGACGGTCTTCGCTGGCTTTAGCTTCAACATAATCTTTCCTTTCCCGGTCACCTAATCTAGATCCTTCTTTGATCGTCTCCTCTGTGGCTTCATATATCCAAAAGCTTCAAAGTTGTCCTTTACGCCATGATGGATCTCATTCTCCAACAATGTAGCACGTTCACTCAAAGCTGAATCTAGGAGGGGAATCTCTGCCAATCTCCTCAAATCCCACTTAGGAAGGGTCTTAAACACCTTCCTTTTGTGCAAATAAGAGATCCATCCTCCACGTCTTTTAATCATAAATATTTTTAGCTTTGAGTTGTACTTCCAACTCATAATCTTCTTATCCGACTCCTTCCTTCCTGGTTCTTTAATGTTCTGAAACAGAGGGGTTAGCTTCTCTGGTTCCTCCTTCTTAGTGAACCAGTCCTCCTTGTTCAACTCAACCTCATCTCCTTCGATTGAACTCCTCTGAGCCACATAAGTCATTGGCCTCTCATCAACTATGTAAAACTCAGGCTCAGAATCATAGTCCACCAACTCCTCCTCCACTTCTTCCTCCTTATCAACTAAATTTAACTCTGTTTTCCCTTTCTCTCCTACTTGAACCTCACTCCTTATAACCTCACCTCCTGTAAGATCAGTATCTATATCAAATCCTATATTAATGAATCCAGCTTCAAATACCTGTTCATCATCTTCTCCAACACCTACTCCTTTACCACTCACTCTTGCAACACCACCACCAGCTTCATTACCTCCTGTCCAGTAGCCCCAGAAGTTCTAGCACCACTAGCACCAACACCAGATGTTTTATGAATAAAAGGGAACTTTGATGTGTCAGCGATGTCCTTGATTTGCTCGACACTCAGTATATCATCAGCACCTGCAGATCTCCTCAAATCACTCACCTTCTCCAACAACCTTCTGATTAGATCCTGTTGGCTCAGTATCACCTTCTTCAACTCCTCAATCTCCAAATCTCTCAGTTTCTCCCTCTTCTCTAAGTTAATCAGTTTGGTCTTAATCATGCTTAGCTTATTTGATAAGGATGTGTTAACATTTCTGTTCACATCCTCATCAAAGTTTGATCTCGTATCTCTCCTTGGCCTCTCGCCTTCTCTTGTAGGCCACGTCTCAGGGATGACTGGCTGTTTGCTCTTACTCCTCTTCTCCCATATCGAGTAATCAGCTCTAGTTGTTTTCTCAGCACTCTTCTTCTTCCTCTTCTTTCTCAGTTCCTCCTCAATCTCATCTAGTTGTTCTTTAAAGGTCATATCAAATTCCTTTATATACTTCTTCCTCTTCCTAATTTCTTCCATGTTTCCCCTAGTTTTAGCTGCTCTCCTTTCCTCCAAAGGGATTAGAGTCTTGATATAATTCCACCTCTATTCTGTTTACATGCTCTCCAGCAGATATGTAATCTTCCTTGAGAAATCATGCCTGGAGGCAGCATAGTCTACAAAGATCCTTGGGTTCATCGTAGTCAATCTTAGTTCATCCCCAAGCTTAGGAAAGTTTGGCTTTAAGTAATCTATAATGATCTGAATAAATCTGGGATAGAGCAACCACTTATCCATCTTTAGAGCCATGATGTTGTCCAACAAATAATCATGGATGACCTGAGCTATGTTTGCTTTTTCCCCTTTACAGAACATGATCATAGCTGTGGACCATCTCAGATTCAGCCCATCTGATCCCCCTTTCCTGTGATCCAGACAGTTGATGAACACATGAGCTATGGACCTCCACTCCTTAGATAGAAAGGACTTCTTGATCTCCTTATTCTTATCAAAGTTTGATCCCTTATAACCAATATCTTTAAACGATCTAATCACCTCTGTATCAGTCATATCAATGCTCTCCCCCATATCGTCCTCTAGATGCAGGGCCTTAGCCACTGTTTCGATCAAGATCTCAACTAGCTCTCCCTGAACAGACGCTCTAATAATCCTTTGCTTGGTGTCATACTTTGCCGTTCTCCAAAACTCTCTAATCTGATTCTCGTCTATGGTAGGAGAGTGAGAAATGACATAGAAAATGGGAGATCTCCTCAGCCAATCAATGGCATCTCTGTATCCAGCAGACTTAGGATCGCGATCGTTTAGATATGCCACCACGTTTAATCTAGGATCAAACTTTAAGCTCCCCATGATAACTGCAGGTGAAACCAAGAGTTCGTTAGATCACTGGAGGTTACAAAACATTTAAATTTTTTTTAATTTTTAATTAATATTAATTAATATTATCCATTTACTATTTCTTATCATTATAATATTGTATAAATTTAATTATAATTTTATTTAATTTTATTATTATTATTATTATTTTTAATTCAGTTTCGCATATAGTTTCGTATGTAGAAACTATACTTTCGCAAGAAGAAATATAGATTCGCAAGAACTGACGAAACTGATGACAGTACACGTGAGAAACTATAGTTTCGCAGCCAAGACTCAATAGATTCACTTGGAATGTGTAGTTTCTCATTACGAAACTATAGTTTCTCACGAACTCTGAAACTATAGATTCGCAAGATCCGGGCAAACTATTCAGTGCACACGGGCAGCATGACCAGATAGTTTCGCACAGATCAGTGAACTTTCGTTCAATTTCGCACCATGACACCTTTGTTTCGCACAATGAATGTGCGAAACCCAAAAGTAACTGAATTGATTTTAGTCTAAAAAACCAAAACAAAATACGACCCACGGTTCAAAACATGTTCAAGAATGAGGTTTACCGGTTAGATTTGCACAAAAACACTTAGAATATCGATTTTGAATTCTTGGTGAAAAAGACGGTTCGTGTTCAAATTTTTTTGGGAATTTTGCAAATGGCGAAACAACCGACGAAACTGGTTTATATAGACCTCAGTTTCACATGGCCGAAACTATAGATTCGCATAGCAAAACAATAGTTTCGCACAACCAATAAAACTATAGTTTCTCTTGCAGAACCAGGTCAGCGAAAGAGTAGTTCCGTGTTGCGAAACAATAGTTTCGCTCTACGAAATAACAGTTTTGCATGAACAAAATTTTATAAAATCATATTTATATGTAACACCCGGCCTCTCACACCACCAATATTGTCCGCTTTGCCCAAGAGGAGCTCACGGATTTGCTTTTGGTTGCCCGGGTGAAAACTTCCTAGGGAGGTCACCCATCCTTGGATTGCTGCCACCTGAGCACGCTTAACTATGGAGTTCTCTTCTCATCCACAGTCAATACACCCAAAACGCGTTGGTGATATTAGAGACCAGACATTCCTTATGAACTAGGAATCTCTCCTGTCCACAACCGATGTGGGATATATGTAGGATGTCATAATCACCCCCCCTTTGGACTCGTCATCCTCGATGAGCCCAAGAAGTCACCATCCTTGGTGAGGTATGTTACACATCCCGAACGACACAGGAGTGGCTCGGATACCAATCTGTCACACCCTCAATTTCCACGTGCGGGGTTTTACCGCGAGGCGTGTGAACAAACCAGGATCTCAGTCATTAGTTAATCAGAATGACTCTATATGCAATATTTCAACAAATCAGAGTTTAAAACTTTAAAATATTTGCGGAAGCATTTTGTAAATAATTCAAACACAAGGTACTAAAGGTAAACTGCGCAAAACACGCGCCAAACCAAAATACGCAAGTAAATGCTAAATTAAAAGTAAACAATGTTTGAACAAAGCATGCTTGACACGTGCGTGCTCCTATGGGCAGCTGCTAGAAACGACCTGAGAAAAGCATACTAAAAGTGTCAAAATGATGGTTGGTGAGTTCAAGAGTTTGTAATCAATCATAAGGAGTTGCGTTAGTAAAACATAAACAAGTGCATTCAAATATATAGCTAGTCTAATTTCATTAGTAAAGAATAATAGTGATTTCGTGATCGAAGCTGACTATGTTTGTCTGTTTGCCTCCCGCCATGACATACTAGGTTGTGACACTGTTAGTAGTTTAGGACAATATTGCACCCGTTGACTTCTGGTCACCTGGGTGGGGCTTGTCAGACCCAGTAGTACTACCCAAAATTTTCCGCTAGATTCCTTAATCAAAGATCCGAAAGTGTGAGGACTTTCTATGGTATAACCCACTATGTCTTACCAAACACATGTTATATCAGTAAAGTGTTTTAAAAACAAGTATGCTTTCTCCCCCAAAAAGAGAAGTAAGTAAAAGTGGGGCATTGAACTCACCTGGTGCGCAAACGAATGATTGTAAAAGCTAATGATGAGTGGAAAGACAACCCTTCAAAGGTTACCTAGAACACGCAAGTACATAAGTACGTGTACACAGAAAACTTAACAACCCTAAGTGCTCAATAACCACATTGACCCAAGGTTTTGGAAAACAAGACTCATTTGACCAAGTTGGCCCGTTTGACCCGTTGGTGACATGTCAAGTTAAATTCTTGTTTGATCAAGTACAACAATTCATCATACATGATTATCACACAAGTTATTCAAATATGCCACATTACAAACCCTTAAGTGCTATAAAGTTCATCATACATCATCCATTATCATGTATATTCCATAAAAGCCTAAATTTCCAAAGTTGTGCATCAAGTATTCATACAACCCAAACAACACAATCTACCACCTTAGACATCATCAACAAACATTCTAACACAATCTACCACCTTAGACATTATATGTGAACAGAAGACTTCTCAACCCATGAGACTTGACAAAAAAAGAAGAATTTGAAAATAAAGCACAGAGGCAAGGATATCTGAACGCTTTTGCAAGAAATCATCTAGAGAGTCAAGGATTGGCGGGATTGCCAATATGTTTGTCCATTTAAACCCATGCCTGATTCTTTTCAACGAAGACTTGTAACATAATTTTATCATGTTTTGGGTTCGCTTAAGAACGGTCAAGAAACTTGGTTCCCACAATCATTCGGAAAAGAACTCATCTCGTCATCATGGTTTATTGTGTTTAATCATTGATTCTGCTTGAAATTTTCTGGAATGGACATAATACAGATCAAATGAAATTCATAAGGATGGTTGAATGGTGGATGATTAGAGCTCCAGGTCTATACTCACGTATAATATAGGAGATAATCATTTAAGCAAAATGATGAGAACTTCAGGTCTATACTCACGTATAACAAAGAAGATCATCATTTGAGCGTGTTGATGAGAGCTTCAGGTCTATACTCACGTATAACACAGAAGATCATCACTCCAGGTCAATGCTTAAGCATAGCAAAGGAGTTGGACACCCAATTTATTCAAGGCTTAGGGATGAGGGAAATTTGGGAATACAAGATCAAACACCGAAACCAGCCTCTCTCAACACAGATTTTGACGAGATTTGTAACTTTGTGCAAGCCGAGATGATATGGGAATAAACCTTATCACTGAGGTTGATTCTTAGTTAAGTCACACAATCACCGTCTACTTTATTTTAGGCCACTGGGCCTACCAACATATCCCAACACAACACCTCTGACCTCCTTTAGACACTATTCAAGCTTCCTAGATCCTACACCAAAGATAAAACAAGATTATATACACAACAACTTAAAATGCAACAAAAGAAAAATATAAATGGTCAAAGTCTATTCTCCCCTGAAATTTTGATTAAAATGCAACAAAAGAAATTTCCTTTTAAATAGGGATACACTTTGGGGAAGTGCGGGTTTTGAAGCTTCTCAACACATGAATTATAATTAATTTTTTTTAAGAATGAACACTGACATAAATAATATATAAAATATTTACAAATCAGAGCAGAAATTGCCCTTTAAAAGATATTAGACCCAATATGTTAATCAATTCATAAAAACGAGGTTTATCAAAAGTTTTTGTAAAAAGATCGGCCTTTTGACTTTTGGTGTCAATGGGTATAATATCAATAAAACCCTTTTCTTGAGAATCTCTGATTGCATGAATTCTTGATTCAATGTGCTTGGTGCGAGTATGATGGATTGGATTTTTGGCGATTCCAACGGCCGCTTCATTATCATAGAAGAGTGGCGTGTGAAGAAAGTTAATTCCGTAATCCATCATTTGATGTTGAATCCACAGCACTTGACAGCAGGAACATGAAGCAGCAATATACTCAGCCTCGCCTATGGATAGAAAAAATGTTGTCTGCTTTTTGCTTTGCCATGAAACGAGGCAATCCCTAGATATTGGCATTCGCCGGTAACAAACTTTCTATCAAGCTTACAATCTCCATGATCGCTGTCAGAGTACACATGAAGATCAAAGTTTCCTCCCTTTGGGTACCAAAGACCTAATCGGGGAGATCTTTCAAGTAGCGGAAGATACGTTTAACAGCTTTCTCATGGGATTCCTTTGGATTTGCTTGATATCGAGCGCAGTAACAAATAGCAATTGTAATATCTAGACGACCCGTGGTGAGATACATTAGGGATCCGATCATAGAACGATAACAGTGAGCATCAACTGGCTTTCCATTGTCATCAGGGGTTAGGCAGGTTTGTGCAGAAAAATGAGTAAGCTCGGGAGAAGCATCATTCATATTGTACTTCGATAAGATTTCCAGAATGTATTTCTCTTGATGAATGAGAATTCCATCTGGATTTTGTTCGACATGTAATCTTAAGAAGAAGCACATCTCCCCCATCATGCTTATTTCAAAGCGCTCTTTCATCACTTCTTCAAACTCTCTACACAACTTCTCATTCGTTGAGCCGAAGATGATGCCGTCGACATATACTTGAACAATAAGCACATCTCCATTAACCTCCTTCTTCAACAAAGTCATGTCTATAGTTCCATGAGTGAAGCCGTTTCCAAGCAGATACTGTGTTAGGGTTTCATACCAGATTCTAGGAGCTTGATGTAATCCACACAAGGATTTATCCAGTTTGAAATTTTTTTCAAGAAAATCTGGATCTTTGAAACCCGGTGGTTGACAAACATAGATCTCTTCGTCAATAGCTCCATACAGGAATGCACACTTGACATCCATCCGGAAGACTTTGAAGTTTTTGTGAGCAGCATGAGCTAGGAAAATCCGGATGGCTTTAATCCGGGCCATGGGGGCAAACACCTCAATATAATCAATCCCCTCCTCCTGAGCAAATCCTTGAATAACCAACCTTGATTTGTTTCTAATCACAACCCCACGATAATCTAGTTTGTTCTTGAATACCCCATTATGCCAATTAGATACTTATTTGGAGGAAGATCGACTAATTGCCACACTTTCAATTTTCTAAATTGTTGAAGCTCTAATTGCATTGACTCCACCCAGCTTGGGTATTGAAGAGCCATGGTGACATTTTTTTGGGACAATTTGAGATAGAAAGCAAGCAAATAGACATTCATTGATTAGCCCTGATTGGCTTCGAGTCCTAACACCGTCAGATATTGAACCGATGACATAATCATGTGGGTGATCTTTTAGAGTTTTAAAGTTAGTGTTGAGGGTTGAGGAATTAGATGGTTGTGAGGTGGATGACGGTAAGGTGGATGGTTGATTATAAATAGGACTTTGTGGAATTTGTGATGGTGTTGAAGGGATTTGGTTTTCAGGTTCAGGTTGATGTTGAGGTGGGAGTTCTGGTTGAAGATGAGGTTGTAGTTTAGGTTGAGGTTGAGGTAGTGGTTCTGGTTGTGGTTAAGGTTGTGGTTGAATGGGAATGAAAGGTTGACCACTTGATGAAGGAAAGTCATCGTCAGGGAAGGATGGCAGATTGAATGAATTAAAAATAGTGTTTGAATCATAGAACCAATCTGGATCAGAACCAACATTGGAAACATTGGACTCTTGCCAATCAACATAGAAAGATTCTTGCATTATTCGCGTCCGTTTGTTGTATTCTCTGTAAGCCTTTTGAGTTGAAGAGTATCCGGCAAAGTAACATTCATCTGAAACTACTCCAAACTTGGAATTTTGAGCTTGGGTATTTAACAACGTGCAAGAGCAATCGAAAGGACGAAAAAAGTCACTCAACGGTTTTCACTTGTGAAACAGTTCATATAGAGTCTTCATCTTGTCTTTCACAATCAGAACTCTGTTTAGAACATAGGAAGCACAGTTGACTGTTTCTGCCCAGAAAATAATAGGAAGTTTAGATTCTATGAGCATAGTCCGTGCTACTTCAATAAGAGTGCAATTCTTTCTTTCTACAACACCATTCTGCTGAGGTGTTCTGGTAGCGCTGAATTGTCTGAGAATCCCTTTGCCTGCATAGAATAAACAAAAAATCTGATTTCTAAATTTTTTTCCATTGTCGCTAATGATCGCCAATACTTTCTTGTTGCTGATATTCTCAATGGTTAAAATCAGCTTCTGTAACACCTCTGCTATCTCCCCTTTATGTGCTAGGAACCGGACCCAAGACTATCTGGAATAATCATCTGTAACAACAAGACAATAAGATTTTTTAGCAATACGTTTCATACTTATTGGACCGAATAGATCACAATGTAATAACTTAAGAGGATGAGAAATATAATTTTCTTGTTTAAGCTTGTGTGATTTCTTGTGCTGTTTACCTTTAGCACAAGATATACACTTTTCGATTACTGAAAAATCCTTTTGTGACAAGATTATTTTTAAACAATTTGTTAATGTTCTTAAAATTCACATGGCCTAAATGTCTATGCCAAAGAAGTGACTCAAATGGGGAGGCTTTTGACAAGAGACAGGTCATGGTGGAGGTTATTCTTTGTAGTTCATATCAAGCAGATATGTGTCGTTTTTCCTTGGAGCTCGCATGATTACCAAATCATCTGAAACTGAAAATTCTGGCTTAAGAAACAAACATTTATTAGATTTAAAAAGCACAGGAATATTCTTGTCACAAATTTGTGACACACTCAGAAGATTGTATGCCAATTCAGGCATGAAATTTACCTTTTCCAAGGTTAAAGAACCATTGGATACCTCACCTTGGCCTATCATTTTACCTCCCTTTTTGTCACCGCAAAGGCAACATATCCTCCATTTATTATCCGATAATTGGTAAGAAGGTCCTTCATGCCGGTCATATGCCTGGAACATCCACTATCTACTTGCCAAGTGCTATTGACAGTCCTTCTCGAAAGTTCCTTGAAAATGAATTAAAGAAAATCATTTAGACACGGGGACCCAAACCTTAACCAACTTGGTTCTGGAAGAAGACGAATTTGTACAAAAGTAACTATCAACAAAATGTTTAATTCTATTTCCTAAAGAGCAATTATCTACATTTCTATTTACAACCTCTGGCAATGCTTGACAATGTGATCATCTTTTCCACAGTTAAAACAACGAGATTTTAGGCCTTTTCTTTTATCTTTTTGAATTGGAACATTGTTCATAATAATCTCTTCCTCACATTCAGACATAAGAGAATCAAAATCACTATAAGTCACATGCAATTCTTATGACTTGTTTTCAGAGTCAAATAATCTGTCATGATTTATGGACTCTCTTATCTCTGAAATGTTACAATCATGTGACGATGTTGTTTTACTTGGAGTAGAGATCCGAATGGGAGTGAAGGTGGGAATGGGAAGAGAAATTAATTTTTCAAAACAATTTGATTTTGAAGAATTCTTATCGCCTTTACTCCGAACACCAACTTTTTCATTAATGCTTAAAACATCAACTTCATTTGATTTAAACATTGGGGTATGAGAACAACTGGAATGTAAACTATTCAAACTACAATCTATGCTACTAGAACTATTGTCTACAAAAGACTTTTTGGAATCTAAAGAACTAGAACTACTACTGCCAAGACCTCTACTTCTTCCATAATCATAATCTTCCCGAACCTCTTTATGATTCTCCCCTTCTAAACCTGCAAAAAAACTGTTAGTATCCCTTTTAATTAAATCATTTGTAGGATGAGATGTAAGTATTAGAGAATAGCAAAAGGTGCTAGGCGGTGGGTAAACATGAGTGGTTTCACTACAACCCAACCCTATCTTAATTCTAGCTCCCCTTTGTTTACTATAGAGTTCCTCTAACTTCATCCCAGAAATAGTCCATTTATCAAGTTTTGTTTTAAGTTTAGAGGTCTTGAATTCAGCTAAGGTTACCCTTTCTGTCAAAGCATTGACTTCCACGTTTCTATCAAGAAGAGTTCTTTTTAAATGATCATTTTCTTTTAAAGCTTCATTTAATTTTACAAAAAATTTTGCTTAATTCTTTATAAGTTCCTCATTTACCGATTTTAGTTCCCCTCCATTTTCTTTTAAAATGTTATTTACTTTATAAATTCCAAACAGACGAAATTTGCAAGCAGATGAACACATGTCTTGAACTACCTCATATGGAATCTCCATTATCTTCTTCTCTGTAGCTAGGGTTTTCTCACAATTACACACCCTTGATTCCACCTTCAACTCTTCTTCTCTTACAGCTTTTCCATCTTCACTCTTCTCTTTCTTTTCATAAACATCCACCATACTCGCCATCACCACACTCTCCTTTTCCTTCTCTCCACAAGCATTCTTCACACTTCCTTTTTCTTCACATTCCCTCTTTCTTTCTGCTTCATTCTTTACTACCTCTGCAATCTCAGCTACCGGGGCATGATTGATTTCCTCTTCAGTCTCAGCTAACTCAGCACTCCAATTGAAGTTAGTTACCAGAGCTGTTTCCTTTTTCTTCTTGTTTTCTTCCTTATCATCAATTAAGATGACCCGATTAACTCCCGTTCCAAGTTCAGTCATGATGGGAGATGGACATTCTCTCTTAAAATGCCCAAGTTGTTTGTAGTTGAAGCACATCAGCTTTGATTTATCAAATCCAACCTTTGTTTTTTGGTTTCCAAAATTCTTCCTTTCTGTTCTCTCTATGAATCTTCTTGCCCTTAAAGTGATCACAGCCATTTGCCATTGAAGATCAGCTTCCTCTAGATCATTAGGATCCACCTGATGCATATCTTCTGCAGTCATTCCTCTTCCCTTTAGTTCACCAACTACCAAAGCTGCATAACTATGTACTAAGAGACCAAATAGAGCCATGCTTTCTAAAGGAACCTGTGGAAGACTTGATGATTTTGATGTAGATCAATGCCTGTAGTCTTGTCAGAAGTGCCTGTCATACCACCATAAGCTGACACATGCTTTGATGAATCTGAAGTAGATGAAATAAGAGCAGCATTCTGTAAGTAAGCTTGTAATCTACAAATCCCCTTTCTTGCCTCAACATCCTCACTTACAGACTCCATTATGGTGGAAGAGAATCTAGCAGCTTCGTGACTTGCTCATTGTTTGACAGCTTCTTATCATACTTCTTCAGTGTGCTTGTAACGGACAGAAAACGGTTTGTGAGACAATGTGACCATTGAAATTTTGATTAAGTCAAAGAACCAGTAATTTCGCACACAAGCGTGTAGTTTCGCACAGAAAACAATAGTTTCGCAGGAGCTAATTTCGCATGCAGAACTTAGTTTAGCAACTAATTTCGGTTGTAGTTTCGGCAACAGTTTAACTTTCGTTCAAAGAAGAATCAAGATAGTTTCACAACGAAACTGATCAGAATGAAGAACTCTTATTCTAGATTCGCAAGGGAATCAAAACCAACAAAGATCTATAGTTTCACACTGTAGTTTCGCACCAAGAACACTAATTTCGCACGACGAATCAGAAA
>CM046424.1:44532216-44929716 GCA_025506505.1 Flaveria sonorensis | reverse complement strand
CGACTTCGATGGACTTAGTGGTGGTTTGGGTCTAAAACAGACGTTGACCAAGGTGGTGGTAGGGCGCACCTATGGTCGGTAACACCGGTGGCGGTGGGCGACAACCATGGTAACATCGGTGGTGGTTTGATTCATTGAAAGAGACATGGGTGGGTGGGGGTTGGGTATTTTAAAGTTATAAGTAATTACACAAATGGTCCCCAAATAATAAAGAGATATAAAATTACAAAAGTAGTCCCTCAAAGGGTATTTTAGTTATTTTATTAAAATTTAACAGAATAAGTAACGTTAGTTAGTCATAGTACCTATTCTCGTTACAAAACTAAAAACATAATACCCCAAACTGTTACACAAAACCCTTAATACCCAAACCTGTTATTTTCGATAAACCACGGGGACCATCTGCATAATTAACTCTTATTATTATATTATTATTATTATTATTATTATTATTATTATCATTATTATTATTATTATTATTATTATTATTATTATTATTATTATTATTATTATTATTATTATTATATTATTATTATTATTATGTTTTGAACGGCATATTAAAGGTTAATAGTTAGTAACACCAAGTTAGTAATAATTCGACAATATCAATGTTTGAACCCTATACTTTCAATAGAGGCAAAACCTCTCATTTTTATCTTGAACCACTAGGCCAAGAAATAATTGGTAATAATAACAATAATAATTAGTTGTTACATTTTTATTAGTGTGTATAAAGTGTTCCTATTAAAATAACTAAAATTTTCATTATTTGAGATAATAAGTGAATTAATAATAATAATAATAATAATATATAATAATAATAATAATAATAATAATAATAATCTAATATTTATAATAATAATAATCATTTATCATCCCAACTAACATGTTACTTTGTTCAAATATATGTGTATTGATAATCGAATCTGCCACGTTCTTATAAATTTGGTAATTATATAGTTAATATTAAAAGTACCTTGTAGTTAAAATATAATAGAAGTCTTAAAATATGATTGTTGTACGCCCATTCATATTCAAGAAAAATAATAATATTAATAACACTAATAGTGTTAATAGTAACATCAAACAATAGTAGTAACAATTTATAATTTTAAGTTAATGATTAAGGTTAGTAAAATCTTTATTGACCCAAATATATTTATAACGGTTACGTATCAAAATTATATTTAATAGAGTTTATTGTTGATTATTTATAACTTATCTAAGTATAGAAATTGAAAATAGGATAAAACAAATTCTAAAAACTACAAAAATTTATAATAACTATTATTAATACATTTAATCTAAAATATACTTTTGCATGTTTTTAATCAATACTAGGGTTATATAAATCTTATAATTAGCAAAAATTTATTAAATTAGTTTTTAAAATTAGAAAAATTTATTTTTAGCATTCTCATATTGTATAAAGTTATTATTAAAGTATTTTAATGATTTTCTAATTCCGGATCCTATAAATCAATTTTATTATAGATTTGAATATAAAAATACATAAAATTATAAATTGAGTTTTAATCATTTTGACATCAAAATTAATTTATTGCGTTGCTCGTGTATTTATTAAATAAAAAATTGGGATAAACGTAAAGTTATAGATAAAAGTCAGTAACCTATTATACTACCTTTTAATCCTTTCAAGATGCGTAGTGTTGTGGGTGAAAATCTTGAGTTATATTCTGCTCAGCGTTCCGATGGCCAGGATATGCAGACAGGTTTGATATCTCGAATAATATTCATATATTATGCTAATAATTCTTGTTGTACACGTTTAATTGTAAAAGGAACGTGTATAAGAGATTAAGTCAACCCTTAGAAGTCAGAGAAACCTTTAACAACGGTTTACACACGTTCAAAGTCTCTTCAAACGTTCATGAAGTTGGTTCACCAAAGAATCCCGATATTTCTGGGATATGGCCGAGGATATCGGTTAACCTTAGCTGCTAGGTTTTGTTATAAAATGAGGCTGGGTTGATCGATTTAGAGACTTGATTCATACTTAGCTTTTACTTACTCTCGGCTACTAGCTTACACACACTCAAACAATCATTGTAACACTTAGTATCGATCAAATCTAGCTCTCGAGTTGTACTTTTATTTTCAAGTATTAATAAAATTGGCCAACGACGAGTTGTCAGCGCCAAGGGATTTTTTGTACTGGAGATCAATCTGATCAAGGGTTTTTTTTCCTTTCTAGTCGATATTCCGGTATTGATTAGATATTCCAGTCAATATTCTGAAATAGCACAGTACCCCACTTTACTAATTTCTTTATAGATTACTAAGGTAATTTTTTACCAAAACAATTTGGCGCCAACCGTGGGGCAAGTGTCGCTATAATCTTCAAAATCTTTCAAAACATCTTTCGTTTAATCAGTTCTTTCATTCATTTTTGGCTTTTCGAAAAATGGCTTCTCAATCAAAGCAATCTTCATCTTTAGCACCTTTTTTTTTTTTTTTCCATTTCTACTACCTTGAACACATCTCTTTCTCCTCCTCCTCTAGCTTCCGAAACGTTCAGAGGAATAAGGATAAGGCTGCAAGCAAATCTGCTACTCCTATATTTGATATCCTCAGATCTGGGAATCCCGGTAGGAAATCTGCCTTAGTTTCTGACGAGGAATTCCCCTCAGCAATATCCTTGATGAAGTAGCATATGGCATAGCAGCAGCATACAAACAAGTTGGTGTTGAATGAACTCATGGGGTTGAAGTCAGCATCCAAAAAGTCAACCCAAGATATGAAAACATCAATGCGCCCTAGGACAATTAACTTTGATTCTGCAGGGTCCTATAGGGTGCAGGTTGATGACATAATCCTGATGAAGGATAGCAGGGCTGGACCAACTGCTTTAATCAGAACTACAACCACGACAGACATGGTATTTTCCTCAGGATTCTCCTCGGGATTGATCTCAGGATTATCTTCGAGATATCCCGCAGGATCTTTTTCTGGAATTCGCTGATGATATTTTTAAAAATAGAACTACTTCAGCTACTAATGGCTTTCTAACTATGCAGGATACAGGGATGAGTATCGCATTAGCTAGAGAGATCTAAAGGCTTAAAGATATGATCTCTAATGTGTCGGGTGTGATAAAGCCCTCCAACACTTGCCACAGAATATCTCGCTTTGCACCTCCAATCTATGATGCTGAAATCCCAAAAAGATTTTAGACTCCTAGCATGAAGCTCTATGATGGTTCAACTGATCCTAAAGAGCATATTGCCCAGTATAGGGAAAGGATGGAAATCAATCCCATCCCTGTACATTCAAAGGAAGCTTGCCTATGAAAGGATTTAGATCAACATTAATAGGGCCGACCCTAAAATGGCTGCTCAATCTCCCTCCTTATTCTATTACATATTTTGCTCATTTAATTAATATGGTTAATAGTTAGTTTTCTTGTATTAGAGCATTTGAAACATTGACAATTGATTTGTACAGGGTGATCCAAACTCACAGGGAATCCTTAAGAAAATATGTCAACAAATTCGGTAAGGAAGCTTTGGATATCCCTAACCTTGACATGCCAATGGCGGTTCAAGCTTTCAAAATGGGCTCGCCAAAAGATTCTATCTTTTATGAGGATCTTGTGATGAATCCTTATAGGAACCTGGATGAAGTTAGAAACAAGGCCTTGAGGTTCATCAGGCTCGAGAAAGATAGGAAGATCCAACAAAGGATCGATGGATCCTCAGAATAAAGTCAGAATCCTCTTCAAAATATTATAGTTTCAAGCCGTATTCCTGGAATGATAACAAGAAAGTAAACTTCATTGATGACGACGAGGATGATGAGGAGTATCCTAGACTAACTGATTATTTCTTTTATGTTTCTACATTCGAATTAATATATGCCATGTAGGGTCTTGGAGAAAAAGCTAGTTGGCCTCGGAAAAAGAGAAGAATCCTGGTTTGAAGAACAAGTCCAAATGGTGTGCATTTCACAAAGACGTTGGTCATCTTATTGAAGATTGGATTGCTCTGCGTAAGGAGATAAGTTACTTGTTGAGCAAAGGGCACCTGAAAGAGTTGCTGGGGAAGAAAAAGGATAAGTCTCAGGATACTGACAGGAATCCTAAGAGGGCTGCATCTCCTCCCCCGGATGCTTTGGTAGTCTATTTTATTTTAGGTGGATCTGACATATGTAGAACGTCCTATTCTGCTGCCAAAAGACATGCAAAAGAGGCAAAATTAGAAAAAGGAGATAGGCCGAACAACAATACTACTTTAATCAAAGGGAAAACAATATCCTTCAATGACGATGATATTGATAATGTGCAGGACCCTCATCATGATGGGTTAGTTATATCTTTATATATTGCTAGCCATTTAGTGCACAGGATACTTATAGATGGAGGAAGTTCCCTCAACATCATCAAGTTACAAACTCTAAAGAAGATGAATATCCCTTATTCGGAAATCACCTCGAAATCCTCGATCCCTGTAGGATTTAATGGTGAAACAAAAAGCACTATTAGAGAAATAAAGCTGCCAGTCTATGTAAAGGGAGTTAACTATATGCAGAGATTTTGTGTTATGAATTGTTTGTCTTGTTATAGCATTATTTTAGGTAGGCCTTGGATACACGAGGTGAAAGCTGTCCCTTCAATGTTTCACCAATGTCTAAAGCTCCCTACACCTTGGGGTGGTCAAGATTGAAAGTGATCAGCAAGAAGCCAAGGATTGCTACACCTCTTCTATAAAAGCATCGACTCAAAACAAGGGAACATATCAATTACAGAAGAAGCTTCGGGATGTGTTGGAGAATACTAAACAAGATATGCTGCAGGATGTAAAAGAAATATCTTTAGATCCTGTAAGGCCCGTTCCCGGAAACCTCACAGTTGAACATTCACAGCACAATTTATAAAACATTTCATAATTTATCAAGCATTGCAGCGGAACTTAAATATCAAACGCCATTCATTAGTTTATAACCACTGTTGCTAAGCAATACATATTTGTTAAAAGTTACAAAAGATCATTAGTTTGCATTACAAAACAACAATGTTATATTCATGAATGGATGTCAGCCTTGTCCTGACGAGTAGCCTCCCCGAGTGCCATCCTCAACAATATTTCCTGCCAACTGAAAATGCATAAAAGTCAGCTTTGCTGAGTGAGTTCTAGTTTTAAAATAGTGAAAATACTTTATGAGTTTTGTATAGGAAAATACTCCTTAAAATACTGTTTACTCTTTTGTATGTGATCATACGTCATACATACATTCAAATATTATTCATTATCAACATTAATATATTTCTTCACATTTCCATGGTCGTTCACTTAAACTTTTACTTTTAATCTTTCACTTCGATATGGACCAAAGTGCTATACCCCCATATAATGCGCATAAACCTGGTACTGGGACTGAGGTCTATAAACAGACCCCATCTGTGGTGCACTAATGCTGACTCCAATACCGGGGCAGCAATAGTGGTCCCCTCAATCTTAAAGATTGACCCTGCATGTATCCTCTGGGTTAGCTAAACCACACATAGTTGAGCTAACAACCTAGCGGTTGTGAACCTCCTTGTGAATTTGCTTGCAAGACTTTCTTACGTTCTTTATGTTCCACTTTTCATTAGCATTAATCTTTCACTTGATTAATAATACTTCATAATTAAGAACAAACCACATAAGGCCATATAATAATATCATAATAGGCACATAAGGGCAGCTCACAACATGCATAAGATAATCAAATAAAAGCATCAAGTCAACCATGGTCAAACCCTAATTTCTGATCTTCCAAAATCCCAGAAAATTCCTTAAGTCCTAAGGAAATACGGATGAATGAGAACAAATGCGGGTGAACAAAACTAATGCGGGTGCACAACTTGCAAATGAGGGGTGAACAACTTGCAAATGTGGGTGAACAAAACTAATGCGGGTGAACAACTTGCAAATGCGGGTGAACAACTTGCAAATGCGGGTGAACACTTAGGCTGAATTAAGGAAAATGCGAATGAACAACTGCAAATGCGGGTGAACAAAACACTTAGGCAATTATCACAGTGTAAATGCGGATGAACCATCAAACCTGTAAATGAGACTTATGCTATAACCAGTTCCAAAACCTCATTCTCATACATTCTTAACATAGATCTATCATGCCAAACTCTTAGAACAAGCTTACATCCTCATAAAACATAGAAATCATACACATATACACACGGTTAACATTCATGACGGTTGTAAAACATTTAATATGCATTTTCAGCCCCAAAGAAGTTTAAAAACATAAAACCAGGGTCCTAGAACTCACCTAGTGTAGAAGACAAGTAAAACTCCTCCAAACTTGCTTTTACACGCAAGTCCAAACACCTAAACAAGCAAAACAACCAACCAAAGCACAAACAACACTTAGAAATCGGTTTCTAAGGTGGAAAACCTCAAAGAACCGAGCCAAACATCAACAAAAACCCACTAACCTTGAAGATTTCAGTTCTATTTCCTTCTTGGAACCGAGAGAGCTGGTCTGCAGCTTTCTTTCTTCTTCTTTTCGGTCGAACAACAGAAACAACAAGATGATATGGGCGGCCATGCCCATATAAAGTGCATTTTTGACTTTTTGGTACTATTTACACAAAGTACCCCTCAACTTTGCCTTCTTTTTATTTTCTTCAAAATACTTTTCTTTCCTTTTTATTTTGACGGAGGTTTCGGGTGTTACAAGTCTACCCCCCTTAAAGAGGTTTCGTCCTCGAAACCTGTCACTCTTTGAATAACTGTGGGTAATGTTGTCTCATCTCTTCTTCAGTCTCCCAAGTAGACTCAGAACCCTTTCGGTGTTTCCACTGCACCCGCACAAGTGGAACCACTTTATTCCTCAACCTCTTCTCCTTTCGATTCGACGATTGCCACTGGTTGCTCTACATAGTTAAGTCGTTCATCCACTTCGATATCTTCCAGTGGTACAATCATGTCTTCGTCGGCTAGGCACCTTCTCAGATGAGATACATGGAATGTCGGATGAATTCCACTTAACTCCTTAGGCAATTCTAATCGATAGGCTACCTCCCCTACTCATGCAATGATTCAGAAAGCCCCTATGTATCTCAGGCTCAGCTTGCCCCTCTTCCGGAACCGGATGATCCCTTTCCAAGGTGAGACCTTCAACATGACTCTATCACCCACGTTGAATTCAATCGGTTTACGCCTTTTGTCGGCATACGACTTCTGCCTATCTTTCACCGCCTTCATAAAGGCTTTTATCTTTTCCAACTCATAGCCTCGATCACCTCGATACTTCCTAACTCTTTCTGCCCGATGTCTCCCCAACACACGGGGATTCTACACCTTCTACCGTATAGCATCTCATATGGTGGCATACCAATGCTGGCATGATAACTGTTGTTGTATGAGAACTCTGCTAACGGTAGGTGATCATCCCAACTTCCTCCAAAGTCGATCACGCATGCTCGGAGCATATCCTCGAGCGTCTGAATTGTCCTCTCAGACTGACTATCTGTCTGAGGATGATAAGCCGTACTAATGTGTAGCCTCATCCCCATCGCATCATGGAATCTTTTCCAAAACTTCGATGTGAACCGGGTGTCACGATCTGACACGATTGACACCGGCACGCCATGACGAGCTACAATCTCTTTGATGAACAGATCTGCCAATCTCTTGGATGAATACATCTCGCGGATTAGTAGGAAGTGAGCACTCTTTGTTAGACGATCAACTATCACCCATATGGTATCATACCCCCTCGCCGTACGGGGTAGCTTCATGATGAAGTCCATGGTGATGTGCTCCCACTTCCACTCGGGTATATCCAAGGGTTGGATCTTCTCGTATGGCTTCTGATGTTCTGCCTTCACTTGCAAGCAAGTAAGACACTTACTCACATACTCCGCCACGTCACGTTTCATACCCGGCCACTAGTAATCTTTCTTCATGTCTTGATACGTCTTGGTAGCACCGGGATGAATGGAGTATCGAGTCTTATGAGCTTCGTCCATAATTCGCCCACGTAGATCCCCATATCGAGGAATCCACATCCGTCCAAAACGAGTTTTAACCCCGTGGGTATTCTCTCCCAATTCTACGACTAAACCTCTCATCCTTTCGGAGTTGAGGCGATCTTCTTTTAACGCTTCATCTTGGAATCCTTTGACCTGCGCCATCACATTTGAGGTCATCACCAACTGATACGCCTTCACCCGAATCGGCTCGGGTCTCTCTTTTCGGCTAAGAGTATCGGCCACCACGTTGGCCTTGCCCGGGTGGTAATGGATCTCGCAGTCATAATCCTTGATCCAATCCAACCACCTCCTTTGTCTCATATTGAGATCCTTCTGCTCGAAGAAGTACTTCAAGCTCTTGTGGTCTGTGAAGATTGTGCATTTCACCCCGTACAGGTAATGCCGCCAAATCTTTAATGCAAAAACCACAGCCGCGAGCTCCAAATCATGCGTGGGTAATTGACCTCATGGGTTTTCAACTGTCGGGACGCGTAGGCTATTACTCTCCCACGTTGCATTAACATGCAACCCAGTCCCGAATAGGAGGCATCCGAATACACCACTAAGTCTTCACTCCCTTCAGGTAATGTCAAAACAAGAGCTTGAGTTAATCTTGCCTTTAACTCCTCAAAAGCATCCTCCTGTTCTCGTCCCCACACAAACTTCACATCCTTGCATGTTAACTTAGTCAAAGGTGAGGCTATCTTGGAAAAGTCTTGGATAAACCTTCGGTAGTAACCCGCCAAACCCAAGAAACTGCGAATCTCGGATGGCGTCTTTGGAGACTTCCATTGCATTACCGCCTCAACCTATGCCGGGTCCACCATAATTCCTTCGGTATTCACCACATGACCCAGAAACTGAACTTCTCGCAACGAAAAAGCACACTTAGAGAATTTAGCATACAACTTCTCCTTTCTAAGTGTTTCCAACACTTCACGTATGTGGCCGACATGTTCTTCTTTGCTCTTCGAATAAATCAGAATATCATCAATAAACACAATCACTAATTTATCTAACATCGGCCGACACACTCGGTTCATCAGATCCATAAAGGCAGCTAGCGCATTAGTTAAACCAAATGACATAGCGAGAAACTCGTAATGTCCATTACGCGTGCGGAACGCTGTCTTCGGGATATCTTGTTCCTTTACCTTCAGCTGATGGTAGCTAGATCGAAGATCTATCCTGGAAAACCAACTGGCACCCTGAAGCTGATCAAATAGGTCATCAATTCTCGGTAGGGGGTATCGGTTCTTTACTGTCAACTTGTTCAACTCTCGGTAGTCTATACACATTCTCATACTACCATCTTTCTTCTTTACGAATAATACCAGAGCACCCCAAGGAGAGATACTCGGTCTAATAAACCCCTTATCCATCAGTTCCTATAGCTGATCCATCAGTTCTTTCATCTCGGTCGGAGCTAACCGATACGGTTCCTTGGCAATGGGTTGCGCACCGGGTATCAGGTCAATCTGAAATTCAATCTCGCGGTCAGGTGGCACACCTGGCAGATCTTCTGGGAACACGTCCGAGAAGTCACACACTACCGGCACATCGAACCATTGCGGTATCGACGTATCCACATCCTTTACGTATGCCAAGTAGGCATTACATCCGCGCCTCATACACTTCTCTGCCGCCGCCATCGAATCACCTTCGGAACCGTAATGACGCGATCACCATAAACTGTCACTAAACTCCCATCGGGTGTAACTAACCGAATCATCTTCTTCTGACACATGATGTTTGCCTCATAGGATGCCAACTAATCCATCCCCAGAACTACATCAAATCCGCCTAGGGACATCACAAATAGTTTAGCAGAGAACCTATGGCCTTGTAACTCTATGCCACAATCCTTAATCATATCAGAAATTCTGGTAGACTTACCAATAGCAGTTTCTACATCAAATGGCTCATCAATTCTTCTACTACTAACAGGCAGCTTAGCACAGAAAGCAACAGATATGAAACTCCTACTAGCACCAGAATCAAATAATATAGAGGCACAAGTTTGATTTACTAGAAACATACCCGACACGACATCGGGATCCACCCTGGCCTCCTCCCGGGTCATTGTGAAGGCTCTAGCACTTGCCCTCTGCCCCCTTCTTCAGCCACCTTCTTGCCCCTAGAGCTCTCAGCCCTCAACTTCCTGCACTCGTGGCTTATGTGTCCAGTCCCGCCACAATGGAAGCACCTCGACACTCCATAATCTTTTGCCATATGACCGGGCTTCCCATATCTGAAGCAAATATTCGATCCCAAACGGCATTCCCCTCTATGTTCCTTCCCACACTTGTCACACCGCTTCAACCCCGAGCTTGCAGCAACAACCCGGCGGTCATCCATCCTCGGCCTCTTGCTATTTGGGGTGAAACCACCACGCCCAAACCTCTTTCCATTCCAGTTCTTATCACCACCACCTGTCTTCTTCACCTCAACCACCGACCCCTATCTCTCATCGTAAAGCCTCCCAACCATATCCACTGCCGACCTACAAGTGCTTGGTCGGGCGACAATCAAGTGCCTACGGATATCAGCCGGCAGTCCCTGTACATACCTCTTAATCTTCTTCGACACTGGCATCACCTGATCCGGTACCAGCCTCGCCATTTCGTTAAACTTGGCGGTGTATTGCTGGTGGGTCATGGCTCCCACCTCAAGCTGTAGGAACTCTCTCTCTATCTTGTCTAGTTCCCTGTGAGGACAGAATTCCTCAACAACCAACTTCTTCAAATCTCCCCATCTCATCGTCCCGATGGCCCTGCTGCCCTCGGCTTGGACAATATTGTCCCACCAACACAGAGCCGAGTCAACAAATGAGTGAGTGGCAAATTTCACCTTCTGATCCTCCCTGCAGTCACTAATATCCAACACGGCCTCCATCTCTCTAACCCAGCAGTGGGCAGTAGCAGCGCTACCGTTGCCGTCAAAAGTAGGGGGTTTACACCATTGGAATGCCCTGTAGCTGCATCCCCTCGTGGTTTCCCGCACCTCTACATCTTCTTCATAACTGGAGGCTCCCCTTTCAACATTCATCTCCTCCTCATCATCATGATCTCCCTCATTCTCCCTTCTCCCAGCAGCAGCCCTTCTCTCTTCCTCCTTTTCTTTCCTCTCATCCTTCCTTACGGCCAGGATCACCTCAGTCACGACAGACGGTAGGATCGTCTGCATGACTTGGTGAACCTCCTCTACCACTGCCTCTTTCACTGAGGCCCTCAAATTGGCACTCTCATCCACTCCCTCCGGGTGATGAAGCTCAGGCTCAGCAGGAGTCGTCTCTGCAGTTCTCGTCTTGTTCTTTGCGGCCCGGGGTCTACCAGCACGACCACCCCGTACTCCACCTCTAGAAGCCTTAGATGATCTACCACCAGCCATCCTCTAACACTATAAGATTCAAACACTCACACGGTCATTCAAGGTAATAGCTCAGTTAATGTTAAGTATAGTAAGTCCCTAATTACAGTGGCCAGTTGTGATTAGCCACTTACTTTACTCTTCGTTCCCCGAGCATTTCCTATTCTGACTACATCAGTATTCAAATCTACTAAAGCACATAAATCAAATTGCATGCGCACATAATATTGGTTATCATAATGAAAACAAATACCTGATGGCACGTAGCTACTAGGGCTGGCATCCCTCTATTCGGTCCCATTTTCAGTTTAAGTTTAGGTTTTTGAAAATATTTACCCATTTCTCTTAAACTTTGGCTCTGATACCAACTTATAAGGCCCCGTTCCCGAAAACCTCACAGTTGGAGATTCATAGCACAATTTATAAAACATTTCATAATTTATCAAGCATTACAACGGAACTTAAATATCAAAAGCCATTCATTAGTTTATAACCACTGTTTCTAAGCAATACATATTTGTTAAAAGATACAAAAGATCATTAGTTTGCATTACAAAACAACAATGTTATATTCATGAATGGATGTCAGCCTTGTCCAGACGAGTAGCCTCCCTGAGTGCCATCCTCAGCAATATTACCTGCCAACTGAAAATGCATAAAAGTCAGCTTTGCTGAGTGAGTTCTAGTTTTAAAATAGTGAAAATACTTTATGAGTTTTGTATACGAAAATACTCCTTCAAATACTGTTTACTCTTTTGTATGTGATCATACATCATACATACATTCAAATATTATTCATTATCAACATTAATATCTTTCTTCACCATTTCCATGGTCGTTCAGTTGAACTTTTACCTTTAATCTTTCACTTCGATATGGACCAAAGTGCTATACCCCCATATAATGCGCATAAACCTGGTACTGGGTCTGAGGTCTATAAATAGACCCCATCCGTGGTGCACTAATGCTGACTCCAGTACCGGGGCAGCAACAGTGGTCCCCTCAATCTTAAAGATTGACCCTGCGTGTATCCTCTGGGGTTAGCTAAACCACACACAGTTGAGCTAACAACCTAGCGGTTGTGAACCTCCTTGTGAATTTGCTTGCAAGACTTACTTATGTTCTTCATGTTCCACTTTTCATTAGCATTAATCTTTCACTTGATTAATAATACTTCATAATTAAGAACAAACCACATAAGGCCATATAATAATATCATAATAGGCACTTAAGGGCATCCCACAACATGCATAAGATAATCAAATAAAAGCATCAAGTCAACCATGGTCAAACCCTAATTTCCGATCTTCCAAAATCCCAGAAAATTCCTTAAGTCCTAAGGAAATGCGGGTGAACAAAACTAATGCGGGTGAACAACTTGCAAATGCGGGTGAACAACTTGCAAATGCGGGTGAACAAAACTAATGCGGGTGAACAACTTGCAAATGCGGGTGAACACTTAGGCTGAATTAAGGAAAATGCGGGTGAACAACTGCAAATGCGGGTGAACAAAACACTTAGGCAATTATCACAGTGTAAATGCGGATGAACCATCAGACCTGTAAATGAGACTTATGCTATAACCAGTTCCAAAACCTTATTATCATATATTCTTAACATAGATCTATCATGCTAAACTCTTAGAACAAGCTTACATCCTCATAAAACACAAAAATCATACACATATACACACGGTTAACGTTCATGATGGTTGTAAAACATTTTATATGCATTTTCAGCCCCAAAGAAGTTTAAAAACATAAAACCGGGGTCCTAGAACTCACCTAGTGTAGAAGACAAGTAAAACTCCTCCAAACTTGCTTTTACACGCAGGTCCAAACACCTAAACAAGCAAAACAACCAACCAAAGCACAAACAACACTTAGAAATCGGTTTCTAAGGTGGAAAACCTCAAAGAACCGAGCCACAACATCAACAAAAACTTACTAACCTTGAAGATTTCAGTTCTATTTCCTTCTTGGAACCGAGAGAGCTAGTCTGCAGCTTTCTTTCTTCTTCTTTTTGGTCGAACAACAGCAACAACAAGATGATATGGGCGGCCATGCCCATATAAAGTGCATTTTTAACTTTTTGGTACTATTTACACAAAGTACCCCTCAGCTTTGCCTTCTTTTTATTTTCTTCAAAATACTTTTTTTTCCTTTTTATTTTGACCGAGGTTTCGGGTGTTACAGATCCCAAAGATCCAGAGATAAAAGTATTAATAGGTGGGAATATCCTTCAAGATATTGAGCAAGACATGATCTCCTTCCTGAAGAAGAGACAAAGCTCGTTTTCCTAGAAATATGAAGACATGACACGTACCTCCAAAGATATTTTTACTCATAAACTTGGTTTGGATGAAAATTAGTTCTTAAAGCTTGTCAAATTTGTCCTAGATATGTTTAATTAGATCTGGGTTTCATGATAATTCAGTCCTTAATAAGACGTTGTAAAGACTGAGATTTACTCCCTGATAACAAAACAATTAGTCACTAATGTATTCTTTAGAGACTAATAATTAGTACTTGATAATATAACATTTCAGTATTTAATATGTTTTTTCAGGACTGAAATTTAATCTTAGATGTCATATTATTTCGTGTCAAATGTATGTATCGAAGACTGAAAATTTGTATGTTTTAATAACTTTTTCAGTCCCGAAAATGTTTTTTTTTACAAATTAATAATCAGTGGCTTACAATTAACTTCTAGTCTTTAATATATATATCAAGAGTCGGAAGATTAGTCTTTAAAATCAGCCCAAAATATGTCTTAGCTAACATACTAAATCAAACTATAATATAAAGATATAATGCTACTCACTCGATTAATTCTAAAATTTAAAATATCAAACAACCAAACACCATAAAAATATATCATAGCTAACATACTACTATCATCGCCACAAACATCGTCATTGAGTTGCTCCTCCGAACAGGTTGCTCCACTACTTGCAGCTGCGGATGCTACACCCTCAAAATCTGGAAACTTCGAGCTCATGAATATCGATAATTTTTCATACTTTTCATTGCTTTGTTTCAATTTTTCTTGGAGTGAAGCTACTTGATTTCGAAGAGTTTCGGCCTCGCTTGATGGTTGTTGAGAAGATTGAGGTTCTGATGTCATCCAAAAATCTTTTTTTCTAAGCACTAGTCCAATGCCTACCATCCATGCAGATTTTTTTTATTTTCTCCTTGGCACACACACTTTGAATAGCCTCTTTTTCCAGCTCGTGGTGCATGGTAGTCGTTATAGTTGTACCTTCTAAAGTTAACTTCGCTACCGCTTCCTCTTTATGACAATAATATTCTTCTAACAAAATTAAAGGTATATAAAAACAAGTAAAATTTTAAAAGTATAATCAAGTTGACATGATCCTAGAGAGTTATAACTTACATATTGAGTGTGCGCGTCATCGTTTAGATCCTTGTTTTTCATCATTAAAATGTAGCTTGTGATATACTTCAAATGGGATAGGGTGCGGTTGAGTCTCACAATTATTCTATGATAACAAAATTTAAGAACATTAAATAAAGATAGATAAATATACTTTAAAAAATATGAAACTAGGGGTTAAGTTGCATAGACAAAATTACAACTAAGAGAAATATAAAGGTCACTAGTTATTCGATCTTTATGCTCAATTAGAAAAATAAGCAAGTACACAATTAAGCTCACTGGTTATTTAATCTTGAAACTCAATTAGAACAATGAAGAAATACACAATTAAGTTTCCTAGACAAAACTAGTAGTACTACACATATGTGTGCTTACATATATTTGTCAAATGACATAGTAAGTTATACACAAATACTATGTTTAAGTTTAATATAAATAATGAAAATCTAATGTGTAGGTTTCAAATATGGTTAAAAAAAACAAAGGATGCTAAACTAATTCACTAGATCAAATAAAACATTAAAACTTTAATATTCAAGACTTACCATGTGAAATACATGATTCACAATTGATCGTGAGCCTCCTCTACTTGCAATTCTTTGTTTTTGACGATTAACTTCCATTTGAATACTATACTTCTATAAAAACCAACAGACATGTTAGAACCTAAAAACTAAAACAAAAATTTATAAAATACATGGCTAATCAATCAAGAATACATATCGTAACTAATGATGCAGTAATAACATACAAAAAATGAGAAATTTATTTTAATCTTATACACTAAGTCATCTTTCCATGGATTGACAATGTTAAAGAACATAATCGTAAATCGTGAACACCTTGTGGCCTAAGGTTTGTTGTAGTTTACGTGAAAGAACAAAATTATACAATACGAAGATAAAGGGTTTGTAATCTGTAATTATAAATATATTGGTTTAAAGCATTAAGCAAACTTACTTGAGTTGATTCCAACTCCCAATAGTCACATAAGTGGTTCCAATCTTCCGGGCTTCGACAATATGGATTTGTTCTTCCCCCGTGCTTCTTCCAGTGAGCACTCAATTTACCTCTGGTGCGTCTCCATTGACAATGTAGGTGATCATCCACATACGGCATAAAAACTCTATCTGCTCGCAATAACTTGAATTTTGCCTGCATGAATATATATGTGAACAATACCAATGAATATATAATAGGGAACACATAAAAATAGTTTAATGCAAACCAAATGTAGAATTAAAAAATATTTTTTATATTAGGAATGAAAATATAACATGTTAATAACTTCTCAATACATAAAAGTTAATAATATTTACAACTTACTTGTAACTTTTCATACATTCGATCCATAATATCGGCGGGAATGGACTCCGATTTATAAAGTTCATCGGACATATATTACGCATTACGATCCCACACTCGGTTGCAAACTGAGTAGCTGAAGTCCCAACGAATTTCTTTACTTTTTTAACATGTTCATTGGCCATTGTTAAAGAAATTTTAGAACCCTCAGGCAACATCTCCAAAGTCTTTGTAGCACTACGATTAAGACTTCGACCACGCCTTTTTGGTGGATTGACCGGGGGTTGATTCGCATCTGGATGTTCATTTATATCCGTAGTAAATATTATAAGTAAGGCAAAATGCATGGGAATAAAATCATTTCTCATATAAAAACATGCATATGTATAAAAGACATGCATCACTAAAATATTGAATTTAACCTTGTATAAAAATAAAAGTAACCTGGTTTGGGGAATTGGTTCGACTGCAACAACTACATTTTTAAAATATTATTATTATTATTATTATTATCATTATTATTATTATTATTATTATTATATTATATTATTATTATTATTATTATTATTATTATTATTATTATTATTATTATTATTATTATTATTCACTACAAATGAAGATACTTATATGATATAACAAATACAATAAATGAACATTTACTATTAGAATCAATGTTGGACGAACGACGATTGCATTTACATGTGGGTTGCTGTACGATTTGAGATGAATTCCCATCAATGGTTGACTGAACTTTAAGTTGACCTGAATCTTGTTCTTTAGATCTCTTTCTTGTAATGGCACTAACCATCATCACAAACAAAAGTATCCACACTGTACTGCATAAAGAGAACCAATACAATCATTAGATTCAATGTTCAACATCTAAAATACAAATGGAAGTTCAAACTACTGGGTCAGTATTCATTATTATGGGTTAGAATTAGGAAATGGATCAATCTTGTGTTTGTACTTTTTTAGGATCGATATGATTCATCTCCATCATTGTTTAAATTAACAAAAATGGATTTTTTTCTTTTGTTTTAATGCCTGAAAGCTTTGATAATTGTTGCACTTTTTGATGTTTAGGTTTTTGATTGCACGCTTTTTATTTCATTTGCATGATTTGAGGTTGATTTTATTTTGCTTTTTCTTTGTATTTGCATATGTTTTTTTTATCTTGGTTTCTATTTATACTACAAATGTGCTATGGTTTTTAGGTTGCTAAATTGTTGATGCCATGTGTTCAAAAAGGGAAAGAAAATAAGAAATATAAGGTTAATGTGTCGATGATTTATTTAAATATGATTTTTAGTATTCGAATAAAGTGATCTATTATCAGAGAAATTGATCAGAAGAATTTCGAGAAGCTTTGGTTATTTCTACGCTTTCACCCAAGAGATCAATAAAAAGCTTCATAAGCTTTGTGTAGTTCTTAATTCATGTTAATTTCCATTTTGATTTGAATTGTTATCAATGATTTGTTTGTGTAAACAGGCCACAATTGATTGGTTTATATGATATTGAATTTCTGATTGAACCTTTTTTTTCTTTTGTAATTTCATCAGGCAATAGCTTCACCAAATCAGAGATGCTACTTATTACATAGCTCTGTTAGTTGACATAGCTTTAGAAGTTAGTTCCTTACTTTTGCTTAATTACTATCCCTTTGCTTTTGCTTTGCTTAATTACCATGTCTGTTTGCTCATGGTTTCGAAAATTGACTAGAATGGTGAGAATTTGAGACATTTTCCATACTATGAGATAATTAGTGTTAGTTTCTTATAGTTGTGCTTTTAACTGTACCAAACTCCACATGTGTTGCTGATATGCTTATCACATAAGTAGTGTGAGAAGAAGACTAAAGGCTTTAAGTGACATGTCTTTGTTTGTAGGCAAGCACTGAGAAGAAGTGGAATAAGTTTCTTGATTCATATTTCATTTAAACTCACTTGCCTATTTTCTAAGGCAATACCTTTTTTACTCACATTCTGCACATTGTTGTAGGGAGATGCACAAAAATGTGACAAATCTGTTAAAAACGAACACACAGTTTGAGATGTCCTCATGTTTTTTTAGTGCCTAAAATGCAACTTTAGGTGGATGCAAACAATTTTCTTTTTCTAATAATAATGGATGTGATTGGCTCTCTCTGTTCACAATCCATGTTACAGTTTTCAAATCTTATATTGTGTATTATTATGTTGATTGTCATTAGTATTCCAAAGCAGCAAATTTGTGTTAAAACATTATGGTTCTTTGTGCTTTGCTACAGTACATACTTGTTGGTTCAGGCCCCTTTGAAACACACACAGTACACATTCACGTATATACGTGGGAGTAAATTTTTGAAGAAGAAAAACTCACTTTTCATTTCCATAAACAAAACATGCCATTTATAGGCAATCACATGCACCCACTAATCCTACAATTACGTAAACAAACAGACTCCAAGTCTTTCACTTTCACACGTTTCCACCTATTTACTTGGTCAAACTATTGACTCATTCATACATAAATTAAACTCTAGTTAAAACAATTAAACAAACGTGAATAATATGGAAGACTTCTGTTGCACATTTGGATCTGACTCAAATCTAAAACCCACGTGAAACCATGACTCGTCAGACCCGTGACCTGTGAACTAAACCCGATTAAGATTAACCCAACAATACTAAACACAAGCAGCCCTACAAGCAATCTGCTACCATTGTGTTTTGTCATCTATCTCAACCAAACTAGCAAATAACATGATCCTTTTTGCTAGCAGAAGCTGTAAGGGTGGGGGGATAGGGTTAAAACTTGTTATATTTAAAGGTATAAAAGTGATTTTATATATCTAAAAGGAATGTAAAAGTGTATGCATTTCAAGAACTGAACTCAAGACCTACAGGAGTGTACGGAGCGCGGGTAGCAAGGAAAACCAGTGAACGAAGGGTATATGAAGCTCTCATTTCAGACTTAAAGGCTGTTGAAATTGTAAATAAGCACCACATTTTAAAACCATATAAAATTTCAATTTGAGAAGTATCAGGTCTGTTATCTGAACTAGTAATCAAACACTTTTTCATGGAACATTAATGTTTTTGGTTGAACATCGGGTATAGAAGCATCAATTTATCATTAACATGTATCCTAACAAGAATAATTAAGCTACATTCAACCAAAATCTAGAAACATTATACCATGATCAGTTCACGAAGTCAGAAAATACATACCTTAATTCGCAAATACCGACCGATTGAGTGAAATTCGTCACACGGGACCGAAAACTTCAAGAGCGCACAGAGAGGAGAGACAGAGCCGTTTGTTTCGTGAGAAAGGAACTGAAGGGTGATGGGTTTTGAATCATCCGTATGGAACATGGTTATAGAGGGGATTGGCATTCCTATTTCTTGGTTAGTTGTACAACTTTGGTTATGGAGTGAATAAGGGTTTGAGTGAGTATTATAGGAAAATGATCTAATTTATTTGCTTAAGTAAAATGATTTAGGTATTATTATATTAAATTAAAATTAAATTTGATAAATGGTATTAGATTAAATTATTTAAAATGTTAACGGGCTATAAAGTAAGGTTTAATAGGCTAAAGAACTAAAATGTTATTGGGTTTGTTAATGGCTTTTTTTTAAAATAAAAAATACACACATATATATAATATAAAGAAAATTTTAAAAATTCCGGGTCCTTTAGGAGATTGGCCCCTGAGCAGTCGCCCACCCCGCCCCCCATCAGAGTCGTCCCTGTTAAGTAGGGTACGTTCTTGTTTAGTGAGTTGAGCGATGTTAACTTTAACTCATGTTTATGTTTGAAATGAATATAAATAAAATAGTTAAAATACGTTAGTTACCGGTTGTAGTTAATAATTAGTTGGTAACTAGTATTAAGCTCCCCGCGTTGCGGCAGGGGGGGGGGGTAAATCTGTGCCAAGTAGCACCAATGCACACCATCGTCAGGGGCCACCAACACCGAAAAAAATCGTATTTAAAAGGAAATAAAAATGAAGAACATATAATCAAACGGAAATTATACATAAAAAAGTTGAACCGCGGACGCGAAACGTAAAACATTAAAAAACAATTAATAAGCCGATCTAGAACCCGCACGTTGCGACATAGATGTTAAACGGGATTTTTTATGTTGAACCACACGTACACATTATGACATGTTAACTCTCAAATTTAGATCGAAAATGGAAAATTTTGTAAAAGATGAAAAGTATTAGGGAATAAAGCTGAAAGTGAAAAATGTAATGGTTAAATTGTAAAAGATATAAGAGTATTGGGTGTAAAACAAAAAAAGTAAAAGAAAAAAGATAGGTACAACCATTTATGCTTAGGATACAACAACTAATGCCATCATAACTTGAAAATTAGTATTATTTAAATATCAACTCTAATTTAACTAGGATACTCCCAGTTTACTATAATTAATCTTAACGGGTCACGTATGTTTGGATTGTTGATAACATTTAATGTATATGTCTTATAAGTAATGTTATGTTTGAAACGAATACAAATAAATTAGTCATTGACATTAGTTACTCTTAAGTGGCCCTAATTGATGATTAATTGATAATATCAACCCTAGTTAGCCTGAATACTCGAAATATACCCTCTACTTAATGTTAACGGGTCATATGCATTTGGATCGTTGATAGCATTTAGTGGATAGGCCTTATAGGTCATGTTATGTTTGAAATGAATACAATAAAATAGTGAGACTTTAGTTACCCTTAAGCGGCCCTAATTTGTGATGATTGATACCAACCCTCTATGACCTTAATACTCCTAATTCACCCTAATTAATCTTAACGAGCCATAGGCCTTATGGATCATGTTATAATTGAAAAAGATACAAACAAAATAGACATTGACCTTAATTACCCTTAAGCGGCCCTAATTGATAATATCAACCGTAATTAACCCGAGTCCTCTCGATATACCCTAGTTAATCTTAATGGCTCATGTGTTTGGATAATTGATAGCATTTAATGGATATGCCTTATAAGTTACGTTATGTTTGAAATGAGTACAGATAAAATAATTATTGAAGTTAGTTACCCTTAAGTGGTCCAAATTGATGATTAATTGATAACTAGAATTTCAGACCGCGCGTTGCAGCGGGTCTCTGACTCTTTTGAGTCCAGTTTTGTACGAAATTGTGATTTGCGCGTTGTTGTGCGTAGAAAAGACCCACTTAACTAACGAACGAGTCAACATCTTACAAATAACGTTTAAAAAACAACATTTAAAGATTAGTAAACATAAATACAATTCAACGTAAATGAAACCATTTAGAGGAGTGAAAAGCTCGCAAGAGTCTCATTAACATTGCTCCACCGAAAATAAAAATGAGGTAAATTTCGTTTCTAACCCAAACATCAAAATAGTCTTCTTAAAGGTCTGTTGGTCAGATTGGTTGGATCAGTCAGACCGGTAAAAAACATATGACTATAATGTTTTTAAAAGTTAAATATATACATATTATCTAGTTTATTTAGACTTCCATTTGTGATATATAAAAATTCAACCATTTACATTTTCTTCAAAAGTTTAAAGGGTCAACTTAAATAACTGGATTTATATGTTTATAAATACATTCCTTTAAAAGGCCCATTTTAATATCTTTGTTTTAGTTGAAAGTAAATGGCTCATTTTTAATTTTTTTACTGCCATCCTAATTTGTAATTTGTAGATAAATCACCTTAATTTCGAATTTTTTATAGCATGTAAAATAAAACTATAAAGAAGGCATACTTGTTGGGTATCGAACACAAGCTTTTCACGTATTAGATCAATTGCTTTCCAGTCCACCTATGATCAACTGATGTTTTTGATTTATAATGCATCTTTTAAATTATAAAAGTTGAATAGAAATCCCTTGCCCAAAAGTCAAAACCCTCCCTCTAAGCCATCGTCGTTTCTTTTTCTTTTTATTTATCAACAACCCTTGCATGTCGCCGTCCAATTCCTCAAGAACTTGATTCTCGGATCTCTCTCCATCGCATCCTATTTCAGTTTCGCTGAAACCCTCTCCATCGACATCCTATTTTAGTCTCTCAGAAACCCTCTCCATCGCTTGCATCTACTCTGATGTTGAAGCATTAAAGGTAATTTTAGATTTTGATTTTTGAACAAATTGTTTTGATTGGTTATGGCTTCATCTAATTAGTTGCAGTTTAATGCTAGTAATCAATTCCATGGCAACACTATTTTTGTTGTATGTTGTTGGAGTTTTTTTTTTTTTTTTTTTTTTTTTTTTTTTTCTTTTTTCTTTTTTTTTACGGTAGAAGTTCAATACATACCTAAATAATCAAACAAAAATGATGTGTTGCACTTGAGAATGTTTCACTAGTCTTGCAGAATGTTTGATTATTCAATTGAAGGAGTAATGGAATGCTATTGATTTGTGACTCTGCTTTAAGTTATTGTTATTGATTGATTGCATATTACCTGTTTATATTTAGTTCCTTTTGAGGTTGAATTTAAGGTCCAAATGACCATAAGATGTTAATCACCTGTTGTAGAATTTAATCGATTCTAGTTTCAAGGTTTATGGCTTCTAGTCTTTAATTCACTGATTTTAGTTTCTTAGTTGTAGTTCCAACAAGTAGAAATCAAGGTTTATGACTTGATTCATCTTTTAGTTTTGACTTTTGTTTCTGATTCATCGATCTTGGTTTGTGATTTCGATGATGTATTAAGAGTTATGATTTTGACAGTTAGTTTCTGATTCATCCATTATGGTTTTAAATCTTAAATCGGTAAAAAGAAGACGACTAAGCAGAAACTAAATGCAAAAAAGTGTCGAATTTGAATCAGGTGTTCATTTTGGTTTTTGAATTTTGGGGTTCTGTTAGAAAGTTTTGATCCACTATTTTTGGTTTATGATTCATTCTTGGGTTGAAGAATTTAACTGTTATTAATTTAACCTTTTGAATCTTAATTCTTTAGTTGATTTTTTATAGAGTTTGATTAGTGCTGTTCTTTTTTCTTTGAAAGGTTTTGTTCTTTCATTAATTTCTTATTTCTTGTACAACCCATTCTGACCCGCATAAGTTACATAAAACTCAGCTTGACCCGAGCTCATCCTGACCTAAATCCACTCTGACCCATACCCATTTTGACTTTTTTTAATTGATTCATCCTGAATCTTGATCCAAACCCATACTGACCCAAATCCATCTTGACCCGTCAACCAACCCACCCACTTTGCCACCTCTAGTTTACATGTGACAATTACACTGGTGTTGCCTCTTATAGTTCACTAATGTTGATCAGGTTGGTAATACCCAATAGATTACACTTGTATTCTACTATTCTATATTTTGTGTCATTAAATAGTAACAAAAAAATATGAAGTCGGAAATTACGTCAAGTTCTTAGGATAGCCATCATTTTATAATTAGGATAGCCATCATTTTATAATTAAGTAATTTACAGGTGACATGAACATGACCTGCTATGCACGATAGTTAAAAATTATATATTTTTAGTGAAAGTCTCTAAACTTTAATCATTGTATTTAATGATTTAGCAAACTTGATTATAATATGTTTTCAGATTCGTGATAAAGTTGAATTTCAAAAGAACTTATTATAGAGGCTTGTGTTACTTAGGCATAAAGAGATTGTTGATGTGATACTGTTGCAAATTGGTTTGGATGATAATGAGTGTTTTATTGTATTTGTTGAACTTTGGAACTTATTTTTGTATTGTTTTGTTGGATTAACTTACACTATTATGTATTTTGTTAAACTTATATTGATGCATATACCATTTGAACAAACATTGATATGAAAGGTGTATATTATATTTTTTTTGTTTTAGTAATTAATAGCAGCATACAAGTTTCATAAATAGTTTTCTGTTAGTTTATCATCTTTTTTGTCATCAAATACTTTAATTTTAGGGATTGATTTTCAGTTTTCAATACCTTTTTTATATTAGTATAATTTGGGTCATATTATTAGAGAATATGAATCTATTATTAATTATTTTTCTACACAAAAGTCTTTCCAAATTGAAAGTCAACCTCTGTTTCGATTTGCTTTAGGAATTTTAGTAACTAGTTTGTAATCTATACTATGTATTTTAGAAATAGTTAAATGTGTTTTCTTTGTTTTAGTCGGTATATTAGTTTCTATTTATTACATTTACATAACTCTTTAGAGACTTAATATTTTTTTAAATAAATACACTCATAACATGCTTAAGACTGCATTCTAATCTTCGATACCTTACTTAAAATTATATAAGTTGTGTCGTATTATTAGAGACTATAAATCAATCCTTAATCATTATTCCTATGCGAAAAAGTCATTCCGGACTGAAAGTCAATCCTCGATTCAATTTACAATATGAATATTAATAAGTGATTTGTAGTCTCTAATATATTCTCTGAAAATAGTAAATTTATTTTCTTTATTAAAGACTTAATATTAATCCCCAATTATTACATTTACAATCTTCTTTAGAGAGTGGATATCAGTTCAAAATAACAATAATTACAATATGTTTAAGACTGATTTTGAGTCTTTAATACATTTCTTACGATGATGTAATCCGCATAAAATAGTTAGAGATTGTAAATCAGTTATTAATCATTTTCCCATGCAAAAATAATTACAGACTAAATTTCAGTCCCTGATTCAGTATGCATTTTGAATATTAAGAACTAATTTTTAGTCTTTAATATATGCCTTATTTATTAGAGACTGATTATTAATTACTCATATAATAACGCCATATAGGTATCTTATTTGGAACTGAAATTCAGTTACCATCAAACTTCCCTCTAAAAACTCTTATTGTGTATGTGTATTTGAGACTGGAATTTAGTCTTCAATAAGTTGTCCTAGTTTTGGGGTCTGATTATCAGTTACTTACATTAGCTACACAAAATTTAGTCTCAAATAACATTTGTAACTGATATATTAGTCTTTGATACTATGTATCTGAGACTGATAAATCAGTCTCTATTAATTCAGTCCCTAATAGTCACTTTTCTAGTAGATCTGGCCATGAAATGCTGACATTCATAGATGCCTCTTCAGGATTCCAGCAGATTAAAATGGAGCCTTCAGATCAAGAAGATACTACTTTCATGACTCTAACAGGTATTTATTGTTATATTGCCATGCCTTTTGCTCTTAAGAATGCAAGTGTAACATACAAAAGGCTGGTAAACAAGATGTTCATAAACAAGCTGGGGGACATCATGGAGGTTTACATAGATGATATGTTGGTCAAATCAAAGAGATCTGAGGATCATCTTTGAGATGTTAAAGAAACTTTCGATATCCTAGACCAGTTCAATATGAAGCTGAATCCCGCCAAGTGACATTTTGAAGTGGGGGCAGGAAAGTTTTTGGGATATATGGTCACCAAAAGAGGAATAGAGGTCAGCCCAAAACAGATCAAGGCTATTTTGAACCTAAAATCCCCAACTAGTGTCAAGGATATTCAAAGATTGACCGGGAGAGTTGCGGCTCTTAATAGATTTATATCGAAATCCTCGAAAAGATGTAAGAATTCTAAGATATCCTGAAAAGAGAATACAAAATTTGAGTAGGGATAAAAGAAAGAAGAAACTCTTCAAGCACTAAAGAAGTATTTAGCCTCAACTCCTCTATTGATAAAACCTAACGATGGAGAATAACTATCATTATACCTAGCAGTATCCCGAACCACTGTAAGTGTTGTCCTTGTCAAGGATCATGATGGGAATCAACATCCTATATACTATGTAAGTAAAAGCCTACTTGATGCTGAAACCAGGTATTCTCATTTAGAAAAACTAATTTTAGCTTTGATTATGGCTTCTACCAAACTTAGACATTACTTTGAAACACATAGGATATGTATAAAGACAAAGTATCTAAAAGTATACTTAGGAAACCTAAAATGTCTGGTAGGATGGCTAAGTGGTCGGTCAAACTTAGTGCTTGATCTAATATATAAAACTTAGGACTGCTATAAAATCCCAAGCCTTAGCTGATTTTGTGGCTGATTTTAGTCAAGATATCTGGCAGGAAGTAGACTTTGAGGTTCAAAATGTAGAGACCAATAATGAAATATGGACTTTATATGCAGCTAGAGCATCTAATATAACAAGAATAGGACTAGGAATCATCCTAAAATCACCATAGGGGGACATACTACCCCAGGCCATTAGGTGCGAATTTCAAGCTACAAATAATGAATCAGAATATTAAGTGCTTGCATGTTTATGTCGATTCTTTATTCTTAACTAACTATTTTAATGGATCATACGTTGTAAAAGGGGATAAGCTAGCTAAATATCTTCAAATTGTTAAAAAAATAGCAAAATATTTAGAAATATTTTCTATAGAACAGTTACTCAGGGAGGATAATGCTGAGGCGGATGCTTTAGCATATCTTGGATCAATTGTCAGGATACAGGAAGGGATAAAGATACCTGTCACCCATATCCCGAAACCGGCTATAAATGATGATGAGCTTGTTGGCGAAGAGATCCAAAAAGTGATGAATACAGAGGATGAGGAACTTCAGGATCCTGACCAGGATACCAAATCATGGTCTCGACCAATCCTAAGCTACATAAAGAATGAGGATATCTCGAAGGATGAAAACCCAAGGGCTTTCAGAATCAAGTTATCCCGATATAAAATTATTGATAATGTGCTATATAAAAAATCTCTTACTGGACCATATTTAAGATGCTTGGAGGATCCCGAAACAACTGAAGTTCTCAAGGATATTCATGAAGGAGACTGTGGGTGAAAATCTTGAGTTATATTCTGCTCAGTGTTCCGATGGCTAGGATATGTAGACAAGTTTGATATCTCGAATAATATTCCTATATTATGCTAATAATTTTTGTTGTACACGTTTAATTGTAAAAGGAACGTGTATAAGAGATTAAGTCAACCCTCAGAAGTCGGAGAAGATGTTTAACAACGGTTTACACACATTCAAAGTCTCTTCCAACATTCATGAAGACTAGTTCACCAAAGAATCCTGATATTTCCAGGATATGGCCGAGAATATCGGTTGACCTTAGCTACTAGGTTTTGCTATAAAATAAGGCTGGATTGATATATTTAGACACTTGATTCATACTTAGCTTTCACTTACTCTCTGTTACTAGCTTACACACACTCAAAAAATCATTATAACACTTAGCATCGATCAAATTTAGCTCTCGAGTTGTACTTTTATTTTTAAGTATTAATAAAATCAGTCACCGACGAGTTGTCAGGCGCCAAGGGTTTTTTTGTGCTAGAGATCAATCCGATCAAGGGTTTTTTCCCTTTCCAAAAAACATTTGTCTTTGATTTTCTTTACATTTACTTGTTCATTTCTTTGATATTCCGGATGATATTCCGGTATTGATTAGATATTCCAGTCAATATCCTGAAACAGCATACTGCCCCACTTTACTAATTTGTTCGTAGATTACTTAGGTAATTTTTGACCAAAACACATAGTAATATCCAAATGTTTCCTTGAGTTTTATGGACCAATTTTTAGAGAGAGAAAGTGTCAGTTCTAAAGATAGAAAAGGTGGCGGAGGTTCGTTTGACAAAATGGTAATGCAATTGTGACCCGATGTGTTATGATGGTGGTCTAGGTTGGGTGATGTGGTTAAAGTATAGAGAGAGAAAGTTATGCATGTGTGTGGTAGTGTAGAGTGAGAGGAACCGAGAGGTATAGGTGATGATGCTTCGGTGGTGTTGGGGTGGTGATATGGTGATGCTATGGTGGTAAGAAGGCATGGATGGGAGGGGGTGTACACATGGGTGATGATGATTATAATACATATTTGTGGTGACAAGGAGGCTAGGTGGTGGTAGCATGAAAGTTCTTGGTTTATGTGGTTGAGTTTTGCGTATGCATGAAGCTTATCTTCTCAAATTCTTATCCTAAAGGATAAGTATAGATTAGTTCATTTAGAGTAGGTATATAGGTAAGTTTAGGTAGATAATATGACTGTGTTAACTAGTTTTAATTTAGTACGAGTTTGTCATAGATTGGGTTTAGTTAATAAAGTGTTAGGAGTATGTTTTATAAGTGTTTTTGAGGTTAATAACAAGGATTGTTTTATGTTACTAAAAAACCTCGTTAACATATTTTTTACCCAATGTATATGTTGTACTCATAGGTGATATTATGGATAGACTACAATACGAATGATTAAAGAACAAAAAATTTAATAACTTAATAATGGTCGAAATTAAACCTTAAGTTTTCTCTTTATGGTTGTCATAGTATTACACCACTAATGTAAGAATTTCTCCCCTTTTCAAAACTCTCACCTCTTTTAAAAATCTTCTTAATTTTTTTTGTATAATGTTATTTTTTATACAAGTTACACCGTTAAATGGATCCTTTTTATATTTTAATTTAAGTATAGTCTTCCTATATATATATATATATATATATATATATATATATATATATATATATATATATATATATATATATATATATATATATATATATATTAGTATTATTAATGTTCGTTGTGGATCACTAGTTATATCATAGTGACGCTAACTTACAGTGACGACAAGAACTATTGCGAACCACTAGTTTAGGTAACAGGTTAACACAATAAATAAGTATTAACATTTTTTTCATATCATATATACATATATACATATATATACATACATATATATATACACACACATACATATATGCACACATATATATACATATATAATATATACATATATAATATATACATATATATGTATATTTATGTGTGTGTGTGTATATATACGAAAGGAGAATAAAGAGGCAAGAGGCATGACTGTCATGAATTGAAAGTCACCTTTATATGGCTTAAACATATTAAAATCATACGGTGGTCGAGCATATTTTTTGATGATAAAATCATTGATACAAACAACATATACAAGTGTTGCTAAATCGGTGTGAGGGTGGTGAGGTGGTTAGGCTGCACCAGAATGTGCAACGAGGAAACATTGTTTGTGACAAAACAAGTATATTGTTATCATTGTCACAAAGGACTCTGAGAGACGCAATCATGACCAGTCTCCAAAATGAGCGTAAGTTTCTTGTATCTGAAGGGGCTCGAGCCCAAACAATGAATGTAGGTAAATTTGAGTGGCATTAAGGTTGTTTTTGGTACATTAAAGTTATTATTGCCCTTCATGCTTTTAACCTGTAATTTGCAAAGATGTTTGGTTCTTTTTCCTTTTTCTTTATGCTTGTAGGGTTCAAGAACATGTGTGGAATCCCACGAAAAATCCTCGGAGGTGAGTTGATGCTTATGTGTGTTCTATGCAATTCTTTGTTTTTGGCAATTTTGTAGTAAACTATTTGGAATACATTTAACAAAATTAGAATTAAAAATATATAATCTATTGCTTAATTCTAAAGCGTAAAAAGCATAGATATATTTACCTTTAAAATTGTACTTATAAATAAAAGATATTGCTTCTAAGTTTGAAAGTGATTCTTTAAATAACAAAGGGAGTCTTTTAGATTCAAATTGCTTGAGTTATGTATAATTCATTTGTGCTCATAATATTTGCTGAATGGCATAGTTTGATTGCGTTAAATAAAAGGTAATATGGAAAAAGAATCTAAGTTCAACAAGCTTATGACAAGTTATATCTCATAATATAGGGTATGTTAAGTTATCTCTCATAATATTGGGTATGTTACCACTATGTTTGAAGACAAGCTATGGTGACGCATGTTTATTACTTTTGATTCTGTTTTATCATTGTATGTAACAACAATTACAATATATTCTTATGAACTATGAGTTTTGCTATCAAATACTTTGTTTACTTTGGTGGATAGCCTACTATGAATTTTTGAAAAATCACTTAAAAATAATCATTACAAACATGAAACTCGTCGCGAAGCGTGGATAGTTTCACTATTAATGTTTAATAACTCTTTAATTTTTCCAATTTACTAGAATAAATTTTTAAATGTTTTAATATACTATTAGTTATAATATGTAATAATTTCTAAATGCCAAATTTGGGCGGGCAGTGTTTCACACGTTTTTAGCTTTTAGATAGATGATTTTTTTTAAGCCTACTTTTGTGTTTGTTAAAATTTATTTTTATGATGATGTCATTTTTTATGATTCTCAAACAGACCTTCCTTTTTAAAATTTTTTGTTTTGATGTTAAAAACCAAACAACCAATTGTTTTCTTTTAAAATAATTTTAATAAAATTACGAATATGCATTGCAAATTGATTATTTTGGCATCATTTTGATATAAATTTATTTGAAATGTTGAGATGGTTACTAATGTACGATTTGTAAATACCAAATCTTGCAAATTCAATTTATTTGAAATATTGGAGTGATTACTAAGGTACAAGCCGTCAAACCAATATAAAATTTTACACTATCGTCACAACGCAACAATATACATGCTAGTATGTATGTATGTATGTATGTACATGTATGTATGTATGTATGTATGTATGTATGTATGTATGTATGTATGTATGTATGCATGCATGTATTTATGTAGGTACGTACGTACATACGTATGTGCAATTTTATAGAACGTGCTCGTATCTAGATATTTACTAAACTTTATTATGATGTGCAATTATTTAGAACATATGGGTAGTACTACTTGGGGAATCTCTCACGCATAGTGTGTCTTATGGATGGGCAAACAAACACTGAGACATGCAATGTCGCGGAGCGAGTAGTGTCAACGTGCCATATTCTCTACACATGTTTACATTTTCATAGTTCAAGTGTTGCTATTTGGGAATTCAATCCATATTAGATGGGGATAGAATAACTAGGTCCATGGTTGGTTGTGGACTTACTTAATTGTCATCATACTTATTAAACTTTGCTTTCTTTAAACATGTGAACTCACAAACTTCACAGTTGGCATGTTAGTATGCTTGTTAGGTAGCCAACATGTGAATTGCTTACATAATTCTGTGGGAGGAGGTCTTTGGTCTTTACGAAGTTTGGATTACTCTACACTTAGACCAAGAAAGTGTCGAAGTCATCACCGACATATACTTGTATTAGAAATAAAATAAGTATCGCATTGGTCGGTTGGACCGACCAGATTTTGTACTCGTATATGTGGTCTAAAACGACTACATACATACATACATATATATATATATATATATACACATATATATATATACACATATATATATATATATATATATATATATATATATATATATATATATATATATATATATATATAATACCCAAATGTGACATTGTATATCTAAAAATGAGATTATTTATGTGAAAAGTTTAATAAAATTTGGTCTTTAATCAGCCTAGATGATCCTTTTATTTAGGTGAGGAACAACACAACGAAGCATAAAAACTATTCATAAAAAAATATAATTGCTTGGAGATAATAACCATCAACAATTGACAGTTACATCATTGAGAAATCTTCAATAGTGAGGCCACTAGTAAGAACTTAGATGGTACTGATACCTTGTCTTTTAACAACTACTTAGCAACAATTATTGTGTAAGGGTATGTAAGGTTGTCTCCATAGGGAATTGGTGGAAAGTGTTTGCAGGACCGGTAAGGGTACTTAAGAGTGCAATTAGCTTCACAAGAGTAGTGATCTTAAATCACTTAACCACTCAAATAGAGAACTGGTAACTTCACTGATGATACAAAGCTACACAAGTAATATTAAAGAGACAGAACTATAAGAACAAGAACAAAGTCACAAGAACACAAGATTAAGTTTTCAAGGAAGTTGTATATTGATTCTTTAGTTCTATTACAAGTGTTTGCAAGTATATAAAATTACAAGAACCGGAGACTATTTGTACTACAACCTATAACCGTCAATATGCAAAAAAACAGTTGGAATTTAACTAATCTAGATAACAAGATCAATCTACAGTCAAAAGGCAGATTGCCTTTTGACTAGTGACTATGACATACCATAGCTCACTGACTTAATCTAATACAGACAAGCCTACAGGAACAAAAGTGGGAAGTTACAGTCAAAGACTTTTTCTACTGTTTGATAAAGTATGAAAGTTTCACCAACTAATGTTAGCAGGTGAGTCTTTAGAGCAGCAATGAAAAGCACATCAGCTTTATCAAAAAGTAACTCAGAGAAAGCATCTTTTCTATGTCTTATGAAGAAATCTGTCTTCACAGCAAAATGGCTTCGGAAGACTTTGTCTTTTGAAGCTTCGGAAGACTTCATCTTTGGCTTCGGAAGAAATGAGTCTTTGGCTTCAGAAGATTTCACACTTGTAATAATTTTATGATAAGTGTGAAACTTCTGAAGTAACTTTTTCTGAACTGTTGGCTTTGGAATATTTTACACTTAGACTTATTTGTGAGTGTAAAACTTCCGAAGCTTGTTCATCTTTGTTCCTTAGTGCATGTAGGAAGACTTTGTTGTTTTGGTATCCTTTGGTTGCATTAGCCTTTAATCTTCAGATGTTCTTTACAAACTCCCCCTAGGCTGATGCTACCAAAATAGAGAAGTTCTTTAGATTTTGATAGTCCATATCAGGATCTTCGGCAGACCTTTTTTCATCATTAGATCTAGATCCTTCAGGCTTACATAGAACCTTCTCATGTCATAGAGATCATATAGAGGAAGTTCAAGCATGCCATTTGTGAAGTAGACATGCTGTTCTTCCTGATCTCTTATGACATACCATCTGTCTAGATTTTTAGCATAAGTCCAGGACAGAATTTGTCTTCCAACAGTAAGAGGCTCTACTATGATTGGAGTTTGTTGAGAGACCTCTTCATGTACTTCCTCAGGATGCTCTAACTCATCCTGAGGTTGGGAGATGGATGTCTTTCTTCTCTTTTTCTTTGAAGCAGATTTTTTTCTGGCCATCCTTTTTCTACTCCTTGATTTCTTCAACTGAGAGGACTGGTCTTGAGTACCAGTTGGTTCTGTTGTGTCTCTCTCAGTTGGGTTCTCCTCTTTCATAGGTTCAGAAGGAGAGAGAGGAGGACCCTATTGTGGGTCAGAAGATAAAGTTGGCTCAGATGCAGCTCCAGGTTCAGGTTGTGTTGTCTCAGCAGGTTTAACCTTTACCTCAACTTCAGGTTGAGCTGGACATGGTGGAGAATACAAGTCCACCAGCTCTCCCTTCTTTATCTTCTGCTTGATCAACTTAATATGCTCATCCATTATGGATAGAGACACAGGACCAAGCCTCCTTCTGGAGAACCTATATGGCTTCAAGAAGCTCATCATCCTTGTCTGTCAGCAGACTTCTTTTGGCTTTTATGGATGATGGCTCGCTCTTGACTTTACAGCTTCTTCCCTTATTCTCTTCCTTGCAGCTTTCCTTTCTCTTTTGGCTTGTTCTTCCAGCTGCTTGATGTATTCAAACTTTATATACTCATATGATAAGGGAAGAAGTGTAGGTGCCTGATAGAGACCTGTGGCACTCAGGTAGTTGATCATTTTTAGTCTTTCTTCTTCATTAACTACCTGAGGTTGTTCAGTGGCCACAGTTTCTCGCTCAGGACTTTCTTGAACTGGGGAGAGGACATGAGCATCTTTGTAGAGTCTTTTCAGCATCCTTTGTTCTTTGACTTTGAGGAGCAGTTTTGCATCCTCTGCCTCCCTCCTTTCTTTTGACAACTTAGTGTCAGCCAGTTCATTCAGCTCCTTTAAGGGGAGAGAGATGAGTTCATCAACAATGTAGTTTCTGGTTCCCAGGTAGTTTAACCTGGCTGCCCTTAACTCATCTTCTTGAGTGTTTGGCCTAGGGGCAGCCTGGATTATAGCTTCCATGAACCTTGGGAAACCACTTGAACTCTCTCCCCTCAACTTCCTCTTCCTCTCTCTCTTCTCCTCCTCCATCTCCTCAGGAGTTAACTTCCTTTTTCCTTTGTCAACCACAGGCCTTGGTGACTTAGGGAGGAGAGAGCTTTGGCCTTTATTGCTTGATTTAGCTGTCAAACTCTGGCTAGAGAGAGGTTGTGAAGCACCATCACCAGCTGGTGCCTCACTGAGGGTAAGGGTGCAAAAGGAGATCATGTCTCAAGGTTCATAGGCTCAACCTCTGGGCCTTCAGTCAAGGATTTCCCTTCAAAGTTAATCTTAGGGTCCACCTCAACTTCTAGTTGACCAAAGGCCTCACCTGCTAGCCTCTGTCTATATAATCTTGATCTTCATTTGAATTCTTCTAGCACCCTGTCTTGTATTCGGTCAGCCAATCTGGCAGCTTGTCTGTTGTTGCTAGGGTTGACAAGTGGCAGATCCACCAGATATATACTCTCATAGAGCCTTAGGTGTGAAATGTTGAAAATTTCTAGTTGACCCTGAGCTTTAGAGATTATAAGAGCTCTCCTGTTACTGTCATACCCCAACCCATGATTGGATTCTCAGAAGGGGCAGACATTGCTCTTGGGATTCCCTCCTCAAACAGATGTTGAAAAAGCAAGTCTAGATCTATGACTTGAGGAGGTTGCTGAGTGTGGACAACTGCAAGAGAGGGTGGTGATTCCTCTATGTCTACACTCTGGGAAGAACTCCCAGGTTTTGTGACTGTCAGGATTTCCTCCCCCTTTTTGGTAGTATCACCCTCTTGCATAGTTGAGCTGGGAGATTGATCCATAACAATCACATGTTCTTGTGGGCCTGGTTGAGTTGTCCTCATTGGTCTCTCTGTTAACTGACCCTTGAGAACGGTGATCTCAAGTTGCTGGTCATTTTTCCCTTTTTAGCAAGAAAGTCACTTGAGACTCCAAGTGACTTATTATTTAAACCAAGTAAGTACATGTATTTGTCAGTAGGTGCACTCTTTGTTTCAGACTCCCCTCATCTTTAGATGAAGAATCATTAGGGAATGAGAGAATCGGACCTAAGTCTTCTTCCTCACCACCAGCATGTGGTTTTTGGCTGCTGGATTTCCCTTGCCGCATGACAACTTCCGGAGAAGTGTCAATAGGCTGGGTTGCCATGGTTGAGGTCCTAGTTATATAATCACTTGCAAAAGTGAGAGCCTCTTCCATATGGGTCTCTTGAACAAGTTTAGGAAGATCCACCTCAGTAGGGGGTTACTGATGTGGGTTAGAAGTGGGAGAAGCAGGAGTACTCATCTCTCCTAGAGTGTGGGAAGAGAGGAGAGATTCATGGTACTCACTGAAGCCCAAATCTTCATCAGAGTAAAAGTCAAGGCTGGAGATGGGTCTGTTAAGGTCTAGAGGTTGGGGATGGTAGCTGTCCCCAGAAGGTTGATCACTTGAGTGTTGAGACTCAGAGTGATGGCTTAAGGCTGTTTGTGGGGTTGTGAGCTCATCAGGCTGAGCATGAGGAACCTCAGCACTGATCATTTCAAGGATGGGAGTGGTCTGCTCCTCAGGAGAAGTGGGAGCTTGAGATTCCACTTCCTCCTGTATGGGTTGTGATATATGTGCCTGCACATGCTCAGTAGCAAGTGCAGGGGTTCGTTTACGCTTTCTAGTGATGGTGATGGTAGGCTGTGTTTGAGGTGATTGAGAGGTGGAGGGTGTGGGATCAACACTAGATGGTGCTGCTAGGTTGTCACCCTGAGCAATGAGCTCAAACATTTTTGGGACAAGGGCTGTTTCTACCCCTGAGAAGCCAACAGTTGGCTTCTTCAAGATTTTGAAATTGTCGGGCCTCATTTGTCCCAATTTAAGAATATTACCTGTCCCCCTCAACTGTGAGCCCAATTCACAATTTAGAATGTGTTGAACATACCTGGGGAACATGTAATACTCTAAGAAATCCAAGTTAGCAAGCAAATTTGTGTAAACAAATTGAGAGTACCTGAACTTGACTCCCTATACCATCCTATGGACTATAAAGGAGAGGTCTTCTGGAACTTGATCCCGTCCCCCATGTTTGTTAGATAAACTGTGTATGATGACATGGAGGAGGTATTTCCACTGGGATGAGACCTTCCCCTTCCTGAAGGTTTTGACTGTGAAGTCACCTTCATAGCCCATCTGCTGGAAGGAATGGTTGACAGCATCTTTTGTGTAGAAGCCTCTCGAAGATTAATGTAACCTTTCGTGTTTTCGTTAAATAAAAGTTAACTTTGTTACGCATTTGTAAGGACCATTTCTGTCATTTATGAAATTATGAGGGCCATTTATGTTAATTTCTTGTTAATTTACAAGTTAATAAATTGTTATATTTAATAATAATAATAATGATAATAATAATAATAATAATACTTGAAATTATTACTTTTGTTTATTATTAGAAGTTCTACCCTAAATGATAATAATAATAAAAAAAATAATAATAAAAATAATTTATAAAAGTTAAGTAAGCTAATATAATATATATATATATATATATATATATATATATATATATATATATATATAACTTAAAAAAAAGTTTGGGGGGCTTTAATGTCAATTTGAAAACTTAAAATGAAAGTTTTAGCATAAAATAACAAGAATTCAAAGTTGAGGGACCAATGGTGTAAAGTACTAAAACCCAAACCCCCCTTCCCTCTTTCCCCGTAAATCCGGCGGCCAACTCCGGCCACCCCTCGGCCGACTCTCCGGCGAGGCCAAAACCCCTGAAATCCTTCGTATTTCGACATCAAACTGTCCCAATCGGTTCGTGTGCATGATTCGAAACCGTTTTAGAACCTTAATCGCCTTTAAACAACGGATATGAACTCGAAAGACCCGATTAACCGTCGCCATTATCAACAGAGCCGTTCGGCATTCAAGACTCAATAATAATCCAATTAATTAAACTTGAACAATCGTTTAACTATCCCTAATCTATCACCACCTGCAATTTCATCTGAGAAACACACAAACCCCGCATTCGATCCCCACTTCCATCGTGAACTGCAACCGTAGTGTTCTTCAACCTTCAGTCGTTCTTAATTAAAATTGATAAAGGTCTTTCAATCACCGAGACCAATAGAAGCTATCTGTGCAACGAATTTGATTATTAACATCATTTGCAACTTGAACCAATCTCGACATAGCCGCGACTTGTTCTTCGTCTTGCTCACCATCGATTCGACTTTGATCCGGGTAAGTATACATATTATCATGTTCGTATGATCATTACAAACAAAAGCCCTAAGTTTAATTCGGCTGAAACATACGAATTATCGATCAATTTGATGAAATCCGAAGTTAGGGTTCATGGGATTTGGGGGTTTCGAGTAGTTAATGCTTTTAACAATTAAAAAGCACTTTCTGTCAGGCATAGGCGCCCTAGCCTAATGGTAAACCACTCCCATGTCATCCTTGAGGTCCCGGGTTCGAACCCGGGCAACCTCAAACATTTTTTTTAAGGCTTTTCAGTCTTTAAATAAATTATGGAAAATTTTTAATAATTATAAAAATTATTCTTGTAAACTTTAAATATTTTTAAGGACACCAAATTACTTTCTGTAAATTTGTTACTTTAATATTTTTATAAAATATTTTTAACACATGTTATACTTAGTTTATTTTTATAAAAATAAACTCTAAGTAATAGTTTAAATCACTAAATTATTATTGGTTAACACGTTATCTTTAATAATAGTTTAATCATAAAAATTTATTTACATTTTATAATTTAACTTTACAAATTATTATAAATGATTTTATTTTCTCTCCATATTAAATTACCTAAATTGTATTTTTCTTTCATTGGATTAAAATATATACATATATGATTTTTATAGTTAACCTTATTTGTAAAAACCCCAAATTCCTATTGAAACCCTAGTTCACGTTTAATCGTTAATATTACCTCTAATCTTAACCTTGAAATATATACGTTAGGTAACTTGAAAAAGAATCGTTGGAGCACCGTTTATTTCTTGTTATCATCCTATATATATATATATATCATGTGAGTTTTCATGCCCCTCTTTTACTTTATTTCACACCTTTTGGGGTGAAACATGTTATCCTTATAAACTTACACTTGTAAATATCTTGGTACTTGTAAATGCACGAGCAATTCATTTATAAACTTTGTCATGGTTATTTGTAATAATGTGAGTCTTATATGATGGACATTATATGTTGACAATCATTAACTATTGCTAGCCTGGCGACGTCATAGATCTATGGGCATGACAAGCCTATTTGGTGCTAAAGCCGAGGTTATTGCCAGCTCCTGATGACGTATGCTTGTTCATCATGGGAACCAAGTACACTTAGCTAATCGTTAAACTTGTAAATGATATTCTTGGTCAAGGTTTGATTGTAGCGATATGTTATCTATAAACTTGCTTTATTCGTAATCATTGACATGAATTGCTTTATTTTTTTTAACATGTTTCAGGAAATGCACAAGGTTGATGATTATCTTTTGAAGCATGCTTACACCTAGGATTTGGACCTAGGAAAAATAAATAAAATAACTTGAGACTTGAAAGTTGAACCTTGTTTATTTTTGTTTGTTGAGACATTTGGTTGTAATGTTTATTTCAACTTATGAATTTTTATATTTACAATTTATGGTAGTGTTATGTGGCTGTGAACAATCTTAACCCTCACATCTCGACGTTTCCGCCGTTAAGGTTGGGGTGTGACAGATTGGTATCAGAGCCCATAACTATAGGGATTTAGGTTATTAGAAATGGTGACCTAGACTATAGTTGATGCATGAACCTCATAAGAAAAATCTTTATGATCTTGTAATATATCTTGTTGCATGCTACATAATGCTACTTGTTAAGGATGGCCTCTTGATGTGCAACTTGATGCCTTTAGTTAGGATTGCCTTATAATTGAGAAACTTGGTTGCCTTGTCCTCTCTAAAACTTATTCTTAATCCTTTATTCTCTCGACGACGAAATATCTTAAACTTATTCTAGACGACACGGGGGAACGCAAGCTTTAAATCAAAAGGTTCAAATCCTTAGACTTTATGACTAATCTATGAAAATCTCATCAAGGTTTTAATTCCATGAACCTAAAGAAATATTGTGTGACACATAGACACCTGTATTCTGGATTTCCTGGCAAAAAGCCTTCGGGCTAAGGTAAGCATTTCGCATAAATCCCGTGGGACTAGTTATGCTTACCTGGGGATTTCTGGGATGAGTGATAAACTATGGTCAATATACACAAGTTTCTAAGGCAATTGGAGTTAACTCACCTTGACGTGTCAACGTTTCCAAATAGTAATGCGTACCAAATGGAATCATTCCATGTGTGTTTTACAAGTCTTGAAAAATCTTTGTTGATTTATTATCTTCTACCTCCAAATTTCTGTGACTAACTTATTTTATATCCAGCATGTCTCGTCATCATGGAAAGCGTGGTAGCTCCGACCGCAAATTAGCCGCCATGATTGCCCGTCAAATGGCTGCCGTCATTCCGACCATGGTTGCCGAACTGAGTAGCACCTTGATGACCAACGCTAGTAACAACACTAATGGCAATGGGCAAGGGAGAATAGTGCAAATCAAGGAAGAAACAACCAACCTGCACGTTTAAGCACTTCAACTCGTGCAAACCCATTAGCTTTAGTGGGAAGGAAGGAGCCACTGGACTTCTCGAGTGGTTTGAAAGCATGGAGAACACCTTCATCAACTGCGAGTGTCCCGAGGCACTCAAAGTCCGTTATGCCACAAGTGTTCTTCAACAAAGAGCACTTACGTGGTGGAATAGTGAGAAGAGGAATCGTGGTGCTGATGCTGTGTTGGCACTCACTTGGGAAGAATTCAAGAACATTGCCATCCAAAAGTTCTGCCGAGAAGTGAGCTGCAAAAGCTGGAGGAGGAGTTTTGGAATCTCAAACAAGATGGTGGAGATCATTTGGCCTATTCAACTAGGCATCACAAGTTGAGTATCCTGTTGCCTCACATGGTTGACACTGTTCCTAGGAACATTGAGAAGTTCATCAAGGGGGTGCCACCTCAAATCCAAGATGCCGTGGTGGGAAGTAGACCCACAACTTTGGAAGATGCCATTACCATCACCGCTCAACTTACTGAAAACCATATTCGAGCGGGCACCTTGTCTGTCAAAGGGGCTAAAAAGACTGAAAAGGCGGTCCCTGAAGCAGCTAAGGAGAGTAAGAATGAACCATCTTACAACAACAAGAAACGCAAGTTCACACCGGCGCGTAATTTCGCTGTGGCTACACCCAAGGTACCTCAAAGACAACCCGCTCCTGGTACACAAGCACCTGCTGCTAGAACCTATGCTGGTCCTCTACCATTGTGCAATGTCTGTAAGTATCATCATGCGGGTAATACCCCGTGCCGTATCTGTACACTGTGTGGTAAGTATGGACATTTGGTGGCTACTTGTCACCGTGCACCAAACAATGCCGCGTTAGTTGCTAATCGTGCTTGCTACAACTGTGGGGAACCTGGTCATTTTCGCCCACAATGCCCTCGTCTTGCGGGTAACGTACCACAAGCCCGAGGACGTGCCTTCAACATCAATGCAAACCAAGCACAAGCAAACAACGATGTGGTGAACGGTATGCCAAATCCAACCCCAACTTTATGATCTAAGTTCTTATGTTGCTTTACCAGCATCGTTAACGTCTTTAAAACTGAACAGGTATGTTTCTTATTAATAATTCTTATGCCTACGTTCTATTTGACTCTGGAGCTGATAAGAGTTTTGTCTCGATAGAATTTGAGCCTATACTTGCTAAGCCACATACGAAACTAGAAAGACCTCTTACTGTCGAAGTCGCCGATGGAGAACCCATCACCATTGATGTCGTCATTCATGATTGCATTTTGAGCCTAAACGAGCATGATTTCTTTATCGACCTTATTCCCATGAAACTTGGAAGCTTTGACGTTATCATTGGCATGGATTGGTTAGCCAAACATCATGCTGAAATTATTTGTTTCGAGAAGTGCATTCGAATTCCTTTGCCTTCGGGGATACATTGAAAGTATTCGGCGAAAAATCATCCAAAGGACTCAAACTCATGTCGTGTACTCAAGCCCGAAAATGTCTAAGCAAGAATTACATGGCTTTCTTGGCTTACGTGGTCAACACGAAAGTCAAAGGGAACGATCTTAAGGATGTCCCGATTGTACGAGACTTTCCTGGAGTGTTTCCCGATGACCTTAGCGGTTTACCTCCCGTGCGTGAAGTCGAGTTTAAGATCGATTTAATTCCGGGAGCGAACCCTGTGGCTAAATCACCATATCGACTTGCACCGTCAGAAATGCAAGAGCTAGCTAGTCAACTCCAAGAACTGTCCGACAAGGGCTTTATCCGACCTAGCTCATCGCCTTGGGGTGCACCTGTTCTGTTCGTGAAAAAGAAAGATGGATCATTTCGTATGTGCATCGATTATCGTGAGCTTAACAAACTTACCATCAAGAACCGCTACCCTCTTCCTCGCATCGATGATCTTTTTGACCAACTTCAAGGAGCTGCTATTTTCTCAAAGATTGACTTACGTTCTGGCTATCATCAATTACGAGTTCATGATGATGATATCCCAAAAACTGCGTTCCGTACCCGATATGGACACTATGAGTTCATGGTGATGCCCTTTGGTTTAATGAATGCTCCTGCTGTCTTTATGGATTTCATGAATCGAGTATGCAAGCCGTATCTAGACAAGTTCGTGATTGTCTTTATTGACGACATACTTATCTACTCCAAGTCCAAAACCGATCACGAACATCACCTGCGACAAGTCTTGAGCTATTGAAGAAAGAACAACTATACGCAAAGTTCTCAAAGTGCGAATTTTGGCTTGAGGAGGTCCAATTTCTGGGACACATGGTGAATAGTCAAGGAATTCACGTTGACCCTGCAAAGGTGGAAGCTGTGAAAATTGGTGTGTTCCCACAACTCCAACCGAGGTTCGTTCTTTCCTTGGTCTTGCTGGGTATTATCGACGTTTCATTGCCAACTTCTCTCGAATCGCGAAACCGCTTACTTCCTTGACCCAAAAGAATAAACCATTCGAATGGGGGTCTGAACAAGAGGGAGCCTTTGAATCCTTAAAGCACAAGTTGTGTAATGCTCCTATATTGACCCTTCCCGATGGGAACGATGATTTCACCGTATATTGTGATGCATCTAAACAAGGCCTTGGTTGTGTTCTCATGCAACGAGGAAAGGTCATAGCATATGCATCGAGACAATTGAAGGTCCATGAGGTGAATTATACGACACGTGATCTTGAACTTGGTGCTGTGGTTTTTGCCTTAAAGATTTGGAGGCATTACCTTTATGGGACGCAATGTATAGTCTACACCGATCACAAAAGCCTACAACACGTCTTCAATCAAAAGGATCTCAACATGAGACAACGACGTTGGGTTTAGTTGTGACATTCGTTACCACCCTGGAAAGGCAAATGTCGTAGCCGATGCACTAAGTCGTAAGATTCATAATAAGATGGTCTCGTTTCAAGAAATTCGCGATCGACGACAATGGTTTGATATCTTGGGAGAATTTGATACTGAGATTCGTCTGGATGTTAATGAGACTACGGTGCTGCTACAAAATTTGAGGATTGAGAATGACATCGAGACTTGTATCATGGAGGCTCAACAAGCGGTTCAAGAAGGAGGAAAAATGGGAGAGGAATTGGAGTACAACCTTCGAGCTCAACTAGAAACGAAACCCAATGGGTTGATGTATTTCTTGAATCGAATTTGGGTTCCAAACCGTGATAATCTTCGTACCTTTATCATGAATGAAGCTCATCAAACTCGTTACTCAATTCATCCTGGTTCCGATAAGATGTATATGGATCTGCGTGGTCAATACTGGTGGCCTGGAATGAAGAAAGACATAGCAACTTACGTAGCTAAGTGTCTTACGTGTACAAAGGTTAAAGCTGAACATCAACGTCCTAGTGGATTGCTTGAACAACCCGAGATTCCCATGTGGAAATGGGAACACATATCCATGGACTTCATAACCAAATTACCTCGCACCTCTCGTGGTCATGATAGCATATGGGTGATCGTTGACCGATTGACCAAGTCGGCACATTTCATACCCATACGTGACACTTACAAAACGTCAAGGTTAGCTCGTATATACATTGATGAGATTGTGAGTCGTCATGGCGTACCTTTGCATATCATATCCGACCGAGACGCTCGTTTCACTTCGCACTTTTGGTCGTCTATGCAAGAACTTTTGGGTACTCAACTGGATTTAAGCACGGCTTACCATCCTCAAACGGACGGTCAAACCGAGCGAACCATTCAAACCCTAGAGGATTTGCTACGTCTTTGTGTCCTTGACTTTGGTGGTGACTGGGATACGCATTTACCTCTCGCGGAATTTTCGTATAATAATAGTTACCACTCGAGTATCAAAATGGCACCTTTTGAAGCACTTTATGGTCGTAAATGTCGTTCCCCGATCTGCTGGACTGACATTGGTGAAAATTTCATCACTGGTCCTGAGCTCATACAAGAAACAACCGATAAAGTTTCCATGATTCGCAAGAACCTTGAAGTGGCTAGAAGTCGACAAAAAAGTTATGCCGATAAACGACGCAAGCCGTTGGAATTCCAAGTTGGGGATATGGTTCTTCTTAAAGTCTCACCATGGAAGGGAGTCGTTCGCTTTGGGAAGAAGGGTAAATTAGCTCCACGATTTGTAGGACCTATCAAGATCCTGAAAAGGATTGGGAAAGTGGCTTATAAACTGGACCTACCTTCCGATCTTAGCGGGGTTCATCCTGTTTTCCATGTCTCAAATTTGAGAAAATGTTTGGCTGATGAAAGTCTGTATGTCCCATTAGATGACATCCAGATCGACGAGTCATTACATTTTGTTGAGAAACCCGTTGAAGTCATGGACCGCATTATGAAGAAGACTAGGACCACTACTACCCCAATCGTCAAGGTTTGTTGGGAGAATAACCGTGGACCTGAGTTTACTTGGGAGCGTGAGGAGCATATGAAGAAGAAATACCCGTATTTGTTCGTTTAGTTCGTTCTTAATTTCGGGACGAAATTCTTAAAAGTTGGGGAGACTCTAACCTTTCGTGTTTTCGTTAAATAAAAGTTAACTTTGTTACGCATTTGTAAGGACCATTTCTGTCATTTATGAAATTATGAGGGCCATTTATGTTAATTTCTTGTTAATTTACAAGTTAATAAATTGTTATATTTAATAATAATAATAATGATAATAATAATAATAATAATACTTGAAATCATTACTTTTGTTTATTATTATAAGTTCTACCCTAAATGATAATAATAATAAAAAAAAATAATAATAAAAATAATTTATAAAAGTTAAGTAAGCTAATATAAAATATATATATATATATATATATATATATATATATATATATATATATATATATATATATATATATATAACTTTAAAAAAAAGTTTGGGGGGCTTTAATGTCAATTTGAAAACTTAAAATGAAAGTTTTAGCATAAAATAACAAGAATTCAAAGTTGAGGGACCAATGGTGTAAAGTACTAAAACCCAAACCCCCTTCCCTCTTTCCCCGTAAATCCGGCGGCCAACTCCGGCCACCCCTCGGCCGACTCTCCGGCGAGGCCAAAACCCTGAAATCCTTCGTATTTCGACATCAAACTGTCCCAATCGGTTCGTGTGCATGATTCGAAACCGTTTTAGAACCTTAATCGCCTTTAAACAACGGATATGAACTCGAAAGACCCGAGTAACCGTCGCCATTATCAACAGAGCCGTTCGGCATTCAAGACTCAATAATAATCCAATTAATTAAACTTGAACAATCGTTTAACTATCCCTAATCTATCACCACCTGCAATTTCATCTGAGAAACACACAAACCCCGCATTCGATCCCCACTTCCATCGTGAACTGCAACCGTAGTGTTCTTCAACCTTCAGTCGTTCTTAATTAAAATTGATAAAGGGCTTTCAATCACCGAGACCAGTAGAAGCTATCTGTGCAACGAATTTGATTATTAACATCATTTGCAACCTGAACCAATCTCGACATAGCCGCGACTTGTTCTTCGTCTTGCTCACCATCGATTCGACTTTGATCCGGGTAAGTATACATATTATCATGTTCGTATGATCATTACAAACAAAAGCCCTAAGTTTAATTCGGCTGAAACATACGAATTATCGATCAATTTGATGAAATCCGAAGTTAGGGTTCATGGGATTTGGGGGTTTCGAGTAGTTAATGCTTTTAACAATTAAAAACCACTTTCTTTCAGGCATAGGCGCCCTAGCCTAATGGTAAACCACTCCCATGTCATCCTTGAGGTCCCGGGTTCGAACCCGGGCAACCTCAAACATTTTTTTTAAGGCTTTTCAGTCTTTAAATAAATTATGGAAAATTTTTAATAATTATAAAAATTATTCTTGTAACCTTTAAATATTTTTTAAGGACACCAAATTACTTTCTGTAAATTTGTTACTTTAATATTTTTATAAAATATTTTTAACACATGTTATACTTAGTTTATTTTTATAAAAATAAACTCTAAGTAATAGTTTAAATCACTAAATTATTATTGGTTAACACGTTATCTTTAATAATAGTTTAATCATGATAATTATAAAATTTATTTACATTTTATAATTTAACTTTACAAATTATTATAAATGATTTTATTTTCTCTCCATATTAAATTACCTAAATTGTATTTTTCTTTCATTGGATTAAAAAATATATATATATGATTTTCATAGTTAACCTTATTTGTAAAAACCCCAAATTCCTATTGAAACCCTAGTTCACGTTTAATCGTTAATATTACCTCTAATCTTAACCTTGAAATATATACGTTAGGTAACTTGAAAAAGAATCGTTGGAGCACCGTTTATTTCTTGTTATCATCCTATATATATATATATCATGTGAGTTTTCATGCCCTCTTTTACTTTATTTCACACCTTTTGGGGTGAAACATGTTATCCTTATAAACTTGCACTTGTAAATATCTTGGTACTTGTAAATGCACGAGCAATTCATTTATAAACTTTGTCATGGTTATTTGTAATAATGTGAGTCTTATATGATGGATATTATATGTTGACAATCATTAACTATTGCTAGCCTGGCGACGTCATAGATCTATGGGCCTGACAAGCCTATTTGGTGCTAAAGCCGAGGTTGTTGCCGGCTCCTGATGATGTATGCTTGTTCATCATGGGAACCAAGTACACTTAGCTAATCGTTAAACTTGTAAATGATATTCTTGGTCAAGGTTTGATTGTAGCGATATGTTATCTATAAACTTGCTTTATTCGTAATCATTGACATGAATTGCTACTTGTAAACTTTTATATATATATATATATATATATATATATATGTATGCTTAACCCATGGAAACTCACCAACTTTTAAAGTTGACCCTTTTATTTTTTTAACATGTTTCAGGAAATGCACAAGGTTGATGATTATCTTTTGAAGCATGCTTACACCTAGGATTTGGACCTAGGAAAAATAAATAAAATAACTTGAGACTTGAAAGTTGAACCTTGTTTATTTTTGTTTGTTGAGACATTTGGTTGTAATGTTTATTTCAACTTATGAATTTTTATATTTACAATTTATGGTAGTGTTATGTGGCTGTGAACAATCTTAACCCTCACATCTCGACGTTTCCGCCGTTAAGGTTGGGGTGTGACAATTAACATTTAGTCTTTATTATCTTTATTAATAGTTTTGTCATAGTTTAGGGAATTATTTGTAAATATATGTTCCTTTTTGTTTTGTTTGATAGTATAAATAGCATAGATTATGTATTGTGTAGGTAAGCACAAAAAAAAGCACAAAGCACGAGGACCTTAGAATCAGTGAACGAATTGTAACTGTTTTCTTACACTTGTATTTCTATGCTTTCTATCAATGAAAAACTATGAATTTTTCTGATATGTTTGCATTGATTTGATTACTTGTGTTTGTTTTGATTTAATTGCATCACAATATCATCACAGATCGATCCATTTTGATCCTATCAAATGGTATCAGAGCTGTTGGTTCAGTGATTTGAGTTTGTCAAACTGTCAAACTTTTGAATCACTTGAATCTGTGATTGATAACAATTCAATCAAACAATTGTTTATTTAAGTTGTGTTTCATCATTAGAAACATGAATTGAATCACAATTTACAGTTCAATTCGCTCAAAATCAGTGAATTTATTCAAATTAGTCTTCGAACCTATTCTTCATTTTCGAACTGATTTTCAATCAAAAGATTGAATTGTTGTTTTTGTTTGGTGAAATTGAAGATAAAGGACTGTTAGTTGATCCAATTACTACCTAATTGGAGGTTTTTAGGTCAATTCAACAAGTTTTGAAGAATTTTAGAAGATCTGTGTTCGTATGAATCTGTTGAAGTTGGCACATTAGGTTAAAACACTACTGAAAATTGCCTAAGTGTATAGGCGCTTGACAACTGTTCAGGCATTTGACCACTATTCAGGCGTTTGACCACTGTTGAGGCATATTACAACTGTTTGGTCACAAATTTTTCAGAAAAAAATTCTAGTCGCATTACAACTGTTTGGACGTTTTACAACTGTTCAGGCGCATTTCAAGTTGGGCGTTTTGAGAATTCTACCCAAGGAAATCCCTTAGACGTTTCCAAGTCAAAGTCAGAAGTATCAAAACTGTTTGGGCACTTCATCACTGTTTAGGCGCATCAACTCAACACTTAGAAATTTTTCAAAATTTAAAAATCCAAAAATATTTTCAATTCATTGTTTTAATTCAAAAACATAAAAACAACAAAAACAAATCTTTTTTTTAAAAACAAAAAGATTCAAAATGGTCAAATCTGAAGATTCTAAGAACAGAGTTACTAAGTTGAAGAACAGAGCTGATTTTAAGAACTGGTCTCTTAGATTGAAACATCAACTTAATTCTATTGACACTGACTTGTGGAAGTCAATTGAAAGAGGACCGCATATTCCTATCACTTCAGGTGGTCCTGATAGAGGGTTTGTTTACACTAAAGGCTCTCCAGAACCATATCCTGAAGATGGGTTACAAGGTGATGATCTAAGGAAAGTAAAGAATTACATTAAAGCCTATTCTTTGATGTGTAAAGGATTACCACTTGAAGTCTTAACTGGACTTGATGGATATCAAACTGGATATACCATGTATAAAGCTTTGAAGATAATATGTGAAGGTGTTAAGGAGATTCAAGATCTCAAGAAGCAGAAACTGAAAAGGCAGTTAGAGCTGTTTGAGCATTTATCTGGTGAAACTATAAATCAAATGATGAATAGATTTGTGCAACTTACAACTGAGATGTCAACTACTGGAATAAAAAATGATCTCAAAGATCTAAACTTTAGGCTTCTTAATGCTCTTCCATCCTCATGAAAACAAACAGTGACATTGTTGAAGCACACTAAGAAATTTCCTATGGATCTTGATCTATTGATTGCCAAAATTGAGTCAGTTAAGATCGATAAAAGCTCAAGAAACAATGATAGAGAAGCATCTATATCTCAGTACAAATATGTTGCATCTCCAGCTAACACAGTGGAGAATGCCTTTATGGCAAAGAATAAGAATTCACCAGAAGAAGAGGGTGATCTGTTTGTTGGAGCAGGATTCTTTATAGATTCTTCATATACAAGTGCTTTTGCTTATGCAACTCAACCTCAACCTCAGTCTCCTCCTAAACCTCAAAGCTCTAAATCTTAAACTGAGACTCCATCTTCTAACTCTGCTAAAACTAGCAAAGTTAAAGATGTTATTAACATCCTATTACAGGATGAGGAGTCTAAAACTACTTTTACTGCTTTCATGGCTAGTTTTCAAGCTTATCAGGGTAGTCATCTAACACAATTAGATCTTGTTTTGCAGGACTTATTCGAAATGGACCCAGATGATATGGAGGAAATGGATCTAAACTGGAAAATTCTAATGATTGCATATAGAACTCTGAAACACTCTTATGTCAACATAAACTACAAGCCAAGTGCTAACAAGACTGTAGGATTTGACAAGTCTAAATCAAGGTGTTTCAACTGCAATAACTATGGCCACTTCTCACGAGAACGCAAAGCTCCCAGAAACAAAGGAGGGAATGGTCAAGCTAGTTCAAGCAATCAAAGATATCCACAACCGTCTCAGAAAACATTCCAAAAGCCATATCAAAGTCTACCGATGCCTGAGCTTAAAGATGAATCTAAGTCTTCTGAAGAGCCTAAGAAAGCTCTTGTCATGAGCATCAAGGATGGATATGACTGGAGTGCGTATGCAGAGCAGTTTACAGCTGACTTAACATCCAGTCTATCTCTTATTGCAGAAGTTCAAGGTGAAGATTGGTCAGAAGAAAGGGATCCTAAAGCTGAAGGTAACTCTAAGAATGAAGAAGAAGAATATGAATGGAGTGATAAATCTGATCCTAAAGAGGATTCAAAAGAAGCTGCATTAATGGCACAGTCAGATCAACCAAAAGTTGAAAATTCATCTTCTAACTCTAAGACTTCTTCACCTAAATATCCTGAAATACCAGCTGAAGTAAGAGAAAAACTATTCACCAAATCTTGCTTTGAACATGTAGAATATTATCGAACTTACTCATACAAAATTTGTGAATAGCTCAAGCAAGAGGAATTAATGCATAATAAACTTAAAAAGGATCACAAAATATCAGATGAAAAGATCATTTCTCTACAAACTTCATGGAACAAACCTTGAAAGAACTAGAAATTGTTTCCAAACAACTTGAAGAAATGATTAAGAACTTGGAAGAGGAGAAAATGGCACATGCTGCTACACAAGTTGATCTTGCTAAAGTAAAAAGTTCCAAAACAATTGTGGAACAACTGGTAAGTGAACGAAAGGACAAACAAAAAACAGGCTTAGGTTTTACACATGAACCAATGCCTAAATCTATAACAAACACTTTACCAGAGAATTTCAACACACATGATGATTCTACTGAAAATAAAGCTAAACTTAAAGCTTTCTAAAACAAAAACAACAAGATTTCTGATAGTGAAGAAGAGAAAACCAATGTTGAAATCTTTGAAGAAAAAGATACTGAAAAGATCAAAAGGTCATCCTGTAAAAGTAAAATCATATGAACCACGACCGAAAAGTAAGAAAATATTTGTTCCAAAAGAATCTGTGTTGGAAGAAGTGATCATTAAAAACAACAAACAAAACTCCAAAAACAAAGATAAAGCAAAACAAGAAGAAGGAACATCAGAAGATTCAAACTCTTATGGTCTAAATAATCCAGAGTTTATTTAATGGCAAAAAGACCAGAAAGAGAAAGAAACTGAAAAAGAATCTTCACCTGAAGATGTTCAATCTCAGATAAAATCAAGTTCTACAAAATCAAGGAATTAAAGAAGAAGAAGAAAATTGACTAAAGCTAAAACTGATCAAAATAAAAGTCAAGAAAATCAGACAAAAACAACAAATCAAGCAAGTCAATTTAAACCAATAAAATTTATGTCTGCTGGTAATTTGAACATGAACTTAATTCAAGAAGATAAACAAACTCCTAAGAACCAATCAAACTCTGAGCTGAAAATAGGTTCAGATTCGAAGTCTTCCGCTGTCGTTAAACGATTTGTTTCTAAGGATTCTAAGAATGCAGTTCATGTACAAAAGTCAAAACCAAATATACAAAAAAACAAATTGCCAAATCAAAAACAAAATTTGTCAAATCAAAAACAAAGGATTAACTTTTCGACGCCTAAATCTAAACAAGGATCAAATGTTGCGTCAACATCAAAAGTTAATAAAAATTTGTTTAACACACCACAAAGGTACTATGAAATCTGTGACATGTATAATCATAAGACTGCTGAATGCTTTTTCAACAAGTACTGTCATATATGTGATATGAGAAATCACTCAACAGCAGATTGTTACTTTAATAAGTGTTGTACCTTCTTTGATAAAAGGACTCACAATACAGAAAATTGTTACTTTAGAAAGAGTTCGCCAAGAAAGGATTTGCTAATACACAATTGAGCAAAGGTTATGTTAATCCTCAGTTTAAAAGAAATCAAACTGTCAGTTTTTAAAGATTAACTAACCAACCTTCCTTAGGCTTCAAATCTTTCAAAAGAAATGACTCTGTGAGACCAAAACAATACATTCAAGATCAATTCATTCCAAGGTCTGTGAGAATGAATGATAAAAATTTTGGAAATAAAATTTTTTCAAAAATTGGTCATTCAAATGGTATGAATTTTCTTAATAATGATCAAAAATTTGTGAATAATAGAATTGGTAAATTCATCAAAAACAAGCCTGATGTGAATAAACTCCATTTTAAACAATTTACCATCGTTGATAAGTTTGGCAAGCCCAAGACCATTTCGGCTTGGGTAGATAACTCAACTTAATTTCTTTGTCTTGTAGATACGCCCGAGAAGACCAATCAACACATGTTATGTGGATAGCAGGTGTAGCCAGCACATGACGGGCAATCATGCCTTACTTCAAGATTTTAAGTTAAAGGATGGTACACATGTCGCCTTCGGTGGTGATGCAGGAGGAAGAATCACAGGCGAGGGAACAGTATCCAACGGGATAATAAGCTTTAATAAAGTCAACTACTACTCACAGTTGAACTTTAATTTGTTAAGCGTTTCCCAAATTTGTGATAAATCGTATTCTGTTCTTTTTGATGATTCTTTTTGCTACATTTGAAGCCAGGTTTTTAGATTAGCAAAGACTGTGTAGTTGTTAAAGCTGTTAGGGATCGAGATGTATACAAGCTGGATATGTCTCAAGTTGATCCATCTACAGAAACAACTTGCCTTATTACTCAAGCATCAAATGACGAAAGTCAGCTTTGGCATAGATGTCTCGGGCATTCCAACTTCAAGAATATGAACAAGCTTGTAGCAGGAAATCATGTTATCAGCCTTCCATCAAAGAAGTTTGCCACTACTGATCTCTGCTCAACATGTTTAAAGGGGAAGCAACACAGAGCGTCTTTAATCCTAAGCAAATAAACTCAAATTCTAAACCTCTCTAGATGTTGCATGTGGACCTTTTCGGACCAACAAATGTGAAGAGTATTGGAAGAAAATCTTATTGTTTAGTTATCATTGATGACTTCACAAGATTTTCATGGGTTTTTTTTTCTGAATGCTAAATTTGAAACGACTGAATTATTAAAAGAATTCATCACAAAAGTTGAAAACCAATTAGAACAAAAAGTAAAAATAATAAGAAGTAATAATGGAACGAAATTTAAAAATGCTACTATTGATATGTTTTGTGAAGAAAAAGGAATTGCTCATCAGTTCAGTGCTCCTAGAACTCCTCAACAAAATGGAGTTGCTAAAAGGAAAAACAGAACTTTGATTGAGGCTACACGATCCATGTTAGCAGATGCGAAAATTCCTATCACTTTCTGGGATGAAGCCATATCTACTGCGTGTTTTGTACAGAATCGTACTTTAATTGTGAAAGACAAACTGAAAACTTCTTATGAGTAGATGTTTGATAGGAAACCAAACATAGATTTTCTTAAATCTTTTGGTTGTCCAGTTTTGATTTTAAATTCAAGTGATCATCTAGGAAAATTTGATTCAAAATCTGATGAAGGATTTTTCATTGGATATTCATCTGTTTAAAAAGCCTATCGAGTTTATAACTCTAGGACAAATGTTATACTTGAAACATTCAACGTTAAATTCCTTGAAAATTCTTTTCCTTCAAATGGTCCAGCTTGGTTATTTGATTTAGATTCATTGTCAAACTCTTTTCAATCTAACTTGTTTAATCAATCTAACGTGTTTGATTCTATAGGTGAGAAGAAACTTCAAGGAGATCTCGTCTCTTTCAGTGATGATTCAGATTCTGATGATATGGATGACTCAAGCCCAGATTATCCATTTTTTCTTTTGTCATAGACTCAATAATTCAGTTTAATAATAATGATCAATCTTATCAAGAGGAAGATCATTTAGTTTCAAAAGATCAAGATGTTTCACAACCTATTCCTAATGATGGTATAGAAATTATACAACCTGAGTCTGGAAAGTCATCTATTTCTGGTGATGCAGTTGATACCGGTAATCTTGATTACTTCATCAACTCACCGACTCAAGTTCCTAATTTCAATCCACATTCTTCGAAGCTATTACATCAGCTTTCTAACTTGAACCAAACCAATCTGGATGTTCATGTTTAAGGGAATAAGATTCCAACATATCGTATTCACAAGAACCATCCAACGTCTCAGATTATTGGTACATTGAATAAGAGAACAACAAGAAGTAAATCAAAACAAGCAAATCTTTGCTTATACTTGTGTTTTCTTTCTCAAATTATTCCTAAAAACATTACTGAAGCATTAAAGGACAATAGTTGGATTGAGGCTATGTAAGAAGAATTATTGCAATTCCGCAAACAAAAAGTGTGGAATCTTATGGATTTACCTGAAGGAGAAAATGCCATAGGCACAAAGTGGTTATTCAGAAACAAAACAGATGATCAAGGTATAGTTATTAGAAATAAAGCGAGACTCATTGCATAAGGATACACCCAAGAGGAAGGAATAGATTATGATGAAGTATTTGCTCCAGTTGCAAGACTTGAATCAATTCGTGTCTTCTTGGCTTATGCATCATTCATGAAATTCAAGGTGTTCCAAATGGATGTTAAAGGAGCTTTCTTGTATGGACCGATCACCGATGATGTGTATGTAAAACAACCTCCGGGTTTTGAAGATTCGGAATTTCCATATCGTGTGTACAAGCTTAGCAAAGCTTTGTATGGTTTACATCAAGCCCCTAGAATCTGGTATGAAACATTGTCACAACACTTAATCCAACATGGATACACGCGAGGGAAAATCGATCCAACTTTGTTCATAAAGAAGGATGTTGATGATCTCCTATGTGTACAAGTATATGTCGATGATATCATATTTGGTTCTACAAGTCCAAAATTATGCAATGAATTCGAAGAAATCATGAAGTCTCGATTTAAATGAGTTCTATGGGAGAAATACATTTCTTTCTTGGACTTCAAGTCAAGCAATCTGCAGATGGAATCTTCATTAATCAAGAGAAGTTCGTTGACAAACTCTAGAAGAAATTTACGCTGCAAGATTGTCAATTAATTAGAACTCCAGCTGACGTAAACACCAAGATTGAGCCTGATCCGAAAGGAAAATCTGTAGACCAAACTTTATACAGATCTATGATTGGTTCATTGATGTATCTTACTGCATTTAGACCTGACATAATGTATGCTATTTGTGTCTGTGCCAGGTATCAATCAGACCCGAAGGAATCCCACTTAATTGCTATAAAACGAATATTCAGGTATCTCAAAGGTAAACCGGCTTTAGGGCTATGGTATCCTTATGAAGGTAACTTTGAGCTACATTGATACACGGATAGAGATTATGGAGGATATTGTCAAGATAGAAAATCAACTACGGGTGGTTGTCAGTTTTTAGGACCCAGATTAGTCTCATGGCAATGTAAGAAACAAACAAATGTCTCCGTTTCAACCACAGAAGCTGAGTACATAGCTGCTTCAGTAGGATGTTCTCAAATCCTTTGGTTACAAAACCAACTGCTGGATTACGGTTTCAATTTTCTTAAAACTCCAATTTACATTGATAACACTGCTACTATGTTCATTACAGCTAATCCTGTTCAACATTCAAAAACAAAACATATCGAGATTCGATATTATTATCTCAGAGATAACTCTAAAAAAGGTTTAATCATTTTAATCCAAATTACAACTGAAAAACAGTTGGCGGACCTATTTACAAAAGCCTTTTTACCAGGAAGGTTTGAGTATTTGGTAGAGTCAATTGGTCTTATTAATCATGTGTAAAAACTGATTTTTGAGCATTTAAGTTCTTGAGTCTTAAAATGATCAGAACCCTCTTTTAACTAAATAGGAAATAGCAAGAGAAACTGTCAGAGTTAATTTCCTGATTGTATATTGTGTGTGCATGTTTCATAGAAAAAGCAAAACCAAAATACAAAAATAGAAAATTGAAAAATCAAAAGATAAAAATATAAAACAAAAACTATAAAAATAGAGTTTTTCATTGTTAATTCATTTTTAGGAATGAATCTGTCTTTGCAATATATGGGATATGATAGATACATTAGTTTGATCAGTTGCATACTTTGCTTACGACTACAGTCTGACGTGATCAGATATGATGTGCAGGTAAACTCATGTAATTATACTGAATAAGTAAACTCTTGTGATCAAACTAAATCAATCATGCATTCATGTTTGTCCATTTTAGTACCAATGAGTAGCATTGAGTTCTCAAATTGATTGCTTGTTAAGTCATAATCTCACACCTGGTGGCGATATGAATAACCATTGAGCTCAAATTAATTTAAAGCATCTAATCACTTCTTTGTTATAAGTCATCATAGACCTGAAGTAATGAGATATCCTTTGTTGTAAGTAATTACAGACCTGGATATTCTCATCTGATGCAAAAAGATGCCAATGTGCACAAACTAAACATGAGATCTGGTTATAAGTATATGTCGGGTTTTTAAGTTGATAAAAGTAAGTTCTTGCATATCTTGAAGAGGGTTGAGCTCTCTAAGTCTAAGTGTGACTTACATAATGTCATATTTATTAGTACCTGAAGCAATCCAAGAGTTGAAAAAGTAAGTGTACTGAGTACCTTGCCAAAAGCACTCATTTTCTGTCCTTAGATCTCGTGTCTCCTTTGCTGCAGAAATGCTGACCTGGAACACACTTGATCAGGATTTATTCACTGTCTATGACTATCCATCAACTTATTTTATTTCAATATGATGATCTTAACTGATATGATCTCACTACAGACATATGATTCAATTGTACATAATAGATTTTTATTCTGCTTTAATTTTGATTTGTGCATGTTTTTCTGTGTGCAGGCATGTTAACAATGATTAGTGTGCTCTTCATGTGACATTCAAGAAACTTCTAAGTTTTATTAAACTTAAAAGTTTAGGGGGAGTAAAAAGTAAAAGTGTCAAAGAGAAAATTTTCAAATTTCAAGATATGAAAAATCAAAAATTAAATGTTGTGGATGGATAGGATGAAACTAAAAAGTTCAAGCATGTGTGTGTTTGATATAATGTAAAAATGAACTTGAAGAAAATATTTTAAAGTGGAAAAGCTTCTTGCAATATTTTAATATGAGACTCTTTTTGTTAAAATTAGAGACTAAAATGACGGGAATTTTTTTTTTAAAATTTAAAACAAAAATAAAATGATCAAAAATAAAAATAAAAGTTTGAAATGTCAAAAGTTCAAAATTGAGGGTCAATTATGTAAAATTTGGGTGAAAGTCAAAATTTGACAAATTGTTTAAAAAATTAGTATATGAACAGTACTAATACGTTTAAACAATGTTCAGGTGGAAGATTTGAAAATTACAAGTGTTAGACTCATGGAAGCAATATCAAGCGCCTAAACAGTGTTATGCGTCTGAACAGTGCTCATGCGCCTAACCTCATGCGCACAAACAGTGCTCATGCGCCTAAAAATTTCACTTAGTATAAATACAACACTTTGTGATTTCAGTCAATTCATTCACTCAAAAAGCCCTGAACTCTCACACCCAACTCTCTATTACCATTGATTCTCTGATTCTGATTGATTTATGTTCTAAACTTGCATTCGATAGTGTTTATTTCTGATTCTAAACGTAAGTACTTGAACAAATTCATACAAATTTCAAGTTTAAAGTTTGATTTTGATTGGGCGTTTCAATGCTATACGGGCGTATGAATCCTAGTCGACTGGAATCTTTGAAATTTGTGAACAAAATGGAATTAAGAACTGAAATTGATGATTGATTGTTGATATAAACTTGATTTCGATCATATTGATACATTCAAATTAGATTTTCATCAAAATTGTTCCTGATGATGATTCTTCATCAGTTGAACTGTTGAAGATGAACAGTCAATGTTTGAATTTTTAATTAAAATGAAAAATTGATCATAAATTCATGTTATAATCTGTTTTTGAGAAGAATTTACTGAATTGATATGTTTTATATCATCTACATACTAACTTGAATGTAGTTTGTTCTTGAACAGATCATTTAAACACTTAGAAAAAAAATTTTAAGTGCAAGTTAGATTAAAAATCTTTAAAACATACTAATTCTTTAAATTTCAATAAATATTCATTGATTTTAGGTGTTAAAATTCAAAGTGTCTAAATTTCTTGTTTCATTTTTGCAGATGACTGAGTTAAAGTTTGAGCCAAAGCATTATGTGGTAGCATTATTAAATGAAGAAGTACAAGATCCTGTTAGCTATGAAGAGATGATAAGGTTCTTGTTGAGAACTAAGTATGTATATGCTATGTGCTATCAACCGGTCATATATGCACGATTGATAAAGAAATTTTGGAACATAGCCATAGTTGAAATCAATGATGATGGTAGAAAAGTTGTAAGGGGATTTATAGAATGATTGAAGTTTCTGAAGATTCAATTAGAGAAGCATTGAGATTGGGACAAAATGACCCAGAAGACTTAACTGAATTATCTTTTAATGAATGTAGAGAAACATTCATGGCTATGGGTCACCCAGACAATTTCCCCAAGAAACAATTTTTCAGAGCACGAGTTTACAACCATTGGAAGCTATTATGTTATATATTCCAGCACTGCCTGTCAAAAAGAAGTGCAAGATGGAATTCATTTCCAGTTGACATAGCATCTCCTATTGTAGCTCTTGCAACTAACAGAAGGTTTAACATGTCAAAATGGATTCTTAATGGTTTCATTTTTAATCAGGAGAAAGGAATCAGGAATAAGTACTTGATGTATCCAAGATTCTTACAAATGATAATCAATGAAGAGCATCCTGATATTCATGTTCATGGTGTTATTGGAGAAACAATGATACTGAAACATATGTCAGAGATATCTTACAAAAGACTTGCTATGATCACAGGTGCACAAAATATACCTATATTTGAATACATGAGAAATGTTGCAAATGATGAGATGGATATTACTATAGATCACTTTCATTTGATTGAGGAAGAACCAATTGATCCAAATGATCTTATTGAAGAAATACCTCAAGAACAATCTGATGATGATGAAGGTGAAGGTGATGATGATGAGAATGACAATGATGATGGAAACGAAGGTAATGTTATGGAAGTAGTTCATGAAGAAGTACATGAAGATGATCAAGAAACTGAAGAAGTTAATGAAGAAGTTATTAAAGAAAGTCATGAAGATGTTAATGAAGTAGATCAAGCTGAAGATGTTATTGAAGAAAGTCAAAATGTTGAGGAGATTATAGGAATGATTGAAGAAATTGTTGAAACTGAAGAACAAGTTGAATTCAATGAGAATGTTCAAGATTTTAAAGTATTTGAAGCTGAGATACACAATCATTTTGTAAGCTTGCCTCAACAAGATACTCATGTGGCTGAAGAAACAAATTTTTAGAAGATTATTGAAGAGTTGAAAGAAGAAAACTCTAAGCAATTGAAGCTTATAGAGGAATTAAAAGAAGAAAATGAGAAGTTGAAAGAAGATCTACAAAAGAAAGATGAAGTAATTGCTGATCTTGAGAAAAATAAAGAAGATAATGTAAAAACTTTTAAAGTTATGATGAAAGATTATGATCTGATGGAAGAAAAATTTAATAAGTTGAAAGAAGAAAATGAAGCTTTAAAAGAAGAAATAGAAAGAATAAAAGAAAGTCAAAAGTCTTCATCTCCAAAACTTATGATTATTTATAAAATCACTCTAATAGATGTTGAAAAGATAGCTCAAATAGATAAAGGTAAAAGGAAAATTGATGATATAGATGTTTCAGTTTTACCTGAATCATCAATAAAAGTGCAAAAGATTGTTGATGAACCTGCAAGTGAAGAAGAAGAAGAAGAGTCAGATATTCAAGAGACCATAGGAGCTCTTGATGATCTAGAAGTTGAGTTTGGTGATGACTTAGAAGATGAAGATTTAGTTGAAGCTAATGTTGATGAAATTTTTTCACCAATTGAGACAATACAAGAAGATGTACCTGTAAACATTGAAGACAGGTATAACTATTTGATCAAGATGAAGTATAATCAAGTATTTCTTGATGGATTAACAGTATCTCAAATTAATGAAGAGTTTGAGAAGTGTATTACTGTTGAATCTGTTGCTCCTATTGATCCTGACGAGATAATTGTAGAGCATGGAGAGTGGAATCCTCTTCAAGAGAGCATAAATATTGAGGAACTTTCAACATCTGAGTTACATCATCCTAATCCTGATGACATGAATGTAACTGCTTTAAGAATGTGGCTACAATCAAGAAATTATCCATGAAAGAAGCTTAATAGATTACAAGCAGACTCTTTAAGAAATTTGGTGAGAAGTTTTCAAGCAACGGAGAAGCAAACAAATAAAATGATTGTGCTTGACATGGATAATCCACAATATTTAGAGATAACAAAGAGAACGAGGATTTTAAAACCTCAAGAGATTAAATCCATGGCGATGAAGAGTAGTGTGTATGAAAGAAGGAAAGAGCTAATGAAAATGTTTCCTGAAACTGAGAGACAAGCATATCAAGTTTCAATTGAACAGAAGCAATTATGGAATAAAGCTCGAATGGCAGGTGATTTGGTTCGTAATGTGTTACAAAAAGGACAATCAATTTTAGAGTTGCTTAATGCAATGATTGTTCCTGACACGACCAAGGAAGTAAAGATTGTGGCATGGAAATACGACGAGGTATTTGATGCATTTTTGATAAAAAGAGTTAATGCAATTTGTGATGTATATCATTTTTTCTTGAGCATTATAAAGCTACCTGTTCAAGATTTGAAGGAGTTGAATAAACTGCCTTTAATCAATCCGACTTGAGCAAGTCGAGGAGAAAAGTTTGTACAGTTATTGAACAAAGGTATAAGCAGAATGAGTTCATTTTTGCAAACGAGATGTGACCAAGAAGATAAAGAATATTTTCAGTCATTTAAAAAGAAAATAAAAGATGGTGATAAAGATGTTAGAGAAGAAAATTTTTTGGATACTTTTAGCGATCAATACTTTGAGAAAGTAACTAATCCTGGCTTGAAAGTTATTGATGGAAATCAAAAGTTGAAACCAATTTTGAGATGGTTCTACAACGCTGATACGTTTGAGTTAAAGTTAGTTCGAGATCTAGACGATTGGGATCGTGACATGATTTCATTGTTTGGTGTATTCGAATTGAAACTCTTACATCCTAGCTACATCTCATTTTTGTCTATCCAGAAGTTTGAAAGAGTTGTACCAAAAGTTGCAGAAAAATGACAAAAAGTATTTCTTGTCAATTATCAAAGTTATGAATGCAGCTATGGAGAGAATATCTTTAAGAAAAGCCTTAGCTTATGCAAATATAGTTAAGAAGGATATCAAGGAAATAGAATTCATGAGGATCTTGAGTAAAGGAGTGTTGGAAATTCATCCCAAAGAGTATCCAAAGCCAATTGAATTTTATGCTAATATTGATATCGCAGGTTTATCTAAAGAAACATTAGAGGTGATGCATCAAATGGAAATCAAGACGAATGAATCGAAACCGGAGCAAGGAATTTTAGCTAGCAAGTTCAAGTCTGCCTTTGCTAAAGCCTTGAGAGAGCAAGAAATGTACAAAGAGAAGCCAATTTTCAAGATTAAAGAAGAACTAGAAGACTTCTTTGATGCATGAAGACAAAAGAGAGAAGACAAAAGACTGAAGATTGAAGATTGAAGATTAAAAAAGACTGAAGACTAAAGAATTTTGAAGACAGAAGATTGAAGATTGAAGAAGACTGAAGATAGAAGAATTTTGAAGACAGAAGACAGAAGATTAATGATTTTGAAGACTGAAGACAATATCAATCTTAGGGGGAGTATTGTAGAAGCCTCTCAAAGATTAACATTTAGTCTTTATTGTCTTTATTAATAGTTTTGTCATAGTTTAGGGACTTATTTGTAAATATATGTTCCTTTTTGTTTTCTTTGATAGTATAAATAGCATAGATTATGTATTGTGTAGGTAAGCACAAAAAAAAGCACAAAGCACGAGGACCTTAGAATCAGTGAACGAATTGTAACTGTTTTCTTACACTTGTATTTCTATGCTTTCTATCAATGAAAAAATATGAATTTTTTTGATATGTTTGCATTGATTTGATTACTTGTGTTTCTTTTGATTCAATTGCATCACAATATCATCATAGATCGATCCATTTTGATCCTATCATTTTAGGAAGGACAGTTCACCTGCTTCATCATCCAGCTGCAAATGAGTATTTATGATGGCCGGAGTGATAAAAATAGTCCTCCCCTGCACTGTAGCAGCCAGTGCCCTCTCCCCATCCATGGTGACCTCTTAACAGGTCCGCCAAAATTCAAGCAACTGATCCTCATAGAGAGGAGGATCGATTGTAAGGGAGGTGAGGTAGTGAGACGAAGAAAGGTACCTACACACGTCAGAGAAACTTGGATCCTTCTCAGAGTGCAACATGGCAACTTGATTGTGTTTCCTGTGTAGGTGCATGGAGAAGTTTGGGTAGTTTCGACGATCGATGTTGGCCATTTAGGTGAAGCTTATCAGTGAAGAAAGGAAGAAGAAGGTGAATTTTGGGAGAATTTAGGTTAAAGATTTGTGAGAGTAGAGAGATGAAGTGGAACCGTTGAGAGGATATATGCTGTGGATTTGAGTCAAAGTTAAGACAAAAAGATAAACTTTGAAATCCGCAAGTGGGTCCCACTTCTGAAAAATGCCCAAAGGGTTAGTTTTCTTGGAAGTTGCAAATCTTCCGAAGGTATTTTTGCTTCGGAAGCTTTTCAGCAAAGCTTCCGAAGGCAATTTTGCTTCGGAAGATATTTTAAAAGTTGTGAAAATTTATTCATGTTCTTAAAGTTTACATGGCACATTCTTTTATGCCAAATGAATGACTCATCACTATTTGCTTTAGACAGAAAACAAGAAACTTCTCCTGAGGGAGATGTTTCATGTAAATCCATCTTGTACATGTTCCCTCTCCTGGGGGCTTTGAGTAGGATATGCTCTTGAGAAATGGCCACCCTGGGCTTGAGAACTATGCACTCATGCTCAGTGAAGAGCATATGGTGTTTCTGATCACAAAATTAGGATACACTCAGAAGATTGTATCCAAGCTCTTTGACAAAGTTTACCTTTTCAATGCTGAGCTTACCATTTGTAACTCTGCCCCTTCCAGAAATGTAATCTCCAGAATCCCCTCCAAAAGCAACAGGTCCTCCATCAATTTTCTAAAAGTTTTAAAGCAGAGAACCATTGCCAGTCATGTGCCTGGAACAGCCACTATCAATAATCTAAATGTTCTTCTTGGTCTTTAGCTGTTCCTACATAAAAAGAGGTGATTAGTTACCCTTAGAAACCCAATCCTTATTGGTCTTGGGCTTATTAAAATGAGTTGAAGACACTGCAACAGTAAGTGATCCTATATTCAAGCTTTGAGGATCATTTGCTATTGTTGATGAAGAACTTTTAGTCACATGGTCTTCCTTCATCTTTCACACCACCTTTGGAAGATTGGGCCTGACCTTCAAAGCTTCAGAAGTTTTGACAACTTCAGAAGTCTTGGAGACTAGACCTTCGGAAGATCTAGCTTTCACTGCTGCAAGCTTCAGTACTTCGGAAGCATTCCTTTCTTCTGAGACCAACTTTTCTTCCGAAGGCAATTTTTCACTTGTCTTCTTCTTTATTTTGGAGCTTTCAAAGGAAAAAGATTTTCCTTCTGAAGCTATTGGTTCCTTCTTCTTCTCAGAAATGTTCTTCTTGGTCTGTGGATGGTACTTTTGGGATTGTACTTGCAATCCTTAGCCATATGAGAAGTACTACCACACATGACATAGTTGAGTTCCTTCTTTCTAAGAGTCTTCTTTTGAGAGCAAGACTGAGTTTGGTCACTTTCCTTCTCCACCTTCATCTTTGTAGATGAAGCAACAAGCTTCTTAGGGAGAGACTTGCTCTTGGAACTGGATGGTTCAGGCTGTGTAGCAATGGTACACAGCTGGTCAGTCTTCTTCTTCTTGCTGGAATGATTTGGAACTAAACTAGAACTCTTGGTACTAGAGTTCATAGTTGAGTTTTCAGTCTTTACCACTTCAAAACCTGTAGAAATAAACACTTGTTTCTGATTTGAGTCAAAAGTGGCCTTGATTTCTTGAGCATTCTTTGATCTTCTCTTCATTCTTCTAATCAAGTTCTTTCTCTTTGACTTGGTCATTTCAGCCTCTTTCCTCTCCTCAGGAGAATAGTGACCCTTCTTAGGATGACCTTTTTCACTCTTCTCTGAGTCATCCTCCACTATCTCCCCTTCATCCTCTTTAACAATGGGGTCTATGAGGGGAAGCTCATCTTCACAAGTTCCACACCTTGGAGATCTTACTGACAATAGAGTGTATGGAGGAGCTATCTCAGTAGATCCTAGTCTCTGCTTATTCTGATAACAAACTTTTTCATGTAGGGATGAGGATATTATGTTCTTGAAGGTCTCTTCTTCAAGAACACATTTTTCTGCCCTGGCTTTGCTGATCATAAGCTCAGCTTGGCATTCTGTTAACTTTGTGATGAGATCTTTGATTTGAGTCCTGTAGTTTGTATGCTCATGCTTAAGAGTTGAAATGGTTTTCTCTAGATCTTCTATCTTAAGTTTATAATCATTTTTAGTTCTTTTAAAGTCAGCTTTTAAGATATTTAAAGACTCAAGATCAAATCTCATCTCTAAGTTATAGGAACTGTATCTATTAACTTTAGCAATGCATTCAGGAGTACAAAGATATTCCAATACATTGGCTTCATCATGATTTGCCATTAGTGCTTGGTTTGGAGAAGCATCCTCAACCTGAAAGCTCCAGTCAAAGCCTCCTTCTTCAAGAGCAACTGCAGCTTGCTGTCTTGGCTTCTCATTCTGGTGAGCTCCCTTAGTGTAGTTTGGCCTGGATTGTGCTTGGCTACCATTTGACTTTAGTGCCTTGCATTCCCTGGCAAAGTATCCCATTTGGTTACAGTTGTAACACTTTACCTTGCTTTTGTCCAGCCCAAACTTTCCACTGGCAGCATTGCTGGGAAACCTTCTCCCAATCCTCATGTAGAACTTCTGGGCTCTATGAGTGAGTAGAGCCATCTGCTGGACTATTTCCATATATTCTAGATTATCTGGATGGATACAGTCCAGGTCTTCAAAGGTGAAGAGAAAGTTTCCTGAACTTTCATCAGAAGACACAAACGCTTGTGAAGAACTTGTCTCCTGGAATGGGCTTCTAGGGATGTAGCCTTCCCTTGGTGTCTCTGGAAAGGTGATGAAAGGACCCTTTTATGATTTGTCAGGGTAACAGATGAGATGGTGCTGTGGTTCTCTGCAATCCCTTTCAACCACATGGAGGGCATAACTCTGATGAGTGTTGGAGTTACCAGATGAATTTTGCATGTTCATCTCCATCTGGTATCCACTGAGTATTCCATATAGCTCAGTGAGAGTAAGAGTCTTGAGGTTTTCAGTCCTCTTAATGACCACACAGTAGTGTGTCCATTGTCTGGGAACAGAGGACATGAACTTCCTAACAATATCTCTATTCTCAATGGTTACTCTAACATCAGCTAGAGTATCCATAATCTCAACATACCTGAAGTATTGTTGAGTCATGGTTTCACCTGTCTTGAAGGTGAAATTTTCAAACTGTTGCTTCAAGAGGTCCTTCTTGTTTTATTTGGCTTTATTGGACCCCTGATACATCAGCTTCAATGCATCCCATAGCTGTTTGGCGGTCTTGCACTTCTTGAAACCTCTGTAGATGGAGTTAGGAAGAGCAGTTTGAAAGGCTGTCATAGCTTTCTGATCAATATCAATTTTCTTCCAATCTTCTTCAAAAAAATCATCCCTTTCTTTTGATATCTTACCACCACCAGCAGCTGAAGTGGTGCATGGTACATAAGTTCTATTGACAACAGACTCCCACATCCTGGAATCTTAAGACTTGATGAAGCCTTCCTTTCTTTGGCACCAAGTATCAAAATCCTCAGGAGTGATCAGTGGGGACTTTGTCATAGTTTCAGTTTCCATATCAGCCTTTGAGATAGCTGTCATTTGAAAAGTTAAGTGAAGTGTTAAACTAAAAGGATTTAAGATGGTGAGATCTTACAATCAAGAGCCTGAAATGCTCTGATACCAATTGCAGGACCGGTAAGGGTACTTAAGAGTGCAATTAGCTTCACAAGAGGAGTGATCTTAAATCACTTAACCACTCAAATTGGGAACTGGTAACTTCACTGATGATACAAAGCTACACAAGTAATATTAAAGAGACAGAACTATAAGAACAAGAACAAAATCACAAAAACACAAGATTAAGTTTTCAAGGAAGTTGTATATTGATTCTCTAGTTCTATTATAAGTGTTTGCAAGTATATAAAATTACAAGAACCGGAGACTATTTATACTACAACCTACACCCGTCAATATGCAAAAAGACAGTTGGAATTTTGTCTAATCTAGACAACAATATCAATCTACAGTCAAAAGGCAGATTTCCTTTTGACTAGTGACTATGACATGTCATAGCTCACTGACTTAATCTAATACAGACAAGTATACAGGAACAAAAGTGGGAAGTTACAGTCAAAGACTTTTTCTACTGTTTTCACCAACTAATGTTAGCAGGTGAGTCTTCAGAGCAGCAGCGGAAAGTACATCAGCTTTATCAGAAAGTAACTCAGAGAAAGCATCTTTTCTCTGTCTTCGGAAGAAATCTGTCTTCATAGCAAAATGGCTTCAGAAGACTTTGTCTTTTGAAGCTTCGAAAGACTTCATCTTTGGCTTCGGAAGAAATGAGTCTTTGGCTTCAAAAGATTTCACACTTGTAATAATTTTATGATAAGTGTGAAACTTTCGAAGTAACTTCTTCTGAACTGTTGGCTTCGGAAGATTTTACACTTAGACTTATTTGTGAGTGTAAAACTTCCGAAGCTAGTTCATCTTTGTTCCTTAGTGCATGCAGGAAGACTTGGTTGTTTTGGTATCCTTTGGTTGTATCAGCCTTTAATCTTCAGATGTTCCTTATAGTGTTCAATTAAACAAACTTGATTGCGTACGAAAGAATTTTGAAAGCAAAAAACTAAAACTCTGAATGAGTTTAAGAAACATTATTGCGAAAAGTAACAAACTTTAAATATCAGGTTTCATGTTCCGCATGATCAACACTTCAATGTTAAATTAAGGTTTGGCACACCATGATTCTCAAGGATCGGCCCCTGAGGTAAAGGTTGATTTTTTTGTGGTTGTTGTTGAGGAGCTAGATTTTCTAATTCCATGTTGAACTAAGGAGGTTGCTGAGGTTGAGAATCATTTAGTTATAGAAACTATGGTTGAGGAATGTCTCCAAAGGGTTGGTTCGGTTGTAGCACACCTTGGTTATCCAAATTATTCATTCTTTTTAATGGATTTCTTTCTGGTGTTTTGGAAAGTATTCAAAAGATTTGTCTAATTTTTACTAATGATGTACCTTCTTTGAATTGAGTGTCACCCATAATCGGAGGGGTTGTGAAGGTTGATGCTATGTGAAACACAGTTCTTCCATGCTGTGTTTTTTTTCTGGGTCAAACCGTAATGGCGAGGTCCTTCCTAAATATCTCGTACGCATGTACTTAACTGTTACTAGTAAACAAGATAACCAAAACTACCAGGTGTAATATTGAACTAAGAAAACAAATAAATAAAAATGATATAAAAGGAAAATCATTTTGGGTTTCAAAAAATTTTTAGAGAACAAGTAAAATAACTAAACACTAAGCGCATCGATCCCCAATAACAATGCTATATTGATCTGGTTGTCGAGACTCGATAAAAACAAGTTAAGTAACTAGTCTTAGGCTATATTTATTGTGTAAGGGTAAGTAATATCGTATTTATAGGAAATTGATGGAAAGTGTCTAACTAAACTAAATCTAGATCACATATGAAAGACATATAAAATCAAAACTAACTTGAAATGAGTTTAAGAAACACGATTGTGAAAAGCAACAATCTTCAATAGATATTTTAATAACTAACGAGGAAGTGATCGCTTCCAGATTTCAAATTCCACAAGATCAACCCTTAACATTGCAGGATCGTTAAAGGGTACTTAAGCTTGCACTTAGTTAACACACTCAGGAGGATCTTAAGATCACTTAACAATTCAAATAGGGAACTATGAACCTTTACTGAAGATACAAGAAAAATACAAGTAAAACAAGAACAAGAGCACAAGATAAAGTTTTCAAGGAAGTTGTATATTGCTTCTCTAGTTCTATTACAAGTGTTGTACTAGTATATTTTGAATACAAGAACCGGAGATTACTTATACTACATCCTACAATCGTCAATATGCAAAAAGATAGTTGGAAGTGACTAATCTAGACAACAAGATCAGCCTAAAGTCAAAAGGCAGATTGTCTTTTGACTAGTGACTATGACAAGCCATAGCTCACTGACTTTCCTATTACAAAAAGCCAAGAAGGAACAAAAACAGAAACTTGTAGGCGAAGACCTTATCTACTTTATTATAAAGTATGGAAGTTTTACCAACTAGTGATAGCAGGTGAACTACCAGAGCATGCAGCGGAAAGTAGGTTGCTTTATGATAAAATTGATGAAAAGGGTATCTTTTCTCTCTTTTCAGAAGAAAATCAGTCTTGTCTTTAAACAGCTTCGGAAGACTTTGTCTTGATAGCTTCGGAAGACTTCATCTTTTATCTTCAGAAGAGTTGAGTCTTTGGCTTCGGAAGACTTTACACTTAGAGTATTTTTTTAAGTTAAGTGTAAAGCTTCCGCAGCAGTTTCTTCTGAACTTTGGCTTCGGAAGATTTTACACTTAGCATTTTTCTTTAATGTGTAAAACTTCCGAAGCTAGTTCACCTTTGTTCCGAAGTGCATGTTGGAAGACTTGATTGTTTTGGTATCTTTTGGTTGCATCAGCTCTTAACTTCAGAGGTTCCTACAAACATGTTATATTAAGGTTTGGCACAAACACAACTCAAGATTTTTTCTTTTATTTAATTGATTAAAAGGAACATTTTTTTAAAATTCTTTATGACACAATTTTACCAATTTAACTATATCAAGTTATTACACTTCTTAATGAGCTAATGATGCAAGTAAACCAAAAAATGATAATCAACCAAAACAACTTTATTATAAATAAACAGTTTAATAGCATCAAAGCTTTTATTAAGTGTTCAACATAAAACCCTAACCTAAACATACTAACCATCTCACTTAGCAAAAACTATCCACGTGATAACAATCACAACGAGAACTAGCCACACATGATCTTCACTAAATTTTAAATCTTATTTGGATTATAATTTTGATGAATTGGAATGTAGTGAGAAGCCTTAAAACTCCAATCTTCACCTTAGGTTCGCCTTTTTCGCCTGGGAATTGTTAGAATTCAAAAATCCATTAAATAAATATACTCGAAAATCCTTTAAATTCGGAGTTTCCTAACCACCCGACGTATCATATGCCGACCTCAAAGTTTATATGCTCAAGCTTCTAGAATCAAATTAGGAGCTTCACCCCGTATGAAATTTGAGGTTCCATATAGAAACTAAATTATTTAATACTAATATATATGTCTCGAATACATAGCATCATAGGCTAATATATCAGTTATGAATGATATTGGGGACTGATATTTTTGTGACTCATATTAGTAACTGGTAATCTATTCCTAATACTTTGACAAATTATTTAATACTAAACTTCTGTCATAAATACATTTGCATAAAAAATATTTTGAAGGAAACTTTTTGGGACTTTCAATCCCAAATAAGTACCCTTATTTATGAAATTGACATCATTGTATAAGTAATTGATATTTAGTCACTAACAAAGATGAAACATATTATAGACTAAAATTCACTTCTTAATATTTCTAAAGCATATTGAATTAGGGACTGATGTTGAGTCTTTAAAGTCCTTTATGTAGGTAGAGAATTAATAACTAATTTTTTATTTTTTATTATTTGGTGCAAAGTGAAAACTGAAAATTAGTCTTAAAAGGTATTGTAAGTAATCTTATTTGGAACTGATATTCTGTTTATAAACAGTTTTGTAGATGGAATATGTAGGGACTGATATTCATGGTCTATAAAAAGTTGTTTAGATTGAATATGTAAGAAGTAATATTTATTCTCTAGTAATAAACATACATTTGATTATTTCATGGAACATATTGAAAACTTAAAGTTGGTTCTTAATATTCATAAAATACATCAAACTAAAGATTGATGTACAATCTTAAATGCCTTTTGAGTAATAAAATGATGAATGATTGATTTATAATCTCTCATTATTTGACGCATAGTAATTATATCATTATAATAAATGTATTGAGGAGTAATATTTGGCTTAAGGATTTGTAATTGACCTTATTCGTAGTTGATATTAAGACACTATAGAGATTTATAGGTGAAATAACTAAGGATTGAGATTCAGTCTCTAATCATACACATATGTTTTACTATTTCTAGGGAGCATATTAAAAACTAAAGTTTAGTTATTAATATTCCTTAATGAACTAAATTAGGAACATTTATTTAGTGTTAAATGCCTTTCGAATACAAAAAATGAATAACAACCAAAGATGTTTAATTTGAGTAATTGATTATCAATTAAGGTCAGTGATGATCAACCGGTTCCAGATAACACTAATTATTGTCAATTACAACCAAAGATGACCAATTAGAGGTAACGAATGTCCATTATGATCATTTATGGTTTATAAACTTTGTTAGACATGGGAGTTGTTCCACTGTAAATGAAAAGAAATAATATATATAGGTTTAGAACATAAGACATAGTATGTGTATGGAAAAGTATCTTCCAGTGCACCAACCACGTGTATAGGGTCATTGAGTGTCACACCCCGCCAAGGCGGAAACACAAGTTGTCACACATATAGTACATAGCTCATGGCATAAATAAATATTAAGGCAACACAACTTTATTAAATTTCATAATTTTACCAACACTTGTTTAAAAGAAACAAACAATCAAAACATAACAAAGAAAATAATATTTTTTTTATTCTAGGTCCTTAAGCATTCCTAAGTGAAGATTCAAATTCCTAGTTATAATCACCTAAAACATGTAAAGTACAACAAAAAGTTAATAAAATTTTTGGTGAGAAACATAGGTTTATAAAGATATAAAAGCATGCTGGCATAAAAGGGTGTAAATTCATGCAAGTTCATCACATGTGCAATAATATTAACACAAGATCTATACAATCAAACATAATTTGTCATTGTTATATTGCATCCACAATCCTCAAAGATTGTGCCGTTGTTATCATTGTGCCCACAATCCCCAAGATTGTGCTATGTTATATGTTATATCGGTCTCCCATATATAGCCCATATTAGTACTTCCTTAGGCTTGAACCCAAATTAATAATTGCAAAACTATCATATAGTGTTTAATACTAAGCACATAGTTTATATTACTTGTTTAAGAATTTGTTTTATGAAAATATTTATGTGATATGGCCAAAGTGTAAAAGTTGAAAAGGGGGCTATGAATCTCACTTTGTGATTTTGAAGAGTTTCTTGAGTTCTTGGTGTGTGTTCCACGGTTCAGGACGAAAACCTAAAGTGATAGAAAATAGTAGTTTAGGTTATATGAAGATATGGTGTTGTTAGTTGATCAAGATGACCAAAGCATAAGAGAAGAAATGTTAGTTTTAAAAAAAAAAACTCAGATTTGACAGCAATTTGTGTTGAACTTTACACATGTGTTAAAATAGCAAACATTTATGAAAAATTATGAAAATTTCCAGTCAACTAACTTAATATGTTCTGAACAATTTTAGTTTAGGAAAGTTTTCAATTTGGGACCCGAAAATAGATCAAAATCGTAAATCTTTACAGGCCATCTTTCAAATAAGAATTTTCAGCAACTTGTGATAAACTTTATATGCGTTTTAAAAATAGTAAACGACATTAAAAATTATTAAATTTTATAGAATGATAGAATAAAGTGTTCCACAAAAATTTCATTTAGAAAAGTTTTTTATTCGGATCCCAGAAACGCGTCTAAACAGTCATCCAAATTAGAATGTCCAGAATTGCACAACTGATTTGTTTAGGCTGTTTGAGTGATCTAACAAAACGATTTCAAAGTGTTTAGTACACCTTTGGAAAGGTAATTCAACAAACTACATCGTGGAACTAGAGTTTATATTATCTGATTTTGTTATGAAAGAGTTATGGTTCAATAAAGTTCATCTTAGTTTGCTGTCCAAAACAGAAACACACATAAGTGATGTTTTGGTTGTTTTGGTGTGTTTTAGATATAATGAAAATATAAACCATGTGTGGTAGAGTGATTATTACATATTTCATCATGTAGAATCAAGATTTACCATGGTTTATTGAAAACTTTATTGCTTTTAAAACATAATATAATGTAAGAACATTAACGGTGACCATAGTTTATAAATTTGATCATGTCACTTGTGTTCTTTATCTCCTCCACCAATACACCAAGGTGTATAGATTTCATGGAATCATAAGCATGAGTGGATTATAATGATCATATAAACAAGGTATAAAAAATAAGATTAAAACATAAAATTAAACATACCTTCTAAGAACCTTAAAAGTTTTAAATCTTAAAATCTCTTGAAATGCCTAAGGAGGATGATTATATAGAGAGAGGAAGAGATTCTTCTCTTGAAAGGTGTAGAGAAAAGGTGCAAAAAATAATGGAGGGGGACCCTTGTATTTGATGGACTAAAACATGGTAAGTAGAATGAGGGGATATTTTTAAAATGGTTTGGGAGAAAACTTGTGACAACTTTTTAAATGTATTACACACATATTTTTAATGTTACAAAATGAAAGTAGGATAGGATGTTCCATGTAACATATTGTGTGATGATTAAATTAATATAAGGTTACTATAAATACTTTTAGGACATGAAATAAATTAATTAAGCTTCAAATAAAAATAAATAAGTCATATGTTTTAATAAGCACGTAATATATAAAGTATAACTTGAAATAATAAAAGCATGTGACAACTTTCACATGTGAACTTTCATGTTGCTTAGAAAAATATGTAATCGTGTTATGACAATATTATACATAATATAGACGTTATAGGAAATCTTATTGATAAAACAAGAATTATAAGTACAAAAGTCATGGATGTTATATTGAGTGTTAACTAGAGTCACTCATTGTCATTTAGGATTGTTCGTGGTCGTTAATGGTCGATTAGGTTCAAGATGACCAGGTAAAGGTAAGGGTCATTCACAACCAATCTAAATAGTCATTTATAATCAATTAAGCATTATTTTGGTTAATTAGGATCAATGAGGTCAATAAGAGCTATTATCACATAATTCATCATTCTTTCTTGTTGATCAATCATATACACTTTTGGATATAATTGACTAGTCTAAAGACCCATGTGTTATATGGATTGAAAAAATAAAATTATCATTAAATACTTTTAAAATATAATGGTCACTGGAATATAAGTATGTAATGTATCAGGACATGAGAATTAAGAAAATATATACTTAATAAAATTACATGACAAATTCAAATACATAAGAAAAACACACAATGTTTACAACTCTGTAAAAGTCTTTTGTATGCGACATTTGAGGTTGTACTTGAAAGTTCTCAATTGTCGTCCAATATAAGCATCTTTAATTCATCTCGTCTTGTAACTTTTGACAATGCAACATAGAGTTGTCCGTGTGAAAAACTGATTGCTTTTAAAACAAATCAACTCTTAATAGTGATTGATCCTTACTCATGTTGATAGTCATGGCAACACATGGCTAGGGGGAATTGCGTTCTTTGAAATTTAAACGGTAGCCTTTTGTCAGTAGGTATTAGGAAAATTCTAAGGATAAAAGTGTTTCTCCAATGTTATTACCAGATATAATCTCTTTTTAAGATAAACACATACGGAATTTATAAAAATCAATGAGTAGCTTTTGAAAACCAAGGAAACCACTTTTTTAAAATGTTTCCTTGCATTGTAATTCCCTGAAATGAAAGCAAAACCAAATAAACATGATATCAATCACAAGGAAACATATACTACAACATATTTTGTCTTAGGATAATTTTAAAAAGTAAAATATTAACAAACCTCCCTATCAACAACTATAAACACAATAGAGTAAAAGTCTGTTGGATTGTTATACATTGGTCGCTTCCACAATCGAATTATGCATACCTTGATGGTATAATCATGATACAATATATCAATAACCTTTAACAAAGTAACCTCGGATACTATAAATGACCTGTAGATTAAGAAAAATTGATAGTTTGATAATATATAAAAAGATAAACATATAAAAATGATGTTAGTAACAAACTGTAAATGTTAGAAGCATAGTAAGAAATAATCTTCAATTAGATTTAAAAATCTGTCTTAAATCATATCAGTGTATAATGTAGAAAAAAAACATAGTAAATTATGAAGAATACGTGAAACCTTTCATCAAGTTGCACGTCATAATAAAGTATTCTTAAAGCAAACGATAGTGTTAAAATACGAAGGATATATTGTATCTTTTTCACCAAATTGCACGTCATAATAAAGTATTCTTAAAGCAAAAAATAGTGTTAAAATACGAAGGAGATATTGTTTTTATGTATCTTTTTCACTCCTTTAAGAAATACTTGTGGCATGCGAATGGAACAATGAAAGATAGATATCAACAAAAAGAATTTTGTAAAGAAATTATATGATTTGTCTATGAAGTTATTCTTTTTCGTCAAAATACATTTTTTTGCTATAATTAATTAATCTTTAATTTCAATGGATAAACTATTAATATTAATTGATCCTTACATGCAAATTACTTCCATACCATATTACAAGGAAGAAGTATCAAAATTGAAATTTTACCATCAAACAGGAAAGAATGACAACCGAATTCGATTACTCGGATAATGAAAAGCATCAGTAAAATTTTAGTCGATTAAAAATTCCAAACAATCCATAATAGTTAATCCAAAAATTTAAAGGTCACGTAGACGGATTTTTCCTTTTCGAAAGAATTTAATATAAAATAATCAATTAATTTGTTATAGATCATAGAGTCTAGTAACTAAAATTCTTTCCCAAAACATTCTATTTGACATAATTAAATGAAATATTTATTAATGTCAAACTTCAATTTCGATCTTGAAGACGTTTATTTTATGATCTTCGAATTTTTTTTTTTCAAAGTTATCCTTAATGATGGAATCTATAGTGGCCTTAGATTAATAAACAGTAAATCCCAGTTTGATTAAACATCCTTTGATGAGGCGACGACAAATTATTGATGAGAACTTTATTCGTTACGATTTCATGGAGATGAAGTGCCAGAATTTCGTGATGATAATGTGTTGTAAAACTAATCTAATAGTATAAGATATAAGAAGAGATATAAAGAGGAAAATATATGTTTATTTCATTTGTTAAGTATGTTAGACAATAAGATACAATCATTGGGTTGCCGCATGACATGTTTCTAAGGCCATTGTTGCCACATGGCAAATTCTTGTGTCCTAAATAAATTGTTTTCCCGCTCATTCTAATCTCTCAATTTAGGACACGCGGAACCTGCTAACTATCCGAATAACTGACCCGTTAACACCCCTTTTCTTTACCTGCCGATACTCAAGAAACGAATCTCCTCTCACAATCGCCCGTCAACCTTCATCCTAATCAATGTGAATCGGTAATGCTTTCCTGTATTGCCTTAAATCCTGTTTTTTTTCGATGATTGTTCGCTTCTGTTTTGCCAGTACGATGATCGATCTTCTTTGTTCGGTTTGTGATGGTTGATGTTTCACCGTTTTGTCCTGTGCTCATTGATCTGAGAAGGAAGTGTTTTATTCATCATCGTCTCCTTCTTCTACGCATATATCGATTGTTTTTGGTTCACCATCTCCTTTTTATTATAAGCTAAACCTTTTCTTTCAATACAGTGGACAACGATTATCTATAAATGAATTGTTTTTTGGTTAAGATTCTACGTTTAGCGTTTTTGTTTTTGATATTTGATTTGTATTATTTTACAGGTTTTCTGTTTCGATTGGCGTTTGTTTGATCTGGTAATCGATCTGAAAAGGTAATTGTTATATTCTTCATTGTCTCATTCTTCTAACCTAGACCTCAAGCGTGTTTTGTTCATTGCCATGTACAGCCGTACAGGCTCTTGGTTGAGGAAAACTGTAAGTATAAAATTTTCATTTAGTCCATTTTCATCTATAATTTATGTATTTGATTGTAAACTTTTTCTTGCCATCTCTACTTCACTTTAGAATATTATGAATTTTGTAAAACCCCGGATAGATTAATGGATGTTGCATTTATCTATGATGATGGTTTATGTTGATCATTTGGTTATCAATATTTGAAGTTTCAACTAATATTTCTGATTGTTCAGAAGTTTCTAATGGGACAGACGGTGTTTTTATTTTTTTTTCAGATGGGTACATATGGTTTTGCTAATAAGTATTTGTTGCTGCTACATCCAAACATTGACTGTGATAAATCTGCTTGTGTTGAGATTTGCTAACCATTTGTTACTCTTGGTTTGCTCCTATAGTGGCTAAAATGCATAATAATGTAATAAAAAAATCAAGGTCTTTAATTCATATTTTCAATATGCATGTTTAATCCTGCTCTAATCTTCCTCTAAAATTTAGCTTAATCTTTTAAAGCTTTCCTCTGATTCTAAACTAACATATATTGCTAACTTGGATGCTACTATTAATTTCCAGGAACAACATGAGATGTTAATGACATGGAATGATTATTAATTAATTTTGTGTAAAACTTGAAATAATTAAATCTGATATGGGTTATGGAGTGCTTTTTGATATTTTCAGTTGAAAAATTGTGATTTTAAAATCTTTATCAAACCCATGTGAAAATGACTAGAAGTAATGAAGAAATTTAAAAGTTTTTCATTGTGGGTCTCATTTAGTAATCTAATTGATATTTCAGTCGTTAAAACTCTCTATATTCATGTGCTTTTGTTTTTGATACATGATGATGATGATGATTATGTCGATGATGATGATTTATAGTCCTTCATTCATATTTTAAACCCACGTAATGCACTTACGTTAATTTCAATCTACAAATCAAACCTCAATTGTATCACTTACAATTAATTTTTTTTATTACATATTTGGAAATTTGGAAATATTAACTTAAAACATGATTATTTTTGCATGATAGTCTAAGTGTTTTGGGTCAAGTCAGTAATTGTCGAATGTGATTTTTAACTATTTAGTTTTTTCTAGGGTCGAAAACAAAGTCATGCATTTTGCTTAAGGCAGCTCTGGTTCGGATGAGGTTAGACAAGGGATCCACAAGGTTTTTAAGGTAAGTAATTATATGTTAAATCACAAGGTTTATAAGGTAAAGTATAACCATTTAATACCTTGTGACTTAAGAAAATCATAGTGATTATTTTTCAAGTTGTATGTTAAATTTAGCCATGTTTGCATATAGCTTCTTCAAGAGGATTATGGTCTTTGTTTAACCAACATGCCTGCAATAAAAGCCCAAAGGTCATTACTGCAAACACGTGAGCTGATTTATCATTGAACTTGAATTACTAGATTTTGCGGCAGCTATAATATTGTTAATTTTTTAACTTTTATTTGTCAGTATTTTGAAAGCATGAGTGAAGTTATCTATTTATCTTTCAATTGTGTTTTGTCCAAAGCCTACTCGAAGTTATGATCTTTATGTTGGGTTTATCTGGACGAGTCACGGGTCATAAACTTGGAGCTTCATATTCCGGTCAAACTGGTCAAAGTCAGCAAGAGTTTTATATTTAGTCATATGACGTATTTATGTTCAAGGTTAGGAGGAGTCAAATAATGAGTCATGCATGGGGTAATTAGATTTTCTTATGTGTAGGATGTAGTTAGTGAGTTTAAATTCTCATGTTGCATGAGCCTGTGTAGTATATAGATGTACATCTATTTTGTTCAATAAAAAAATGAGTGTAAACAGTAAATAATTTTTATTGGTCTGTGTGTTACGGGGCCCGAACCAACGCTTTACCTTTTAATTAAAAGCAATTCCAGTTAGTTGTTAGGCATATTATAACCAAGCTACCTCAATAAGAGTTGTTATTCTAATTTACAACTTGATTGATGTTGATTTATTCTTATTATGATTGGTTTTTTTTTTATCATCCAACATATTTAGATATGTTTGAGTGTTGTGTTCTTAACATAACATGTGCAGATGCCAGTTTTTAGTGTTGTGTTAAATAATATAACACAGTGCAGGTGCAAGTTTACACAAATTTTGAGACTTTATGAACGATGGGTAAAATAGACATATTTACGTACTCATATATTTGTGATCTCTTTAGTTAGAATTGGAGGTGGAAGTTTAGACCCATTCACTTATGAGCAGTTCAAATCAGATTGTCTTTATCTTAATGGGTTAAGGAAAAAATTTAGCTAAAAGAGATGGGTTGAAAGTCACCTGACCTCCTAAATCATTTTTATTCAAAGATCTATGCAAATATTATAAAAGTATGGTGTTTTGGTTAATTGATGATAATGAATAATTTTGTAGATGATAATGATTATTGCTCTTCAATTATTCATTCCAAGTTTAGAAAACCCTCTGATTTTGCTATGTGTTCTCCTACTTACATAAGTAGAGACAATTTGTTAAAATTCTAAAATTTGAAGTATACAATACATTATTTTTTATATTATGTTTGAAGTCTGAATGGTTGATACTAAGTTGCCTAAATTTAACGACTACAAGGTATTTAAAAGAGCAAACTACTTAATTGTTATTTAAAGAACTTCATAATTCCTTCGATTTCAGTTTTTCTAATATATGTTACAAATCCTAAGCACTCAAATATTGTCACACACTATATTTGATTTTAGTTTACGCTATGAAAATCATAAAATATTTTATAGACGTATAGTGATAATTCTTGTCACTGTATAGCGGTGTTGTCAATGTTCATAAAAATTTTTGATTTTATCCATGTTTTATATGTGATAATTGATTTCAGGAAATAACAAGTATATACATATGTATGATTCAAACTTTTTAATTATTCAACCCATGTAACACATGGGTTTTTAAAGCTAGTAGGGTATATATAAGAAGTCAAAAACTTGTGAAATAAGCTAATTAATTTTAGGTGTTGATAACCATAATAATATATATTTATAACACACTACAACAATTTAGCTCTGTCCCGACGACATCTATAGCGACGACATACGTCGCTGGTATAGATTGGTCTATAGCGACGACATGTCGTCGCTATATAGTAATAGGGATTTTTGACTGGTCAAACTCTATACCGACGACTTGTCGTCGGTATAGAGTTGGCGGGCTGCAAAATAATACGCGGGATTTATGAAAATACCTATGCCGACGACATGTCGTCGCCACAGGTGAAGTTATTTAATTTTTTATTTTTTTCTATCTCAACTTACAGATTAAAAAAAAATTAAAATCCACTTTTCCCGACGACATGTCGTCGGGATAGATGAAAAATATAAAAAAATAATTTCTCTGTGCCGAAGACATGTCGTCGGGACAGGATTTTTTTAATTTTTTTAATTTTGACTCTATAGGGACGACTTTGTTTACTCTATAGGGACGACATGTCGTCGCTATAGAGTGCAGATCCCTTAAATCGCATTTCAGACCTTCTGCCCCTTTTTTCACCCCAAAAAACCCAATTTTTTCTCCCGATTTTCATCTCGGTTTATATGCGTATTTGGTATCAAATTGAAGTGTTTGAAGGTAAGAATGATGTTATTTTACTATAATGAAGTTATATAATCTTGTTTTTATAAGTTGGGTGAAAATGACCCGTTTGAATTAACTCTTATGTGATTCTAGTATGTTTAAGTGTGTGTGCGCCAAAATGACTCATTTGAACTAACTTTTGATTGATTCTAATATGTATAAGTGTGTTTGGGTCAAAATGACCCATTTGAACTAACTTTTGTGTGATTCTAGTATGTTTAAGTGTGTTTGGGTCAAAATGACCCGTTTGAACTAGCTTTTGATTGATTCTAGTATGCTTAAATGTGTTTGGGTGAAAATGACCCGTTTGAACTAACTCTTGTGTGATTCTAGTATGTTTAAGTGTGTGTGCGCCAAAATGACTCATTTGAACTAACTTTTGATTGATTCTAATATGTTTAAGTGTGTTTGGGTCAAAATGACCCATTTGAACTAACTTTTGTGTGATTCTAGTATGTTTAAGTGTGTTTGGGTCAAAATGACCTGTTTGAACTAGCTTTTGATTGATTCTAGTATGCTTAAATGTGTTTGGGTGAAAATAACTCGTTTGAACTAACTCTTGTGTGATTCTAGTATGTTTAAGTGTGTGTGCGCCAAAATGACTCATTTGAACTAACTTTTGATTGATTCTAATATGTTTAAGTGTGTTTGGGTCAAAATGACCCATTTGAACTAACTCTTGTGTGATTCTAATATGTTTAAGTGTGTGTGCTCTAAAATGACTCATTTGAACTAACTTTTGATTGATTCTAACATGTTAAAGTGTGTTTGGGTCAAAATGACCTGTTTGAACTAACTTTTGTGTGATTCTAGTATGATTAAGTGTGTTTGGGTCAAAATGACCCGTTTGACAAATATTCAATATGTTTAATGCAGGAAAGAATTCAAGAGGAGTATGTGAGATCCTCTAGCGAGACCGGTGGAGACTCATCTGCTGTTGATGAGATTCAATGCATTGAGCGTGCCTTAGGTCAAAGGCGAGGACATATACGAGGTGTTGGTCGCGTGGTGAGACATCCCACCCCTGATTTTTGTTGCTTTCAACCTCCTCCAACACAACATTTGCATGATGAAGTTGCAGAACTTAGACAACAGCAACAACAAAATCAAGAAACTATACAACAACAACAACAAATCCAACAACAACAACAACAACAACAACAACAACAACAAATACAAGAAAGGCAACGATTACTTCAAGAGCAGATGGAAATGATGCGCTACTGGCAGCAGCAACGACCACCTGGTGGTCATTAGCGTTTGTATTTTTGTTAGATTTTGTTGAATTTTAAACTAATTGTATGAATTATCTGTTTGTTAAACTTATATTTGAAGTTGTATGAATTATTAGTTTGTTAAACTTGCATTGGATTTTTCTTGATTATATGTTTGTTAAATTTTTTTAAAAAAATAAGGTTCCGCATAAAATAAAAAAAATAAAAAAAATAAAAAAATGAGATCAATAGCGACGACATGTCGTCGCTATAGAGTATTTTCCTTTTTTTAAAAAAAAATTAAAAAACACCTATAGTGACGACTTGTCGTCGCTATAGGTGTCTTCCTTTTTTTTAAAAAAAATTAAAAAACACCTATAGCGACGTCCCCAATGATGTTGTTCTTAGCTGGATGAGTGTTGTCTATCCTTCTGAGACGTCCCCAATGATGTTCTTAGCTGGATGAGTGTTGTCTATCCTGAGCTGAGGAATCACATCGAGTTGCATAGATAGATCCAGGTTTGAAAAGCCTTGCTTAGGATTTTGAACAGCATTACCAGCTGATGTCTCATATTCATTCAATGAGGACTAGTTCAATGAATGTGTGATAGCATCAATGTTATTTTGCTGAGAAGCAGCATCAACAGCTGCCTGTTCCTCCTAATCACTGTCTTTATCAGCTTGGTGTTGAATACTTGAATTTTCAACTATTGAGTTATGAGGCTCAGTTGGCTGACAACTTGATGAAGCTCCATTGTTTCCTGAGATATTCAAGCTTTCAGGGTCTTGAGTTGAAGGAGCTTGATCTTTATTTCTTCTTGGAGAACTTGGAGTAGGTCTTGGTAACTCAAACATTTGATCTTTATGGTGGTTACCTTGAATTCTTGTTCCAACTGAAACATTCTCACAAGATTGTTTAGAATAGTTTGGAAACAATTCTAAATTGAAGATATATTCAGTACCATTTCCCTTAACACAAGGTGTGTGCTCATTGACCACAATGTTGGATGATTCTTCAAATTGTTGATTCTTGATATTATAGACTCTATATGCAATAGAGGTTGAGAAATATCGAACAAAGATAGCATCATCAGACTTTTTAGCAAATTTACTAAATTGTCTTTTGTGTTAAGTATGATACATCTACTGCCAAAGGACCTAAGAAAGCCAATGAACGGTGGCCTCTTGTTCCATAGCTCATAAGGAGTTTTTTCCATATGGCTTAACTATAAGAACCCTGATCTACACATAACATGCAGTGTTGACTGCTTCTGCCCAAAAAGTTATGGGAAGTTTTGAGTCGGCTAACATAGTTCTAGCAGCCTCAATTAGTGTTCTGTTCCTCTTCTCAGCAACAACATTCTATTGAGGAGTTCTAGAAGCACTATATTGTCTGGCAATCCCTTTTGAGTTACAGAATGAGTCAAAAACTTGATTCTTAAACTCAGTCCCTTGATCACTTCTAATTATTTTTACCTTGTGATCTATTTGATTTTCAATTTTAAGAATAAAAGATTTTAAAGTTTCAGCAGTTTCATCTTTAGTTCTTAAAAAGAAAACCCAAGTAAATCTTGTAAAATCATCAACAATCACAAGGCAATATGATTTCCTTCCAATACTCGTTATACTTGAAGGACCAAACAGATCCATGTGCAATAAGTGTAATGGGGTAGTGATAGAGTTAACCTCTTTGGATTTATGTGAGACTTTATGTTGCTTCCCTTTTAGGCAGGCAACACAGCTGTCCTTACAGAAAAATTCCTTTTTAGGCACACCATGTACCAAATTATTTTTAACTAATTTATTCATGGTTTTAAAATTAACATGACACCTCTTATGCCAAAGAGTTGACTCATCACCATTTGCTTTGAAAAGAAAGCATGATCCTTCACCTAGTGGGGAAGCTTTGTTCATATCTAGCTTGTATATATCCCCTCTCCTGGGAGATCTAAGAAGCACCAATTCCCGAGGAATTGTCATCCCGGGTTTGAGGATAATGCACTCATGTTCTGTGAAAAGCATTTGGTGCTTTTGATCACAACATTGAGAAACACTAAGGAGATTGTGTTCAGGTTATTTGACAAAGTTTACTTTATCAAATTTTAACTTACCATTGGACACACTACCTTTACCAGATATGTATCCTCCGGCTTCACCTCCAAACTGAACAGGACCTCCATCAAAGTGTTCAAACTGTTGTAGGAGAGATCTGTTTCCTATCATGTACCTGGAGCATCCACTGTCTACAATCCAGATATTTTCATTTTTGTCATGAAGATGTCCCTACACATAAGGTGAAATGGTTAGTTACTATTGGAGACCCAAGCCTTTTTGGTCTTGGGCTCTTCCAATTCAGATGATATAATTAAACCAAAATGTATGCATGGGGGTTCAATTATGGTTTGTGAAGAAGAGAATTGGGCTGAAACATCTTTTTTGATCTTCCATTACATCCTATGGTTGATCAAGCTTGATGAGCCTGAAAAGTCTTGTGCAACATAACTTGCTTCCAAGGCTTCTTTCTTCTTGGAAGAAGTTATCACCACCTTTTCTTTCGAAGCAGTCTTCTTTTCGGAAGATTTTGAAGGATTCCTTTTGTTCCTTAGTTTTCCTTCCGAAGCTAGTTTGCCTTTGGAAGTACTTGCTTCCGAAGGCACTCTAGCTTTAAGGGAAGACTTAGGAACCTTTTGTTTTTTCTTTTGTTTGTCTTTCGAAGTCAGATTCCCTTCGAAAGAATTAGTTTCTTCCGAAGACAAGTAGGCTTTGGAAACAAACTTTTCTTTTTTTAACACTTGGGCAACATGATAAGGTCCAAATATGAAACCCTCCTTGATTCCTTCTTTCTTAACATTAGATGCATAATGTGTGCCTGCTGGATTGTAGTAATAATCTTTAGCCATGTTGTTATGCTGGCTACAGATTATCATTCAATGTTAATTTTGATGGGGCAGGCTGATGGTTGCTTCTGGAGCTTCTTTTCTTCATTATCAACCTTCCCATTTAATTTTTGATCCTTCTTCAGAACAGAAATGCTGATACTACATTCTTTTCCCGAGTCAGGATTTCCAACCACTTGAAATCCAGCTGATATGAATACATCCTTTTGCTTTGGGTCTATCATTAACTTTGACTCAGCCACCTTCTTGGCAGTTTTTCTTGCTACCCTGATTTTGTTTCTTCTAGCTTTGGTGGTTAAAGGTTGATCATCAGCTGTGGGGATGAGGTTTTCTACCTTATCCTTTCCTATGGTGGTTTCCATTATTGCATCATTCTTCTGCTCTTTGGGTAATGGATCAGCAGTTAGAACCTCTTGCTCTTCTACACCACATCTAGGTTGTCTAATAGACACAAAGGAGTGTGGTGGAGCAATTTCATTGGTTCCCAACCCATTTTGTTTTGATAACACTCCTTTGAGTGGGAGGATGATGCAATGATGGTGTTGAAGTTATGCTCTTCAATGGCATACTTCTTAGCTTTAGCCTTAGCTATCACTAGCTGGGCTTGAGCCTTAGTCAACTTAAAGATTAAATTTTTTTATTTGAGCCTTGTAATTTGAATGTTCATGTTTTAAAGAGGAAACAGTTTTCTCTAACTCTTCTATTTTGAGTTTGTAGTCAAATTCTATTCTCTTAAAATCAGATTTTAGTATATTTAAAGACTCAATATTAGATTTAATTTCCATGTTGTAGTCCTGATACAATTTGACCTTAGCAATACAGGCTGGAGTACAGAGATGTTCATATACCTTAGTGTCTTTAGTTCCAGCCATGAGAGCTTGAGCAGGAGTGACATCTTGCACCATAAAGCTCCAATCAACTTCTTGAGCAACAACTATAGTTTGTTGCTCAATGGATTTGGTTGTAGCTTTAGGGGTAGCAGGATGTTGGGAGGCTTGAGTTGCTCTAAGATTAGATCTAGGAGCTTTGCATTCCCTTGCAAAGTGACCAAGCTGGTTGCAGTTGTAGCACTTAGCCTTTGTCTTCTCAAACCTAAATTTGTTGTTAGTTGGGTTTTGAGGGAACTGCCTTCCAGTTCTTTTGAAGAACTTTTTTGCTTTGTAGGTCAAAAGAGCCATTTGTTGGACAATCTCCATGTATTCTACATCATCTGGGCTGAAACACTCCAGATCATCAAAATAGAATTGAAAATCTCTAGAGTGTTCAATCCCTGAAACAAAGGCACAGCTATCCTGGAAAGGATTTTGATGAGCCTGTTGAGACTTGGGTGTCTCAAGGAATGTGATGTAAGGCCAAGAAGAAGAGGATGACTGTTGGGGGTAGTTTCAGGTACAGCTAGGGCTGGGGAGTTTTTGAACCTTCAGCAACATGTAGAGCATTGCTGACTGAAGTATTGGTGATACTGTTCATCTGATGGCTTTTCTGGGATTCTATCTCCATACGATATCCATCAAGGATTCCATATAGTTCATTCATGGTAAGAGTGTTGAGATTTTCAGTTCTCTTGATTCAGACACAATAGAAAGTCCACTCATGAGGCAGTGCACTCATAAATTTTCTTACTATGTCTTTCTTCTCAAGAGTCACTCCCATAGACTGAAGAGAGGTAATCAAGTCCATGTACCTAAAGTATTATTGGCTCAAGGTCTCACCAACAATGTATGTGGAGTTCTCAAACTTCTACTTCAGTGCATCTTTCTTTGATTCCTTAGATTCAGCAGAACCAGAGTATATCAGCTTCAAAGCATCAAAGAGTTCTTTGACAGACTCGCATTGCTTAAAACCTACCATTATAGAGTTTGGTATAGCAGTAAGCAAAACAGTCATGGCTTTGGAGTCAATGTCCATTCTCTTATAGTCTTCATCTGAGTAGTCTTCAATGGCCTTCGCAATCATGGCACCATTTCCGGTTGGATATGCCACTTTCGGCATGTATGGACCATGGGTAACAGACGTCCACATTCGGCTATCCTGGTTCTTGATGAAGCCTTTAATGCAGATGCACTAGGTCTCAAAATCATCAGGAGTGATGGTAGGAGCCTTGGTCATAGTTCCCATCTCAGACTCAAGGAACTTCTGGTTTAGAGCCATTAGAGTGAAGTGAGTGAGTATGAAGATACAAGGGTGATTTGGGATGGTAAGATCTCACAATCAAGAGCCTAAAAAGCTCTGACACTAATTACAGGATCGATGTTTGTCTCACAATACAAGATTATCACACAAACTCACTTAATGTCGCTCGGGTTGATGAAGCAGAATCCTGACCAAGTTCACAAGCAATATAATAAGTTTAAACAGAAAACATAAAACACAAGAGTGTTTTCAAGATACTTGTATATATTACTTCTCAACTCAGTATTACAAGACTCTTACAAGCATAGTTACCAAGTTACATAGAGAAACTATATATACTACTATCTACAGCCGGTTATACTTGGAAAACCAGCTGAAACTTACAACTAGACAAATACTACATCGTTTACAAGTAAGGTATCTAAGATAAAACAATAATATCTTAGATTAGGTAGACATGACATGTCCATGACTTATCTTTTGTCACCAACTAAGAGTGACAACTATACTAAGTTGAGAATAGTTGAACAGTGGATTAAAGTAAGGTCAATTACATGGGCCTGGAAAAGTGTCATGCAGTCTATCAGAGTTGCAGCGGGCTGTCAGATAGACCATACTTATGTCCATTGGTTCATAGTTGGTTCTTCCGAAGGTAAATGGCTTCGAAAGAATAAATTCTTCCGATGCCATTTATACTTCGGAAGAATCAACTTCTTTCGAGTATCTGCAAGTCTTCGGGACTTTATTCTTCGGAAGACTTTGTCTTTGAATCTTTTAAGTTGCATACTTCGGAAGAATAAGAACTTAGTCTCAAAAGACTTAGTTCTTCCTTCGGAAGTTCTTCATACTTGATCTTCGGAAGATCTTTGACTTAGCTTCGGAAGAGCAGTTTGTTCCTTCGGAAGACTAGTTTGTTTAGTACATCAAAATTTGTCTAAGTGTGGTTTTGGTTGCACCAGCCTCAATAGATCCAACAGTCTTTATTATTATTATTTTAACAATTTAATTTTTTATAACTATATATCCTCTTCTTTTTTTCTCTTGGTTATGATAAACAAGGTATGTTTTAGTTATTTCCGTCTTTAAATATTATTTGTTTTCGTATTAAAAATGTCTTTTAGGATAGTAAAGAGATATTGTTCTGTTATTTTTTTTATTTTCTGATTTTTTGTTGGTAGATTATTTGAATGATATGAATATAGGAACATGCTCACGTTAGTTAGTGTAAGTCAAATTATTTGATTTTGTATGCTCATGTTAGTTTCAAGTTATCATTTGTCTATAAAAGTTTTTTTAATTTATTTTTGACTTTGCATGAGGTAATTTTTACAACGCAATGTTAATAAAAGCTTGAATGCATTTTGTTTTGTATTCTAATTGTTTCGAATTTTTACGTGATGAAAATATTATTTTTGTTTTGTTATGAATTTGTTATATTTTTTATTATCTGTTATTCTATTTGTTTTATTATCCTTTTTTTATTATACAAAGATAACAAATATGTTAGTGTAAGCCTGTGTAATTCAAACTTAATGGTGTGTTAGTGAACCTGTTTCGTGTAGCTTGTATTAATGTAAGATAATTGGTTTAAAATTTTCATTTGTCTCTATGGAAGTTTGTTTATTTAATTTTTTATATTTTTTACGTTGTGCAAGAAGAATACTATTTTTATTACATGAAGAGTAGGTGTTGATGATGTAACAACGTTATGTAATGTAATTATGTACCAACCTTTAAATTATGTACATTTTGTATATCGATTTGTCACATTAGATTACTTAAAAGTTAATGAATTTTTGTTGTAGTGTTTGTGTGTTTGTAATGTAAGTGTATTTGTAATGAAAACAATCAAAAATTATGTAATGGTATTTGTGATGTAAAGTACGTAAGCAAACTTAAGTAATTTATGATATAAAGTAACGTAAGTGAACGCAAATAATGTAATGTAATGTAATGCAAGAGACTAAGTAATGTTAGTGCAAACTTGATATGTTTATGTTCAATTCAGTAAGTTTGATTAATTTGGTGTAATATTAGTGTATTAGTTTAAATATGGTAAAAATAAGGGAACTACGTTACTTGATGGTGGCATGATGTAATATAGTGTAATTAAGATGGCATTTTAATATGATGTGAAAGATACTTTTAAATACTAATTAACACATGATAAATTATAAATATTAGAATCTAACTAATGCAATTCTCATGTAATGTAATAGTTACAATAATAAATATAATTTCGCTTGAGTGACATTAGTTTAGTTACATCAAATTGTTACATTACATTTACATACGTTACATGTAATAACATTACATTACACTATATGTTATATAGTACATTTGATTTTACAGTTAGTGATATGTAATGTAATCCAATATTTTTTAGTTAATTTAATGTAACAAAATGAAAATTTATGCAATGGTGAAGTTATATTAATCTTACTGGAGTTTACATTGCGAATTACTACAATCTACATTATTTTTTTTAAATGAAAGTACCCCTATCCACAAGTGCCACATTTAATTACATTGTTAAGTACCAACATTACATTATTTAATGTTGATGGAAATATCATATACACATTTTTTTTAATATTATTTAATGCAATGCTATACTTCAATTTGTTACATTAACCTTCAACTTAAGTTGCTTGACCATCATTACTATAGTTACATCAAATTATACGTTATCGTACAATTTTTAACATCACATTTTAATTAGTTTATCTTTTACTTATATACGTTACATGTTATTACACTGCATTACACTAAATTTACACTTTATATTAGTTATTTTGCTACAAATTACTTAAGTGTACTAATATTATTTAATGTAATGCTATACGTCATTTTGTTACATTATATTATTTTATGTAAATAAAAGTAACCTTATTGACACGTGTACATTTACTTACACTAACACTTACCCCGACGCAAAATGACTTATCATGTTAGCTACTATAATATAGAGCAAGCCATATTTCTCTTTGTTACAATAACCATTAATATAAGTTGTCTAACTATCATTATTGTAGTTGCATAAAATTATTACGTTACCCTGGGCATTTTGTACATCACATTTCAATTACTTTAAGTTTCATTTACATACATATTTCATATCTTATTACATTACATTACATATATTAGATTTTTAATGTTAGTATTATGTAATGTAATCCAACGTGTTTTTGCTATAAATTAATTTATTTTTAACAAAATAACATTTGACCCATGCAAAATGATGTATTATGTGGACTATCATAATATCGAACAAGACATATATCGCTTTGTTAATGTAATACCCATATATAGAATGGTGTCATATAATGGTTAGATAGCTTGAACAACTAAAGTTTTCATTAAAACACCTAATCCAAAACAACTTGTTATTATTAACATATAATTAAACATGCCCCCACCTGCCAGCCATAACCAGCCATATCCAAACTACATAATCAATTGTGACATAAAACATGTTAACAACAAAAAGTAATTGCTTAGTAACCATCCACCTAAGTAAACGAAGACCGTCTCTTCCAAACTTGACACACTATCTCTTTTAACACTTTCTTCATGTTTTCCATCCACCCATAGCTGGTGCTAAAACCTTTTCCTTGTGTACATTAATCTCTGACGGTAGAATACGTGCAGCATACTTCTTTCTCATAAACTTAATTTGAGATTTCAATTGTCATTCCATTTTCTTGATTCCGTAGTCAAATGTTTAATGTTTACAAACAATCATCACCTTGTCAATATGTCAAAAATAGCTTCCATTGTTTACAAACCAATGGTACCTTCTCAATTTTCATTATATGATACCAAGAACTAGTAGCCAGACCTTTTCATTACATTACATGTTACAATCATATAATATAATAGTGTGTGTGTGTATTCTATAAGTGGAAATTTCTTTTTTTTGTTATTCTTATTAAGGTAACGATTTAACAGTACTTAGCATGTATGCATCAATACTTAGCATCTATGTAGCACTACTTAGCATCTGTTAACATTAACTATCTTTAACCATTACATAAAGTTTGCCTTTCTTAATTTACATTACCTTGTAACAAATATTGCATGATAATACATGAACTAAAAAATAACATAACACAACCAGAATGTAATTTTACACTGTGTAATGTATCTATAGATAATGTATGTAAATGTAATGTATTTTTATGTAATTTAATGTAATCATGTCTGTGTAATGTAATAATTTACTATGTAATAGTACTTAGCATCTATTAAGGTTTAATTAACTTAAAAAATTATATAATGCTTATTTTTCTTACATTTATATTAAGTTCTATGAAATATACCGTTACATTTACATGATGCTAACATTCCAATATATTATACAATGTAATTTTCTTTGTATAGTAATGTAATAACATTTAATCTATGTAAATGTCATGTAATGTAAAGCAATGTAATTAACATTACATCTCATTACATCATACTAACCTTACCATGTAATACAGAATGTAATGTTAGCCTGAATGCATATTGTAGCCTGAATTGCTTTGGGTCCTAACAGTAATATTAGTTATCATTTATGTATAAACACATTTATGTTATTAGCAAGGTTTAAAAGTACGGAATCAAGCCTCGAGGCGTTTTTCTTTCGCCTCATGAGGCGTAAGCCTCGAGGCGAACCGAGGCGTAAGGTCGAGGCGGAATTAAAAAATAAATATAAAAATTATATATCTTATAAAAAATAAAATACAAACTAATTTCATCATAAGATCCATCAAAAACATCAAAAAACACACATTAAAAAAACATGGAACGTTTAAAACTGACATAAAAAGTTAAAAAACATAAAAAAAAAAAGTGAAAACCCCCTGAGGCGCACATGAGGCGCACCCGAGGAGCACCTGAGGCGCACCCGAGGAGCACCTGAGGCGCACGCCTCAGTCATATGAGGCGCACGTACAAAACAATCTCCTGAGGCGGCGCCTCAGACTCGTTTTCTGGGGGCCTCTCCTCGACCGTTTTTTAAAACCATGGTTATTAGTGCTGAGCTTCATGAAGAAGTTCCGGCTACATATCGTACGAATAATGATGGTATGCACATGCAAGCGATAAGAGATATTATTGCGCGAGATAATGGAATCATGGAGAAGAACGTAATATGCCATTAGCAATCTCAAACACCCCCTAATACTAAAACACTAACATGTAAATACTAATACTAAAACACTAACATGTAATTACTAATACTAAAACAATTAAAGTGATTTAGGGGGTTTCATATTATTTACACATTACTGTAAACAAAGACCTATATTCAAGCAAACAGAGATCTTCTATACATTTGCGAGCATGAATGAAACTGGGAGGACGTACCTGGTATTTTAATTTCCTCTTGTTCAAACTCCAAATAGAGACATAAATTCTGGCAAATGATCACGTTTATAAGGGTGCATATGGAGTATTTCTGAAAGAACTTTGTAATATCCTTATGAAGAATTGCTAATGATAAGAGAATAAGAAAGATGAACAAAATTGGTAGCAATCGATTTTGAATTTTTAGTCAAATTGATATTGAATGTCACATACATAGAGAAGAGGTATTGATTTTACATTTGCTTTGGGGTTTGAAACTAAATCAATCTATATTGTCAGAAACATTTAATGAGGTAACAAATTTACCAAATTACCCCAAATTTTAGTAAATGGATCTGCAAAGTATTAAAATATTGCTAGAATATCTTGTCCATTAGATTAAAATGTTAGGATTAAATCAATGACCCAAAATAAATTAAAAGGTTCTTACAAATAACATGAGCTCTTATAAGAATCTTATCCTATATAAACATCCATTCCCCACCTTATAAATCATCTCGACATGTATTCCAATTTCTCATTCAATATGAAGTAAATAAAATTACACCAAAATAGCATAGAATGATATTAAATCCACAGCCAACTCATGATGCTTCCAATTTTATAATTCTAAAAGCCATTTCACTTGGTAACAATTTTCAGATATATAAAGAGAATGTATGTATATATACACGCACACCCAGGTTAAAGTAGTTATAATCTCCCAAGTAAAACAAACATGCAAGGCATTAAATTAAGTGGTAAATGTCTACAACCATGGCGAATTGTAAATAGGTGTGACAACAGCTTTGGTTTGAAGGTACTTTTCTAGGGCTTCCATGCCATGATCCTTTCCGAAACCGCTCATTTTGTAACCTCCGATTGGGCACCCGGAATCGAAATTATGGTAACTGTTTATCCAAATTACGCCTGCCCGAATCGACCTCGATACCCTGTTGGCTATGTTCAAGTCATTGGTCACAATCCCAGCTGCCAAACCATATGTGGTCGCATTCGCTCTTCCAATCGCCTCTTCAATAGTGCTGCAGTATCATCCACATGTCACAATGTTCCATATAAAGGTACTCATTTCATGGTACAAAACTTTTTAATAATAAAAAAGGAGATCTTACTTGAACTTCATAAGACACATAACCGGACCAAAAATCTCATCCTTTGCAATAAGCATGTCGTCCTATATAACACAACGACATAAATTACCGATAACTTGAATTTAAAAGCTAAAATACTGTTAACCATGAGTACCGTAACATGTTCAAAGATTGTTGGCTCGATGTAATATCCCTTTTCTCCATTTGGCTTACCACCCACTAGCAACGATGCGCCTTCTCTCTTTCCTTGATCAATATACGAGAGTACTTTCTCGTATTGTTTCTTATCAACCTATGAAAAATGAAGTATAATGTTACTTAAACGGGTCATGCATATATATACATACTCTATGTAAGATAACGATTTTCTTTTATAACTTATTCGCTACCTGCGGTCCTTGACGAGTGGAAGGATCAAACGGGTCCCCAACGACCCATGTTTTCGCCTTCTCAACCAGCCTTTCCACAAGTTCATCGTAAATCCCTTCTTGAACAAAAACACGTGAACTACACACACAAATTTCTCCCTATACACAAAATGTAGTATGCAATTTAGACCAAATTAATATTTTTTTGATAGTCATATGGTACATTGATATATATACCTTGTTAGCAAGACTCCCGAAGAGTGCAAGATCAGCCGCTTGATCAACGTTTGCATCTTCGAAAATTAGGAGAGGGGATTTCCCCCCGAGCTCAAGAGAAACGGTTTTCAAATTACTCATAGCCGCAGCCTGCATTACTAACCGCCCGACTTCAGTTGACCCGGTGAAACTAACACAATCTATGTCCATATGTGATGCTACTGCAGAGCCAGCAGTATGTCCATACCCTGTGACAACATTAATGACCCCGTTCGGGACCCCTGCCTATTATCCAAAATACCAAAATATCAATCATACGCAACAAAACACTATTCCTCAAGTCTGTCAACACCAGCCTAAAGGTGTGGCGTGCTTACTTGTTTAGCCAAATGGGCCAAGTAGAGAGCCGAGAGGGGTGCTTGTTCGGCGGGTTTGATGACCATGGTGCAGCCAGCGGCTAAAGCTGGTGAGCATTTAAGAACAAACATGGCGCTTGGGAAGTTCCATGGGATTATATGACCGACTACACCGATGGGTTCAAGCAAAGTGTATCCTTGAAACTCGCTAGATAGTTTTAATGTTTTCCCGTGAATTTTATCAGCAGCGCCCGCAAAATAACGTAGTTCTTTGGAAATACTAGGAATGTCAACATTTGTTTCGAAACTAAAAACTTTTCCCACGTCAATGGTCTCCAATGTCGCTAGTTCTTTAAGGTTTTCGTCGATTAAATCAGCAAATTTGTTCATTATTTTACCTCTTTCCTGCAAATATTTGAAATATGCAGGGTGATTACAACAAATATGAAGTTGATGAAGTATGGTCTTATGTAACGTATAATTCATTAACATTTGGTTTCTGTCTCTATTTATTTACTTAATTTTTTTGTATCGTATCTTATTTTGTAACACGCATATATATACAATCTTTTACTTTTATGAGATCATCAATAATTTTTTTTGTCACTAATGTATATGTGATTTTGTGTTGTGCCTTGCTGCATGTTTGGTATTCGGTTAATCAACGCTGAACACGACTCCCTTCTCAGTAATTGTTTTTGTACGTAGATGTGGTGGTGTAAATCTGTTTGTGGTTGTCTTTGTGTGTTAGCTATTTGCGGTTAAAGTTTCATTGTGTTTGGAGGATGTATGTTGGGTTTAATGTGTTGTGTTGAGTGTGGCTTATGGTTTTTTACACTTTTGTATGTGTTTTTGATTGCATCTTTGCTCTGACAACTTTGTTTTTGTACCAATGCAATTGTTGGTTGTCCTCATTCATGTGCTGCAAGCGGTTAACAACTTTTTCTTGGTAACAAACTATCTCATGTTTTAATTTTTACTTCCCTACAACCGTAAAAACCAGGTTAGAAAGAAGGAAGAATGGTGCAGACCATATGAATGCTGATTAAATATGGCCATATCACTTTTTGTCCTCTGATTTGTGTCTCTGAATCTTTGATTGTGTGCGCCTATGTTTTTACTCGATTTGGGGTTTCCTCATCTTCATTCTTCATGCATATTGTTGATTGTGGTTTTGGTTATGTCTAATTGGGTTTATTTATATAATTCCTCCTCTGCATACGCACTTTTAGAATATGTTAGCTGCGTTGTTGTTTCACTTTGCTTTCTTCTGTTTACTTAGGTTCTTTGTTGTTTGCTTAGCTAGGGACTAAATCGTACTCAACTTTTATGTGTCATGAAACTATGTTAAGACCAAACGTAATGGGACATTAAGGGAGCATTATACCAGCTTAAAACGCCCTTAACCCACACATTTAGTACTATATGCAGGGGCTGAAACAAGCCACTTGAAAAGAAGGAAGAACCTGGAACATCAACACAAGTGAAGCACCCTATGTCTTCTGTAACAGCTTCATGAACTAGAAAATATTTTGTACAATAAGGTTGTGCTGTTGTATAGGCTCTTTGGCCCGCACGGAGGAATAAAATTTAGTTTTTATAAAATCTGTGGCATCACAAATACTTTCAACCAAATTTCAACCATTTAATTACGCTTCAACAAATATATTTAGACTTTGAAATAAATAACTTCAATTTCTAAGAGATTTTTTGAAAAATGGTTATCTTATTATATATAGAAAGAAAGAGAACCCACATATATCAAAAGAAAAGAAGTTACGGTTGACTCTAAGACCATCTCCAACGTAGCGTGTATCCAAACGAGTTCACCTGGAGGAGTTAATGTTTGCCTGTATCTACTGATTATGTAGTTTTGATATGAAATAAAAAAAAAGGAGTAAATTTCGTTTTTGGTCCGTGTGGTTTGGTCACTTTAACCTATTCAGTCCAAAAAAAAATCTTGTCATATCATACCCCGTGGTTTAATTTTTGTAACGGTTTTGATCATTGACACTGATTCTGTTAGTTTTTGTTGTTAACTCTAGGGGTATTTTGATTCTTTTACATCAAAGTAAATAAAAAATAAATATTAGCTATTTAATGGTGAGACACACCACTTTATCTTCAACATTCTCTCTTCCACCGTCTCTAATGACCATCCAACCGCCACAATCTCCCGCAACTAGCCAACCACCACCACTGCTTTCACCGACCTTTGTTGTTCCAGCCATTGATTCACTCTGATTGTGACACCACCATGGCACCTTCACGGCAACCACTCATCACCACACCACTTACCAAAAACCATCCAACAAAACCCTAAATCTATTTTTCTTGAAATCTACAGCCATATGTCTTTCCCTATCATCAGCATAGTCTCCAACCTTTAGATCCCCAACTTTCTGATCACCAACCAACATTGCCGCCATACAAACCGTCATCGTTTCTTGAGCCAGCAACACTACTTTGAACCACCACACCACTGTCAATTCAACTCTCTTTGTATATGCAGATCTGACTACCCAAATCGCATCGAACATATGCTGTGGGGAAAGATGAAACCACCACACCACTGCCGCCATGACTCGACACCATAATTGAACCATCACACCACCACGCTTCTTCTGCGCGTGTATGTATGTAGATCTGACCATCATACTCGAATCGAACATGATCTGACCACCATATTTGCTTTTACTATGTGTCTGTGTGTGTGTGTGTGTGTGTGTGTGTGTGTGTGTGTGTGTGTGTGTGTGTGTGTGATCCTCTACTGGATTAGAGTCGCTGGAGAGGTAGGAGAAGGGGGAAGAAAAGGGTAGGGTGGGTGATAGGTGATTTAGTTTCAGATGTGATTAAAAGAAAGAGAGATACGATGGGTTATATATAAAAGGACCAAAATACCCCTCGACTTAACAGGAAAAATTAACAGAGTTAATGACAAGGACCAAAACCGTTATAGAAATTAAACCACAGGACATGATATGACAAAAGATTCATTTTTGAACTGAGGGACCAAAAACGAAATTTACTCTAAAAAAGGGTAATTGGTTTTAAAAGAGAAATAGTTTATTGTAAAAGATAATTTGATTATGATAAATAGAAGCAAAGATATGATGATGATATGAAAATGTAATTTAATGATGTTTTTGTGTATTGTCGAAGGATTTAATATTGAAGAGAAGATATTTGTTTTTAAAGGATGGATCAAATCAAGTGTGAGAACTCGGCTAGGTGACATGTATGTAATTGTTTGTGGACCTCGGAGGTGATCTAAATGATGTGGTATTGTCTATAATAATGACCGTTAGTTGTGATTGTAAGTAGTTAATTATATAAATACTAGTTTTAGTAAACCCGTGTAATACACGGATTGAAAATATAAAAACAACATAATTTATAAATGTATAAATATTTCGTATGATTAAGTTACTTATATAACAATGAAAAAATAAAAAGTTACATTTATAGGTTTTAAATATTCAAATACTTTTTTGAATAATATAACATACAATTAACCCATGTAAAATAAAAACCAGTTGTCTTAAAATCACACTAACATAAAATATATAAATATATCAATAAATATTTTTTTTATTTTAGTTTTTTTTAAATTGAATCTTATTTGACTATAATAATATGTATAGTTCAAAACAATATGATTACAGAATAAAGTTTATAATATAAAAAATTAAATTCAAAACAAAATGAATTATTACTATTAATTGAGTTTCTTAAAATAAAAAACTTGACTAAATAATATATTAGTTTAGGCGGAAATTTTTTTGAGTAAAATTAGAGTGTCATGTAACATTCTAGTTACTCTTTTATTATATACTATAGACTATAAATATCCTATTTAAATTAGAGTAAATTACATGAGTAATTTATTTGGTGTCTTAATATTATATGTTCTTTTTGAGAGGTTACATATATCATCTCACGCATTAGACTATACGTAGTGGACATTTTAAAGGCTCCAAACATGATGATATGAACACAAGCGGGACTTCAAACACCATTACAAGATAATTAAAAGGAGTCCATACTTACAGGGCTCGAAGTCCTTAACGGACGCCAAACATAATTTTTTTTATATTGTTACATCAATAGGGGCTGCAAACACTAGTTAAACACGTACTACACTTAATTTAAAAATGATTTTATTGAAGTGGTTTTAATCTACATGTCATTTAAATGATATTTTAACTAAACAACCACTACGCATAGTCTTACAACGGTAGGTTCTTTCAACTTATGATACTAAAAATATCTTATTCTTTACTAAAAAACAAATAAATTATGGCAAATATAAAAGGTTGTTAACCTCTGTTAGAGAAAACACCAACTTGTTTTGAATGATGAGATCGTGAAAATTACTTCTAGAATCATACTACTATAAACCATGAAAATTCAACTAAAGGTTAAGACTAGACAAATAACAACTTGACAACGCAAGCTAGCCACTTAGTCGAAGTCACCATCAACAATATAGAATATCTAACCAATATGATTATTGTATCGTGCAGAAACAAAGTTTGATTGAGATTTGAGAAAACTATATAACGAATAACATATATATCGACTTTGATAATAATGATTATAAAACTTTTAGAGAACCACAAACTTAATTTATTTGTCACTGAATAAAAAAAATTACTCACACATCCGGGTATACGTGGCCATGAACCATGATCAAAAGCACGTCGGGCAGCTTTCACCGCTAAGTCGATATCCTCTTTGTCTCCTTCGGCAATTTTTGCTATCACTTCTTCTGTGCTTGGATCTATTGTCTCAAATGTTTTGCCTGTTAAATTACCTTCTTAATAAGTATTATATATGTAGATTATCTTTTTATTACATATTAACAAATTTATGATTAGATTTAGTATAATAGATAAATATAAACCTTTTTCTTCACTACCAACTCTAACTTTGAATAATTTTAAAAATGATCATTAAATGTATACAAAGTTTCACATAAGAATCAAGTATATTCATTTAGGTTATTTAATTTTATAGAACATTTTATATTTGGAAAAAATACATAAACTAGGACATAATAAAATTGAATGACTTTATAAGGAACTTCTTTAATGTATTTAGTACAACAATTGAAACTTTTGCTTGAATTTTCTTGTATGTATAATTAAACAAATAAAATGAACTAATAAATCATTTCCTGGACATGGAGTCGGTCACTTGACTGTTACCTATATAAAAAAAGTTCGAATACTATAAATATCATTCAAACCTACATTTTTTAAACATTACTTGTACTCTTTAAACATGGTCTCGTCATCCGATAGCAAAAAGATAACCTAATTCTGAAAACTTAGTAAAAAGTTTAACTCACAACAACATTCTCAACATTTTATGTATTAATCCAGTAAAATTTTATCATTTTATGTATTTTCTTCTTCTTGAAGATACTTAATTACGTTATAACTCCCTGAATTTTGTGGTAACTAGTTCTTATAATAATATAGTTGAATAATTTTATACATCACCATTATTAAGAACACTAAACTAGCTTTGATATATAATTAAACTTTAGTATATAAAAGAGCTATATAAAAACATTCATATTAGCTTCTCATCATCTTTGTCTTCACCTTTAAATAATAAAGGAAAAATGAAAAACCATATTAATTTACTCTCACATTAAGTTCTCCATCCACGTCTTTTATCTCTTATAATTTGAAGAAAAATTACAATGATCTTTTATATTTGAAGGTTACCATTTATCCTCATATTCATGTTTTAATATTATTTGTGAGTGGTTATGAGTCGAAAAGAAAAAAAATATTAGAAATAAATAAAAATTATTATTTAATTTACGAGATGTGAAATGGTTTTGAAAATGAGATATAAATATAAAAATAGTGCTTTTTCAATAAAATTATAAATTGTGAATGCTCTAATAAAAATATTTGTATGACGAAAAATTATTTTCTCATGGGTTTGTAGACATGCTCGCCAGACGTGTTTAGGAAGCTTAAATTGTTCTTAGTTTTTCAAAAGAAAACAAATTTTCATTAGAAAAAGAATAAACTCGATGAATAAAAGATACTAAAAGAAAAAGAAATTAAACAAAACAAAAGAATTAATTTAGGGGGGGTTTGTTTCTGAAGAACCTGAGATGGAATCCACAAACTCTCCATTAATGAAGAGCTTTGTAAACTTTATGTCGGGAAACCTCTTCTTCTTCTTTCCTTCAGCCATCTTTCTGTTAATTTTTCTCTGGCTTCTAGCGGTGTAGTTCTTGTTTATGTGTCTCTCTCTCTCTATATATATATAGATGATCATGTTATAATACAATAAAAAATTACGTACTAGATTTACAAGAATATTTAATTTGATATTTTGCTTTCTTACACTAGTTTAGGATTTTTAGTTTGTCTGTCAAACTATTGTTTTAGGTATAGTTTGATATGCAGTAATGACGCTCGGAATGAAATGTAACAATAAGAAAAAATAAAAAGAGAGTTGTTTGGTTGGTTAATGAAATGAAACTACTATTAAGCCCTCATCGCGTTGTCGGGGAGTGGGTGTAAAACCGTGCCAACTAACACTAGTATCATACCACAATCAACGACCAACACCATAGGAAAAACTCATATTAAGTAAAAGAGATAAACACGAAAAAAAAATTAACCGAACGGAAAGTAAACGTAAAAATGTTGAACCACGCACGTGAAACATCAAACAAAAAAACAATAACTTAGTCGATCTACGACCCACACGTTGCGACGGAGCCGTTAAATAGAAAAAATAAGCGTAACAACGTTGAACCACACGTGTACATTACGGCGTCGTAACTCTTAAAATTTAGACCGAAATATAAAACGAAAAATATTAAAATAAGAAATATATAGGCGATCAAAGTTGAAACTAAAAAATTATAAAGATTAAATTATAAAATATATAAAAGTATTAGGTTTAAAATAAAATTTTAAAAGAAAGAAAAAAGCAAAAGATATTTATAATCTTTAATGTTCATGAATCGTGATACAAGAATTAATGTTAAGTTGCTAATTAATATGTTTTAAAATTTTTTGAATTTGAACCTTTCTCCTAATAGGGTGAGGTTATTGTAAAAATTAAAAAAAACTAAAAAGTGTAAGAATGATTAATATTCATTAGATCTTAAATCCAAAGGCTAAGAAAATTCAGTGGCATAATGATAAATAATTGAAACTTTAAATGATAGGCCAATGGTATTTTAGTATTAATCGTATTTTCAAGTTCCACCTTTTTTAAGCGCTTGTAACTTTTACATACAACATCATTTTCTTAAAAAAATTATACCATGGAAACAAGTGTTTTTTGATCTTTAAAATGCTTATAATTTTGATAAATAAAAAACCAAATTTTTTTTTCACGTTGTTTCAACTCATTGTGTAATATTCGGCAACTCATTGTGTAATATCAGGTTATTGTGCAATATTCATCCGATCGTTGTGGCTAATGTTAACCATTTTGTTATGCATTGTGTTTTTTAAAAATGATGATTTTCATATAACACAATGCTAAAAATGTAACTTTTGTGTGTTTTTTATTTCATCGTGTAATCCTGAGAAGGTAATTATGTAATCCTTATCAAGCAGCTCATTGTATCTATTGCTAATCAGTAAATCTAGTGCTAGTAATTGTGTTACCCATTATGTCTAATGTTAAACATTTTGTTTTTTAAAATGGTGATTTTCAAATAAAATAATGCTAAAAATTTAATTTTTTTTACGTTTTTCTAGTTTATTGTATAATCCTGATCAAATCATTGTATAATACTCGTCAAGTAGCTCATTGTGTCTATTGTTAATTATCAAGTCTAGTGTTGGTTATTCTGTTACCCAATATGTCTAATGTTGACTTTAATGTTATGCAGTGTGTTTTTTAAAATGGTGATTATCAAATAACATAATGTTTAAAATGTATTATTTTTTTACGTTTTTTTCCAGTTTATTGTGTAATCCTGATCAGGTCATTGTGTAATCATCGTCAAACAGCTCATTATGTCGATTGCTAATTATGGAGTCTAGTGCTGGTCATTGTGTTATCAATTTTGTCTGATGTTGACCATTGTCTTATGCATTGTGTTTTTAAAATATTAATTTTCGAATAACACAATAATAAAAAATATATACATTATGTTTCAAGTTCATTACGTATTTCTCAGCAGATCGAGTCTAGTGTTGGTCATTGTGTTATTTATTGTGTCTAATATTGACTATTGTATTATGGATTGTGTTTTTTAAAATAATTATTTTCAAATAACACAATGCTAAAAATGTAATTTTTTTACATTCTTCAGTTCATTATGTAATACTGATCATATTATTGTGTAGTTCTTGTTAAGCAGTTCATTGTGTCGATTGCTAATAATCGAATCTAGTGCTGGTAATTGTGTTACCAATTTTGTCTAATGTTGACTATTGTGTTTTTTAAAATAATGATTTTTGAATAACACAATAATAAGAAATATAAAATTTTTATGTTTCAGGTTTATTATGTATTCCTCATCGGATCGAGTCTAGTGTTGGTTATTGTGTTATCAATTTTTTCTGATTTTGACTATTATCTTATGGCATTGTGTTTTTTAAAATGACGATTTTCAAATAACACATAGCTAAAAATATATTTTTTTACGTTTTTCAGTTCATTATGTAATATTGATCATGTCATTGTGTAATGCTCGTCAAGCAGCTCATTGTGTCTATTGCTAATCATCGAGTCTAATGTTAGTAATTGTGTTACTCATTTTATCTGACGTTGACCATTGCGTTATGCATTGTGTTTTTTTAAAATTATGATTTTAGAATAATATAATAATAAGAAATATAAACTTTTTATGTTTCAAGTTCATCATGTATTTCTCATCAGATAATTACGTAATCTTTATCAATTCAGAAGATTACACAATAATCTGACGAAATTACACAATGATTTAAAAAAAAATTTATTTTCTTATATCAACACTATACTCATTTTAAGTTAAAAAAATACTTGTTTTTATGTTGTAATTTAAAAAAATTATATCCTATATAAAAGTTGTGAGTATTTAAAAAAAATGAAACTTTGGAAGGGGGGACATTACTAATTTTGCCCCAAAACTAATTTTGATCAAAAGGACACGTGTCAACATTTTAATCATTCTTACACTTTTTAGTTTTAGATGATTTTGTATTTGAACCTTTCTCCTAATATTAAGTCCCTCAAGTTGCGATGGTGGGCGTAAAAGCCTTTTGTTTTTTTGTTTTCTGCTTGTTTAAGATTCTTTTTCACGTACATAACGATAATGTCTTTTATGTATGTGACAAAAAATCTTAAACAAGCAAAAAAAGCAAAAAATAAAAGGCTTTTCACTATGTAGAATTGTATATTAATTTTGAAAAAAGATTGACCTCAAGATAATGGGGTCGAAAGTGTGGTTGAGATAATAAGATGTGACCATAGAATAACAAGAACACCAAGAGGATGATATTTTTGAAAAACTTGGTCATGCAATGAAAGTTATTAAGTTGAAGAAACTTCAAATAAAAAAAAATTGAGATGCACAAGGCAAATCATTCTTTAATTTTTAATTTCAATGATTCGTTGTTTTTCTTTGATCATCATAAAGAACCTCTGACAAAGAATGAAGATATAAAATTTGAACTTGACATAAAAGAGAGATATTTAATGATTCCTTTCGAGATTTCAATATTGACATCTTTGACTCAACTGGAAAGACTTAGGGCAATTGAAAACAATAAAAATGATCACATTAGGGTGAAGAATTTTTTGAAGTTTGGGAGAGAAAGAAAGAAAGGCTTGAGTGATGCTTTTGTTGTCGGGAGAGGTTTGGCCAGGTAATTTGATTGAAGAATTTGTAGTCATGTTTACTTGTAGTTGCATGTTAGAACAACTTCCAGTATGAATAACATTTAACTGTATGTTTGAACATTTGTGTTAGTGTAATATGTTTCTAATTCGTAGTTTGCACAATACGTTTGATGATTTTTGTTTTCATTAAATTATATTTTGGTTGAATGCTTTTGTATATTATGAATAGCATTGTGCAACTTTATAAAATGCTTCATTACATATAAAAGATATCTTATGCCAAATTTTATGATATATATTTTAGAATTCTTTTATGATGAAAATTTTGTTAATATGTATATAACAACACATTATCATAGTTATTTGTTTGTTTCTTCAAAGAGGGGATTTTTTTATAGTAAATGACGTGTTTCAAAAGAGTCTATTAAATTTTAATATATTTTTTTAACAAAATGTTTCACGAAACTAAACGCCTCTAAATCTAATTTTCTACTAGAAAAAATCATGCCAAGAAAAAGTTGGCTGGTAGTTTCTGTTACTTTTCATAAAGATGAAAGCTACGAATGGTAAGTTTTGTTTAATTTTAAGTTGAATTTAAGCACATTTAATTACTGCTACTAATTATAATTTAAGCTTTATCATGAGGTATCAATCCTAGTCATCAACCTTTGGCCATAAGTGTTTTCAATTTATGTAGTTCTTAAGTTTCACCAAACTAGCATAACAGACAGGTTCCGTCCAACCAGTCCGTATAATTATGGGAACACTAGTTTACTCTCAATCGATATAGCTCGATAATCAATACTCAAATTTAATTACATAAAAGATCGCTCAGGAGAGAGAAACGATTTCGAAGCCGACAACAAAATTCAAATTTCAATATTGTTTCTTCAAAAATTTCGGACAACAAAACTAAAAGCTTACATTCATAGTTTGTGAAAATGAAAAAAAAACATATAATATCGATAGAATATAAAGAGTTAATTAAATCTAATATTTCTCAGAATAATAAGAGACCTAAATCCTTTTAAAGTGTATTTATATTCCAATTCCTTTAACATAGGTATAAACCAAACAGTCAAAATCATGATTGACTTTCAAAAGATTCCATTGAATTCTAATTTAAATTCTCAACAAATGAACCACTAGAGAGGTGAGAGGTTTTGTTTCTTTTGATGCTTTTGGGATTCAAACTTTAACATTAACGTATCATTACTAATTTAATTTTACTAACTTCTAGCTATTAACGTGTCGTTAAAAAAAAGTGTAAATTGGCCGATTTTAATAATCCAAACTATTACTCATTAGCCGATAATAATTCATACTATTGATTTGACCGGTTATAATAATCCCAAGTTCATTTTTATTACAAATAATAGTCCAGTAATATATTTATCATACATTCACACTCGATTTATTGTATGTTTTTTCATTTCGTTCATATTCATTATTGTAAACATAATCGAGTCGAAATCAAGCGTAAATTTTTAATAATTATGTTACCGGGATTGTTTTTGTTAATAAAAATGAAAGTTGAGATTGTTACGCGTAAAATCAATAGTATGGATTATTAATAGCAAATGAGTAATAATTTGGATTATGAAAATCTAACTTGTCAAAAAAATGTATCCTTTAAAAAAGATCATGCCAAGGACAAGTTGAACACGAACAAAAACCTAATCACACAAAACCTATTACCCGAAGTAGATCACGAGAGGATTAGCCGCTCATTGTTCTTGAATAATCTTCAAAACCGTTGTTGATTTGCATAATAGATGATTGTATGTTGTTTGAGAGAGGTGGAATGGTGAATTAATGACCTAAGAACTCTCAAAATTCGTCTTAAAATGTTCTAGGTCGAATGGGGGGCAAGTGGTGGGTGAAACCTAACAAAAATATGGTTTTATAGGTGTTCCAAGGCGGCCCTGGCATAGGCTATGCTAGCCAGCGTAGCCTATGCTGGGGTATATTCTGCTGATTTTTTTCTTGAGCTGGCATAGCCTACGTTGGCTACAGTAGGCTACGGTGGAAGCCTTTCTGTTGCATTTTGAATCTTTGTTTCTTGACCTATCCACTGACTTGTTTCACCATGTAAGCTTCCAACTTGCTTGTTTTACCTATAAAATCACTTCCAACTCATAGTTAACCTATTCAACTTAATCACATGCATATAAACGAATAATTAAACATAACATTTAACATTTAGACACTTAAAACACTATTCCAACACACTCGTATCAGTCTCTCATAGTATCTTCTCATGTCCAGGAGATCATGCTGAAAAAGGTCAAGAATATTCTACCAGAAATATATATGTTGACTTCCTTGATATCTTGTGACATACCATATGTTTGGGTTTGGAGAGTAAGCCCAGGGCAGAATGGGTCTCTCAACAGTAAGAGGCTCTACTTGTTGTGGAGTTGGTTGAGCACCCTCTTTTAGTTCTTCCTCAGGATGTTCTAACTCATCCTAAGGTGCAGAGGTGGATGCCTTAGACTTCTTCTCTTTCTTCATTAAGTCTTTTCTGATAGCCATCCTCTTCCTCTTTCTGTACTTCAACCAAGATTATTGGTCTTGATCACCTGTCTTCCTTCTTTATCCTTCTCAGTTTGTTCATTCCCTTTACATATTCAGAAGAAGTGCAAGACCAGTGAAGGGTGGTCAATGTAATAGTTTCACAAGGATAGAGGGATATGCAACACTTAGCAGATCAAATAAGGAACCGGTTAGATGATACAAAGAACACAAGTAAAATAACAAGAACAAAGAACACTCAAATATGGTTTTCAAAAATGATGTATATTGCTCTCAAGTTCTTGCAAGTGTTACAAAGCATATTTCAAAATACAAGTATTTGAGACATTTTATACTACATCCTACACCAGGCTATACTTTGAAAGCCAGCTGGAGACATTAATCTAGACAACAAGATTAATGTATAGTCAAAAGGCAGATTATCTTTTGACTAGTGATTATGACATGCCATAGCTCATGTCCTAATATCTTACAAAAAGGATAAAAGGTATAGAAGTAAAAAGTTACAGACCAATGACCTTAATCTACAGTTGACAAAAGCATGGACCTTTTCACCAACTCATATAAGTTGGTGAGTCTTCAGAGTGGCAGCGAAAAGTTGTTCAGCTTTAGTCAAAAGGTGATCAGAGAAAGCATGTCCTCTCTGTCTTTGGAAGAAATCAGTCTTTGGCTTCAAAAGACTTTGTCTCTAAAGCTTCAAAAGACTTCATCTTTGGCTTCGAAAGATCTTGTCATTTGGCTTCGGAAGATTTTACACTTAGCTTATTTCCTTTGAGTAGCGTAAAACTTTCGAAGTAACTTTACTCTGTACTTCATACATGCATGCTGAGAGTTCTTTGGATGCTTTGGTTGTATCAGCCTTTAAGTCTAGACCTTACAAACTTTTCCTAGGCTGATGCTATCAAAACAAAAGAGACTACTTATCAATTGACAGTCCTCATCAGGATCAAGACTATTCCTTTCTTTATAATTTGGTTAGGATCCCTCAGACTCTTATAATATCTCCTCATATCATAGAGATCATGCAGAGGAAGATCAAATATGTCTTGCTAGAAGTAGAAATCTTGATCTCCTTGATCTCTAATGACATACCATCTGTTCGGATTAGCAGCAAATCTCCAGGACAAGATGGGTCTCCCACCAGCAAGAGGCTCTACTTGAATGGGAGTTGGATGAGCAGCCTCTTCTTGATCACCCTCAGGATGTTCTGACCCATCCTAAGGTGTAGAGGTGGATGATTTGGACTTTTTCTTCTTTCTCTTGTCCCTTTTGATGGCCTTCCTTTTCTTCCTCTTTCCATATTTTAACAGAGAAGACTGGCCTTCAGTACCAGGTTGTTCTTGTGTGTCTTTCTCAGTTGGGTCCTCTTCCCTTATAGGTTCAGAAGGAGAGGGATCAGGACCTTGCTGTGGATTAGAAGATGAAGTTGGCTGTGGTCCAGCACTAGGTCCAGGTTGTGTTGTCTTTTATGGTTCAACCTTGACCTCAACTTCAGGTGTAGCCTGACTTGGTGGAGAATGCAAGTCAATGAGCTCACCCTTTTTAATCTTCCGCTTGATCACCCAAATGTGCTCATCCATGGTGGATAGTGACATTGAACCAAGCCTCCTTCCAGAAAATCCATACAGCTTCAAGAAGCTCATCATCCTCTACCTATCAGCAGACTTCTTTTGACTCTTTTGGATGATGGTCTAGACTTTGCAGCGTCTTTCCTCATCTTCCTCTTAGCATCTTTTTGTTCTTTCATCACTTGTAGCTCAAGCTGCTTGAGGTACTCACACTCTATGTATTCATATGACAAGGAAAGAAGTGTAAATGTCTAATAGAGACCTGTGGCACTCAGGTAGTTAATCATATTTTGTATGTCTGCTTCTTTGTCTACCTGAGGTTGTAGCTCAGTTGCCATAGCTTCTGTCTTAGGGCTTTCTTGAACTGGGGAGAGGGTAGGAGCATGTTTGTAGAGTCTTTCCTTCCTCCTTTCTTCCTTGATCATAAGGAGCAGTTCTGCATCCTCTGTCTCTTTCCTATCCTTTGACAACTTAGTGTCAGCTAGTTCATTTAACTCTTCTAAGGGAAGAGAGATGAGTTCATTAATGTTGTAGTTTATGGTCCCCAAGTAGTTTAATCTGGCTGCCCTTAACTCATCATCTTGAGTGCTTGCCCTGGGGGCAACCCTGATTGTAGCTTCCATGAAGCCTGGGGACCCACTTGAACTCTCTCTTTTTAGCTTCCTCTTCCTCTTTCTTTCCTCCTCCTTAATCTCCTCAGGAGTTATCTTCCTTTTTCCTTTGTCACTCATAGGCCTGTATGACTCAGGATGGAGAGAGCTTTGGCGTTCATTGTTTGGTTCTGCACTTAACCTCTGGCCAAAGAGAGGCTGTAAGACACCTTCACCATCTAGTGCCTCACTGAGGGTAATGGGTGTTGAGGGTGCTGAAGCAGCTCCTGTCTCAAGGTTCACAGGCTCAACTGTTAGGCCTTCAGCCAAGGTTTCCCCTTCGAAGCTAATCTCTCAGCATCCAGTTGACCAATAGTATTGCCTGCTAGCCTCTATCTATATAATCTTGTTCTCATCTTGAACTCTTCAAGCATCCTTTGTTGAATCATATCAGCTAACCTTGTAGCTTGCCTGTTTTGACTTGGGTTGGTAAGTGGGAGGTCAACTAGATAGATGCTCTCATAGTATCTCTGGTTGTAGAAGTTGAAGATCTCTTGTTGACCCTGAGACCTAAAGATTACCAGGGCTCTCCTTTGATCATCATACCTCCATCTTACTATTGGATTTTTAGCAGGTTGAGATGGAGTAGGCATAGCCCTTGGTATACCCTTCTCAAACAAGCTTTGAATGAGCAAGTCCACATCATTATAGACTTGAGGAGGTTGTTGAGTATGGAAAACTGCATGTGAGGGTGGTGAGTCCTCCATATCCATACTCTGAGAGGAACTCCCAGGTTCTGTGATTGTAAAACTTTCTCCCCTTTTTTGGTAGCATCACCCTCTTACACATGGGAGCTAGGAGTTAGGTCTACCAAATCCATATGTTCTTGTTGGCCTAGTTGAGTCCCTTGGATGCTCAACTAACTTTCCCCTGAGTTGGTCATTGACCCTTCTTTGTAAGGTAGTCACCTGAGATTTTAGGTGACTGACCTTTGAAACTAAATAGGTCATAGTTTAGTCAGTTTATGCACCTTTAGTGGCATACTCCCCTTATCTTCATTAAAAGAATCACGAGGGGTGAGAGAATAGGACCAAGGTCTTCTTTCTCATCACGAGCTTCAGTTTCTTGGCTGTTGGTTTTCCCCTACACACTGATAGCTTCAAAGGAAGTGTCAATAGGCCGGGTTGCCATGGTTGATGTCTGAATGATGTAATCACTTGCAAAAATGAGAGCCTCTTCCATATGGGCCTGTTCAGGAAGGTCCACCTTAGTTCTGGGTGTTTGATGTGGGCTAGATATAGGTGATGCAAGAGCACTGATCTCTCCTTGAGCAGGGGTGGAGAAGAGAGACTCATGGTACTCACTGAGTCCTATATCTTCATCATCATAGAATTCAAGTTTGGGTATTGGTTGATTGAGGTCAAGTGGCTAGGGATGGTAACTTTCCCCCGAAGGTTGATCACTAGAGTTTTGAGACTCTGAGTGGTGTAAGGCTGGGGTTGTGAGCTCATCAGGCTGAGCATAAGGAACCTCAGCACTAATCATAGAAATAAAGGGAGTGGTTTGCTCTTCAGGAGAAGTGGGAGCTCCAGTGTCCACTTCTTCCTGCATGGTTGGTGATTTGGGGGCCTGCTCAACCTGAGTAGACTGAGCAGGGGTTCGTTTAGATTTTCTTTGGTAGGAGATGGTGATCTGTGGCTGTGTGGGAGTTGCAGATGTAGAAGGTATGGGTTCAATATTGGCTGGTTCTGCCAAGTTGTCATCTTGAGCAATGAGCTCGAACATTTTTAGGACCAGGGCTGTTTCTACCCCTGAGAAGCCAATAGTTGGCTATTTTATTGTCTTGAAGACGCCGGGCTTCATCTGTCCTAGTTTAAGAATATTACGTGTTACCCTTAACTGTGAGCCTAGTCACAGTTAAGAATGTATTGAACATATCTAGGGAACATATAATATTCAAAGGAGTCCAAGTTTACAAGCAAATTTGTATATACAAATTAAGAATACCTGAACTTGACCCCTTGTACCATTCCATGGACTATATAAGAAAGGTCCTCGGGAATTCGGCCCCAACCTCCATGTTTGTTTGATATGGAGTGGATAACCACATGGAGGAGGTACTTCCAATTGGATGAGACCTAACCTTTCCTGAAGGTTCTTACGAAGTAGTCCCCTTCATAGCCCATCTGCCGGAATGAGTTCTTAACAGCAGACTTAGGGAAGGATAAGTCACCCTTTTCATCATCTAGCTTTAGATGAGAGTTGATGGTGGCTGGAGTGATGAACAGTGTCCTCCCCTGTATTATGGCAGACAGTTCCTTCCCACCGTCCAAGATGACCTATTGGTAGGTCTTCCAGAACTCCAAAAGTTGATCTTCATATAATGGAGTGTTGATTGTGAGGGTAGTGCGGTAGTTGGTTAGAGATAAGAAGTGGCAAACGTCTGAGAAACCTGGATCTTTCGTAGACGATAATAGAGAAACTTGATTATGTTGCCTGTTTAAGAGCATGGAGAAATCCGGTTGGTTTTGAGGATCAGGGTTGGCCATTTTGAGTTTCTTTGAGGTGAAGGAAGGTAAGAACAAGATCGGTTTGTGGGTGAATTTAGGGTTTGATTCTTTCAGATGAATGAGAAAGTGAAAGAGGGGGAACCGTTGCACAAATATATATATATGATATGGATTTGGGACAAAGTTAATGCAAATAAATAAATTTTGAAATCTAAATGTCGGTCCTACCTCTGAAAAAGTGCCCAAAAAGGTATTTATCTTGGAAGTCGAAAATCTTCCGAAGGTAATGTGTCTTCGGAAGTTTTGAGAAAACTTCCCAAGCCAATTTGGCTTCAGAAGGTATTCCTTAGCTTTTTAAGAATTTTGCTTTGGAAGAAAAATTACTTAGAGTATTTTTTACTTCCTAGATAGATTTTGTTTCGGAAGATATACTATTAGAAATCTTATTCAATGAAATAATAAAGCTTCTGAAACTTAATTGCTTTCGGAAAAAAATAGTCCTTCAACACATATAAGTACTTGGTGACAAATATAAGCTTCGAAAGATACATTCAAATTTCTTCCGAAGGTTAATTTCTCAGAAGTAGTTATTTGTTTTGAAGACATAATTTTCTTCTGAAGAAAACTTGATGTCTTCCAAAGGAAAATATATCCAAAATTCTCAAAATCCTAAGCGATATCATTTTGAAAAGTTTCTTCCAAAGAAAACAAAGCTTATATGGTGATGATATAGACAACTTAAGACACACATATTATTAAAAATAATCTTGAGTTTAGTTTTAAGAAAATTCTACTCAAAGTTAATCATTCCAATAGCTGATACAAGATACTTAAATCTTTGCTCATCAAAAGCTTTTGTGAACAAATCAGCATATTGCTTATTTGTGTTAATGTTGACTAGTCTTATCAATCCTTTTTTAAAATTATCTCTAATCAAATGATACCTGATGTTGATGTGCTTTGTCTTTGAGTGCTGTACAGGATTCTTTGTAATAGAGATAGCATTGTTGTTGTCTATATCGAGGGAGTCTCCTGGAAGTTGAATACATAGTCTAGCATCTGATTCTGAATCCAAAGCACTTGAGCACAGCAGCTTGCAGCAGCGATGTATTTAGCTTTAGCAGTTGATGCAGATACATAGGATTGTTTCTTGCATTGTCATGAAACTATCCTTCCACCAAGAAATTGACATCCCCCTGATGTAGACTTTCCAGTCATATTGCAGCCACCATTATCTGTATAGGCATACAGATTGAAGTCAGAATTTTTTGGATACCAAAAGCCCAATTTGGGAGCACCTTTGAGATATCTGAGAATTCTCTTGACAAAAAACAGGTGTGACATCTTGGGGTTGGCTTGATATCTTGCACAAAAACATGTAGCAAACATGATATCAGGCCTGCTAGCTGTAAGGTACACAAGAGACCCAATCATAGCCCTGTATAGATGTTTATCAACACACTCCCCCTCAAGATCTGGTCCTAGAGAATGGTTTCTGCCTGTAGGGGTCTTAGCAACCTTGCACTCAGTCATGTGAAATCTGGTAAGTATGTCCTGCACATACTTTGACTGGTTTATGAAGATGCCATTGTCAACCTGCTTCACTTGAATTCCTAGAAAGAAATTGAGTTCCCTTATAGCACTCATTACAAATCTATTCTTCATCAACTTCTTAAAGTCTTTACAGCGCTTCAGATTAGTTGACCCAAAGATAATGTCATCTACATAAACTTGAACCAGCATCAAGTCATTTATTGTTCCTTTGATGAGGAGTGTTCCATCAATAGTACCTCTCTTGTATCCATGCTGACAGAGATACTATGATGTGTCTCATACCACTTTCTTGGAGCTTGATGGATCCTATAGAGAGCTTTGTCAAGCTTGCAGACATAACCAAGATGATCTGGGTCTGCAAAACCAGGTGGTTGTTTGACATACACCTCCTCATCAATCACCCCATATAAGAAGGCACACTTGACATCAAGTTGGTAAACCTTGAAATGCTTGGATGCTGCAAATGCCAGGAATATCCTAACAGCTTTAAGTCTTCCTACAGGAGCAAAAACATCTGTGTAGTCAATCCCTTCTTCTTATGTGTACCCTTAACCTACTAGTCTTGCCTTGTTCTTGATGACAAGTCCTCTATCATCCTTCTTGTTCCTAAATACTCATTTGGTACCTATGGTAGCCTTCCCTTGAGGAAGAGGACATAGATTCCAAACCTTCTATCTTTTGAATTAAAGTAGCTTCTCTTGCATTGCTTCAACCCAACTTCCATCCTTCAAAGCCTCTTTTATCTTCTTAGGCTCTATTTGGGACAACAAACAAGAATGAAGACAAACATTTTTATCATGGGTTTGTCCTCTTGTTCTCACCCCAGTCTCAATATCTCCATTGATGTTTGTGGTGGGATGGGACTTGTGGATTCTCAGTTGAGGAATCACAACAAGTTGTTTAGACATATCTAAATTGGTGAAATTCAGATCTAGTGCTTGCGAGTCTTCCACCACATCAATACACTTATCAAGATTAAACTTGATCTAATGAGTGTGTTACATCATTACTGTTGTCTTCTATGGAGTGGTTATCAGCATCAAGGAATTCTTGATCACTATCACCACCTCCATCCCCTCTTATAATGGAAATTCCCTCAACTGAGTTTTGTGCCTCTATGCTGGAATTTACAGGCACTTCAGATGTATCAGCTGAAGAATGTATCATGGTTGTGCTGACAGAATTTCCAACTGCAGGGCTAGTTAACACTGAAGCTAAAGTAGTTTGAACACTTGGTCTTTTCAGCTTATCAGAATCTCTTATTGATGAGGTACCTGTAGATCCTGAAACATCTTCACAAGATTTAGTTACCAACTGTTTTGATCAAATAGCCGATCAGGACCAGAACCTTTCACACTAGGTGTGTGTTCATTGAAGGTCGCATTGGTTGACTCCTCAACTACTCTAGTTTTGAGATTGTATACACTATAAGCCTTAGCTTGGGAAGAGTATCCAATGAAATGTCCATCATATGATTTCTCAGAAAATTTGGCTATTTGATCCTTGGTATTCAAGATGGTGCAGAGACATCTAAATTATTTGAGGAAACCAATGAAAGGTCTTTTTTTGTGCCACAGTTCATAAGGAGTCTTGCCATAAGTCTTTACCACTAAAACTCTGTTTTGCACATAGCAAGCAGTGTTGACTACCGCTGCCCAGAAGGTGATGGGCAGTTTAGAGTCAGACATCATGGTTCTTGCAGCTTCAATAAGTGTCCTGTTTCTCCTCTCAGCAACACTGTTTTGCTAAGGAGTCCTGGGAGCACTATATTGTCTTGAAATACCCTTTTCATCACAAAATGCATCATGGATTTGGCTTCTGAATTCGGTTTCTTGATCACATCTTATGATCTTAACCTTCTGATCACATTGATTCTCAATTTTTAGAATGAAGCTTTTCAAGATCTTAGGGGTCTCATCCTTAGCTCTAAGGAAGAAGACCCATGTATATCTTGTGAAGTCATATGTGATCACTAAGCAATAGGAGGTCTTTCTTAGACTCATTACACTGGTGGGGCCAAGGAGATCCATATGTAATAAGTGTAGGGGTGCAGTGATGGAGTTCATTTCCTTTGGCTTATGAGATACCTTGTGTTGCTTCCCTTTCAGGCATGCAACACAATGATCATCACTTGTAAACTCTTTCCTTGGCTAACAAGTTACCAAATTGTTCTTAATTAGTTTATTCATGTTCTTAAAGTTTACATGGAATATTCTTTTATGCCAGAGGAAAGACTCGTCACTATTGGCTTTAGATAGAAAACAAGAAACTTCTCCGGAAGGAGATGTTTCCTGCAAATCCATCTTGTATATGTTCCCTTTCCTGGGGGCTCTGAGTAGGATATGCTCTTGAGGAATGACTACCCTGGGCTTGAGAACAATGCACTCATGCTCAGTAAAGAGCATATTGTGTCTCTGATCAAAAAATTGGGATACACTCAGAATATTGTACCTAAGCTCCTTGACAAAGTTTACCTTTTCAATGTTGAGCTTACCATTTGTGACCCTGCCCCTTCCAGTAATATAACCACCAGATTGTCCTTCAAAAGCAACTGACCCTCCATTAATTTTCTCAAAGTTTTGAAGCAAAGAGCCATTACCTCTCATGTGCCTGGAACAACCACTTTTAATGATCCATACATTCCCTTTGGTCTTTAGCTGTTCCTGCACATAAAGAGATGGTTAGTTATATTTGAAAACACAAGCCTCATTGGTCTTGGGCTTGTCAAAGTGAACAGAAGATAATGCAACAGTGATTAATCCTATATGCAAGTTCTAAGGATCATATGATGTTGTTGATGAAGAACTTTCAGTCATATGGCCTTCTTTCATCTTCCACGCCATCTTTGGAAGACTAGACTTGGCCTTCAATACTTCAGAAGTTTTGATGACTTTGTAAGTTTTGGAGACTAGACTTTTGGAAGCATTTGCATCCACTACAGCAGACGTTAGTATTTTAGAAGCATTCCTTTCTTCTGAGGCCAAAATTTCTTCCGAAGGTAAGTTTTCACTTATCTTCTTCTTCACCTTGGAGCTTTCGAAAGGAAGAGATTTTCCTTCCAATGCTATTTTCTTCTTCTTCTTCTCAGAAGTTTTCTTCTTGTTCCTGTGGATAGTACTCTTGGGATTGTAGATGCAATCCTTGGCAAAGTGAGAAGTGCTACCATATAAGATGCATTCAGTTGGCATGCTTCTGAGAATCTTCTTTTGAGTGGGAGGTTAAGCTTGATCATTTTTCACTTCCTTCTTCATCTTCTCATATGATGCAATAGGATTTTTGGGACAAGGCTTGCTTTTGGAACTAGATGGTTCAAGCTGTGCAGCAGTGGTGCATATTTTATCAGCCTTCTTCTCAGGATCAGGATGATTTAGACATGAACTAGGACTCCAAGTACTAGAGTCCATAGTTGAGTCTTCAGTCTTTACCACTTCAAATCCAGCAGAGATGAAAACCTGCTTTTGCCTGGAGTTAAAAGTGGCCTTGATCTCTTGGGCTTTCTTGGATTTTCTTTTAGCTGCCCTAATCAAGTTCTTCCTTACAGACTTGGTTATCCTTGATTCTTTCACTCTCCAGGAGAATAGTGTCCCTTCTTAGGATAACACTTGTCACTCACTTCAGGTTCATCCTGTTGGGTTTTCATAAGTTAAACAGATCTATTTTATCCTTATAAAATAGAAGAACACAGTAGAAATATATATATGATTTTAAACTTGTTACAGTGAGCTAACTTATATATAAAACATTTTCATATAAAATCTGTCAAAACCCATATGGATCGATATATGAAAGCATGCTTACAAACAACCATAGAAGGTACGAAGAACTACCTTCAACAATGAGGTCGGCAGGGGGTGAACGAGGATGGCAGCTCCTAAAGCAAGAAGCCTCAAGCTGGTCTACCCACGAGCCACCAACAAGAACACCGGTTGCTAGGATTTTCACTTATACAACTCCCTTTTATATTTCTCTAGACCGATCGAGAGAAAAAGGGTTCTTACACTTTTCGTGTTCTCAAGTCGTAAGTTTAGAGAGATCTACAAGCCATCTTTTATTGCATATCCTTGGAAACATAAAGTTCAGGAGAGAGAAAAGTGGGTGGGGCCCAGCCTCTTAACCCATCCGCATTCTCAGAACAACATCCGCATTAGTTAATGTGGATGAAGTTGTTCTCCCGCATTTGTAAATGCAGGTGAAGTAATTCGTCCGCATTTGCAAATGGTCATCCGCATTAGCTAATGCGGATGTATGTTTCCATCAGCATTTCCAGAAATGCTCATCCGCATTTGTTCCAAAACAAATGCGGACAGGGTTTGTTCACCTGCATTTGTAAATGCGGATGAGTAAACATCATCCGCATTTGTTCAACCACATCAAATGCGGCTGTGTTAAACGAATGCGGATGAGTAAACATCATCCGCATTTGTTCAACCACATCAAATGCGGCTGTGTAAAACGAATGCGGATGAATTAATATTCCTCTCTCTTTGAAATAAATTATCCATATAATTTATATACAACACAAGTGTAAATGTTTGGAAACCCAATTTCCAAATATTCTAAGTGTTAATATTTTTTTATATGATCATATCATAAAACAAATATCTTTGGTGTTTGTCTAGCTCGTTATTGGGTATGACCCGACTTGGATCATGACATACTAGCCACATCAATTCAATATGTATTTTGGGCAGATCATTTCCATCAATCTCCCACTTGCACAAGATACATAGAGGATTGATGCAAGTAGCAAATACTGTCTAACAACGGTTTACTACCCCTAATATGCATGACTAAGCGCCATTCAATAACATCATTCCTTTCAAGTCCCTTACTTGAACTGATTTAGGTGAATCCAATCATATATCCTTTTGTTTCAGATGTCATGTTCAATCCAGGGACACGGAATGATCATTCCCTGTTGATTTAACTTTATCAGGCCTTAGACATCATACTCTCAACAAATAAGAGGAACAAATCCCATCTTGACTACATACGTTTCTTACAATCACCTTGTATCACACCTGAACATAGCCTTGTGTATTGTCCATTATTTCAGAACAGTGAAGAACTAGATCAAGGTATAATATTTGGTGAATATCAAAACCCAATATGTATCTCAGGTCAGAGGACACTATGATATTCGCCTTTACTCAAATTTACTTATGATCAATTATAAAATTCCATGCAGTAACATTTGAGAGTGGGTCAGTCCAATATTTGTATCCCACAAATATCTATGAACCTTGGTAGCAACCTTTTGCTCTATATTCATACCTTATGAATATCTACCAATCCATGTTCATAATAGTCTTACATTCATATTTGTTCCCACAAATATAACCGACTACGGACATTTAGAATAATAAACATATTCATGGATGTAAACATGCTAAAATGGAACATAACTCAAAATGTCATAATTTATACAAAGAGTTAATATTTCATTCGTTCCAAATTTAAAATACAAAACAGATCAAGTCCAATCACTAGAATATCAAAGTCCTAAGGCACAAGTATGACTCTCATGCTTTGCCCTTTCAAGGAGCTTCGTGAGTGGATCCGTAATATTTTGATCTGTGTGAACTTTGCGAATACATATCTTTCCCTTTTCAACTTCATCCCTTATGTAGTTGAATCTCCGCTCAATGTGCCTTGTCTTTTGATGTGCACGGGGTTCCTTGATTTGAGCAATCACACCCTCGTTATCACAAAAGATCTCTAGGGGGTCTTGAATGGTAAAGACTACCCCTAGATCGGCAGTAAATTTCTTTAACCATGCAGCTTCTTGAGCTGCCAATGAAGCGACGATGTATTCGGATTCTATAGTGGACAATGCTACCACGTCCTGCTTCGAGCTCTTCCAGGACACTGCGCCTCCATTCATAATGAAGACATACCCCGATTGTGATTGAGAATCATCTCGATCAGTCTGGAAGCTCGCATCCGTGTAACCTTTTACAACGAGCTCCTCCTCACTAGATCCATATATTAGAAACATATCCTTAGTCCTCCTAAGGTATTTCAATATACTTTTAACAGCCATCCAATGGCTATTACCTGGATTCTGTTGATATCTACTTGTCATGCTTAATGCGCATGACACGTCCGGTCTAGTGCATATCATTGCATACATGATGGATCCTATAGCAGATGCATATGGGATTTCCTTCATTCTTTCTTGCCCATCCTTTGAGTTCGGATATTGAGATGTACTCAATATTGTCCCCCTTTGAATAGGTACCATACCTTTCTTAGAGTTTTCCATCTTGAACCTTTTCAAGATTTTATCAATGTATGCACTTTGGTTTAAACCTATCAACCGTCTTGATCTATCCCTATAGATCTTTATTCCCAAAATATAGGCGGCTTCACCCAGATCTTTTATGGAAAAGCAACTTCCAAGCCAGGATCTTGATCTCTTCATCAAAACATTGATTCCAACTTCTCGATGCTTGTTTCAATCCGTAGATTGATTTCTTTAACTTGCATACTTTATTAGGATGTTTTGGATCGACAAAACCATCAGGCTGAACCATATAGATAGTCTCTTCGAGATGTCCATTAAGGAAAGCGGTTTTGACATCCATTTGCCAAATCTCATAGTCATAATATGCAGCTATGGCAAATAATATCCTAATTGACTTTAGCATTGCCACAGGCGAGAATGTTTCATCATAATCAACCCCTTGAGTTTGAGTGAAACCTTTTGCTACAAGTCTTGCTTTATAAGTATCCAAGTTTCCATGCATATCGGTTTTCTTCTTGAAAACCCACTTGCATCCAACCAGTTTGGAGTTAAGTGGTGGTTCAACCAATTCCCATACTTGGTTGTCATACATGGATTGCATCTTAACGTTCATGGCTTCTAGCCATTTGTCACAATCCGAATTGGACATTGCATCATGGTATGTAGTTGGTTCATCCGAGTCAACCACATAGCATCCATTCATGAAAAATCCATATCTTTCAGGTGGAATGCTAATTCTACCAGATCTGCGAAGGTTTTGTGTGTATTGATCAACCATTTGATCATTATCAACAACCTCTTGTTGATCGCTAATTTCAACCAAACGTGTATTGGCTTGTGGTTCTTGATCCTCATCAATTTCCACTATTCTATACGTCGTTTCTTCCATAAGAAACTTAGTTTCCAAGAACTCAGCCTTTCTAGAAATAAATACCTTTTGCTCGGTTGGATTAAAGAAGTAATATCCCATACAGTCTTTGGGATATCCAACAAATATACACTTGATGGATCGACTTTCTAACTTGTTTTGGGTGTTCTACTTCACATAAGCTTCACAACCCCATACCTTTAAATATGATAGTGATGGAACTCTTCCATGCCATATTTCAAAAGGTGTCGTATCCACTTTCTTGGTTGGGGCCATATTCAAAATACGAACCGCGGAGAGCAATGCGAAACCCCAAAATGATAGAGGTAGTGAGCTTCTAGCCATCATAGATCGAACCATATCCAATAAGGTTCGGTTTCTCCTTTCAGACACACCATTATGTTGCGGTGTTTCGGGTGGAGTAAGTTGTGAGACAATCCCACAACTCATAAGATGATCTTGAAAAGCATCACTCAGGTATTCACCTCCTCTATCTGAATGAAGAACTTTGATTGTTTAATTGAGTTGATTTTCTACTTCATTCTTAAAGATTTTGAACATTTCAAAAGCTTCATGTTTGTGTGTCAACAAGTACACATAACCATAACGACTATAATCGTCGATAAAGGTAATGAAGTATCTCTCACCATTCCTTGTCATTGTCTTAAAAGGACCACATACATCCGAATGTATGATTCCTAATAAATCCTTTGCCCTTTCGTTAGTACCACTAAAGGGCAACTTGGTCATCTTTCCTTGTAAACAAGATTCACACTTATCAAATGAACCATTTTCATTTGTTTCCAAAAGACCATTCTTTTGAAGTGTTTGAATCCGATTCTTGTTTATATGCCCAAGACGACAATGCCAAAGATATAAATCAATTAAACCCATTTTAAGTTTCTTAGGTGCTTGTTTGGTATAACGAGTTATTAAAGGATGAGTTATCATGAACCAATTCATAGATACCATTATAAGGCATAGCCTCAAAATAAAATACATCATCCATAAAAACACAAATACCATTGTTTACAAACTTTAATACATAACCATATTGTTTTAAAAGGGAAACAAAAATTATGTTCCTAGTCAAACTAGGAGCATACAAGATGTTTTTCAAGACAACTTCCAAACCATTTGGAAGCTTCAAAACATAGTCTCCTTGGGCTTCAACATCAACTTTTGCTCCGTTTCCCATGTAGAGACTTGTGTCTCCCTTCTTGAAATGCTTATTTCTTTTGAACCCCTGCAACAAATTGCAAATATGAGTTCCATCGGTATCCAATACCCATGTGTTTGAAGAAATAACATTCAATTCAATATGAATCATGAAAGTTGTACCTGAGGTCTGCCCAGCATCCCTCTTGTTTCTCAACTCTTTGAGATAGGTTGGACAATTCCTCTTCCAATGTCCTATCTCACCACACTCAAAGCATGGATCGTTCTCCGTTACCTTAGGCTTCTTAAGCTTTGGTTTTGGAGGTTCAGTTCTTGCCTTTCCCTTACCCTTTCCTTTGATGTATCCATTTCCTTTAGCAACATTTTCCTTGGGATCAGGGTATTGCCTTTTCTTGTTGCCTCCCTCATTGATCATGAGGACGGGTAAAACCCTTTTACCCATCCCCGCCTCGGCCGTTTTGAGCATTGCGTGAAGCTCACCAATGCTCTTGTCCCACCCTTTCATGTTATAATTCATGATGAAAGTCTCAAACCTTTTAGTTAGGCCATTAAGGATCAAATCCGTGGCCAACTCTTTTGAGACGGGACAATTTAGCCTTTCAAGGCGATCAATGTGGCTCTTCATCTTAAGTACGTAAGATGAAACCGATTGAGTTTCTTCCATGCGACATGCATGAAGTGCTCGAACCGTTTCGAAGCGTTCTACCCTTGCTTGTTGAAGGAACATTTCCTTCAACTGGGTAATCATGTCGTATGCCCCATGATGCTCTAAATCCTTTTGGGGCTCGGGAATCATAGTTCCCAACATGAGGCAAGAAACCTGCACAGAATCCTCAGTGTGCTTAACCCAATCATTATAGGCCTCTTCATCATTAACGTCGGGTTCGTCGGGAATGGGATCGTCTAGTACGTAAGATTTCTTTTCTTGCTTGAGAACGATTCTCAAGTTACGAAACCAATCCAAAAAATTATTATGGTTAAGACGATCCCTTTCTAATATAGTTCTTAGTGATAGGTTATGGACGGTCGGGGTGGTAGCGTTGTTGTTGGCGGCCATTTCTACAAACAAAGTTCAATTTTAGTATTTCCGAAAATAAAACTTTAATTATTAATACCCTTTTCACGTCTCATAGACAATTAATAATTAAAATCTAGAATCCAACGTTACATTTAAATAATGGTTAGGTGACCTTTATCCCATCATTTAAATTAACAAGGTAGTCAACACTTGACAATTGCAACCCTTTGCAACTTCTAGTTTTATGGGATCGGTTAAACATCTTTATGTTTAGTTGGCATGTTTAATCCCATCAACACCATTGTACACCATGCTTCGGTGACCCTATTCACATAGTTTCCAACTCAAGTTGTCCTACTTACATACAAGTGTGAGTTTACACATACAAGTGGTTAGGTGACCTTTATCCCACAAATATGTTAACCCCACCTCAAACACACAAGTTCCCTAAGAGTGGTTAGGTGACCTTTATCCTACAAATAGTTCCCAAGTGATTCGAGTGTTGTGTAAAAGGATGGTGTTAAACTTGTTTCAAAAGGGATTTTAGTTTTCATTAATTCTAGTTTTGAAAATAATTTTGCACCTAACATTTGCATGCATTCAAATGTGTGGTACTAGCGTGAAACAATTTTCAAGGTTCTTTCAATAAAACTAATTTTATTGTGAACACATTAACTTTTAATAAACCATTTTATTACCCATGTTAATGTTTTATAAGAACCAATTTTATGCTTGTTGTTGATTTTAAATTATTTAAACATGCATATCCATATATCACAAAACAATAATAAAACAACCACACAAGCATCACATGAGTCCATAACCGTAGCCATCTAAGCTTAACATCACTTGTTGACCGAAACAAGTGAGTTAATAAGGTCATTCCTAAGGGTGAAATGACACAACATTTGTGCCGGTGAACTCCCACTTGATCCCGCATCCAAATGCTTCAAGTGTCCACCTTGTGTTGTGACTCTTCCAACCCATTTAGGTCTCCATTTAGGCTTTGACTTCAGCACCAAACTCCTTTGGGCCTTCATCTTCTCCTTTCGGTTAAAACCGAGAAAGATAGTCTTGTTGCATCTTCTTTTACAAAACATATCCTAAATACATTTTTCTAGTAAAAGTAAAGTGCAACTAGCCTATATATTTTACATACCATATGAAAATAAATAAATTACATACCCAATAGGAAGAATAAACATGTTTAATTATTACAAACCATTTGAATAATTAAAACAAATCACAATACATTCATCCATAGGTCTCGGCTTTGGTTATGACAAATAAAATACATATCCACATATGTAAGCAAAATCCAAAAGCATCCCCTTGAACCATAGATTCTCGGCTAAAGCATAAACAGCCGAGAACCATGGTTTTGTTTCCAAAACAAAATCATCCAAATGATATAAATTTTCCAAGATTCCTATATGCATATCAAAATAGATCTTGAAAAATAGGGGATACTAGGGTTGAAGCCTCTCGGCTTTTGGTGAATCATCACCAAGAAACCGAATTTTCAGTCCAAATGAAGCATGTATCAATATAACCGGCTCTTGATGCCAATGTTGGGTTTTCACAAGTTAAACAGATCTATTTTATCCTTATAAAATAGAAGAGCGCAGCGGAATATATATATATGATTTTAAACTTGTTACAGTGAGCTAACTTATATATAAAACATTTTTATATAAAATCAGTCAAAACCCATATGGATCGATATATGAAAGCATGCTTACAAACAACCATAGAAGATACGAAGAACTACCTTCAACATTGAGGTCGGCAGGGGGTGAACGAGGATGGCAGCTCCTAAAGCAAGAAGCCTCAAGCTGGTCTACCCACGAGCCACCAACAAGAACACCGGTTGCTAGGATTTTCACTTATACAACTCCCTTTTATATTTCTCTAGACCGATCGAGAGAAAAAGGGTTCTTACACTTTTCGTGTTCTCAAGTCGTAAGTTTAGAGAGATCTATAAGCCATCTTATATTGCATGTCCTTGGAAACATAAAGTTCAGGAGAGAGAAAAGTGGGTGGGGCCCAGCCCCTTAACCCATCCGCATTTCTCAGAATAACATCCGCATTAGTTAATGCGGATGAAGTTGTTCTCCTGCATTTGTGAATGCGGGTGAAGTAATTCGTCCGCATTTGCAAATGGTCATCCGCATTAGCTAATGCGGATGTATGTTTCCATCAGCATTTCCAGAAATGCTCATCCGCATTTGTTCCAAAACAAATGCGGACAGGGTTTGTTCACCCGCATTTGTAAATGCGGATGAGTAAACATCATCCGCATTTGTTCAACCACATCAAATGCGGCTGTGTTAAACGAATGCGGATGAGTAAACATCATCCGCATTTGTTCAACCACATCAAATGCGGTTGTGTAAAACGAATGCAGATGAATTAATATTCCTCTTTCTTTGAAATAAATTATCCATATAATTTATATACAACACAAGTGTAAATGTTTGGAAACCCAATTTCCAAATATTCTAAGTGTTAATATTTATTTATATGATCATATCATAAAACAAATATCTTTGGTGTTTGTCTAGCTCATTATTGGGTATGACCCGACTTGGATCATGACATACTAGCCACATCAATTCAATATGTATTTTGGGCAGATCATTTCCATCACATCCTTCACTATCGCCTTTTCATCTTCATCCTCTTCTTGAATGGGATCTATGGAGGGTAGCTCATCTTGACAAGTTCCACACCTCGAAGGCCTTACAGATAACAATGTGTGTGGAGGAGCTATCTCACATGAACCAAATCCTTGCTTGTTCTGATAAAACGTCTTTGAATACATGGATGACGATATTATCTTCTTGAAGGTTTCCTCTTCAAAAACACATTTTTCTACCTTAGCTTTGCTAATCACAAGCTCAGCTTGGCACTCTGTTAACTTGATAATAAGATCCTTAATTAGAGTCCTGTAATTTATGTGCTCATGCTTAAGAGTTAGAATGGTTTTCTCTAAATCTTCTATCTTAAGCTTATAATCATTTTTAGCTCTTTTAAAATCAGCTTTTAAAATATTCAAGGACTCAAGATCAGATCTCACTTCCAAGTTGTAGGACCTATACATGTTAACTTTAGCAATGCATTCAGGAGTACAAAGATGTTTCGATACCTTAGTTTCTTCATGATCAGCCATTAGTGCTTGGTTTGGAGAAGCATCTTCTACCTAAAACGCTCCAGTCAAAGCCTCCTTCTTCAACAGCAATAACAACATGTTGTTTTGGTTGGCTTGGCTTCTCAGTTCTTGGAGCTGCATCAGTGTAGTTTGGTCTGATTGTGCTTGGCCACCATTTGTCCTTGGTGCCTTGCACTCTCTAGAAAAATGTCTCATTTGGTTACAGTTGTAAAACTTCACCTTGATGTTAGCCAGGCCAAACTTTCCACTAGCCACATTGCTCGGAAACTTTTTTCCTGTCCTCTTGTAGAACTTCTTGGCTCATTGAGTGAGAAGAGCCATGTGTTGGACTATATCAATGTACACTAGATCATCTGGATGGATACAGTCCAAGGAGAGTAAAAAGAAAGTTGCCACAACTTTCATTAGTAGACACAAAGGCTTGTGCAGAGCTTGTCTCTTGGAATGGGCTTCCTTGAATGTAGCTCTCCCTTGGTGTCTCGAGGAAGGTGATGAAAGGACCCTTTTGTGAGTTTTCAAGGAAGCATATGAGATGATTCTATGGTTCTATGCTATCCCTTTCAACCACATGAAGGGCTGAACTCGGCTAATTGTTGAAAGAGCTGCTTGATGGATTTTGCAAGTTCATCTCTATCTGGTAACCACTAAGGATACCATACAGATCTATGAGAGTAAGAGTAGAGAGGTTCTCAGTTCTCTTGATGGCCACACAGTAGTGAGTCCATTGTTTGGGAAGAGAGAATATGAACTTCCTCACTATGTCTCTATTCTCAAGTTTTACTCCAACATCTATTAGAGTATCCACAATCTCAACATACCTAAAGTATTGTTGAGTCATGATTTCACCTGTCTTGTAGGGGAAGTTTTCAAACTACTGCTTCATTATGTCTTTCTTATTCTCCTTGGCTTCCTCAAACCCCTCATACATGAGCTTTAGTACATCACAAAGCTACTTAACAGTTTTGCACTTCTTGAATCCTCTATATATGGTGTTAGGAAGAGCAGTTTGAAGATCGGTCATGGCTTTTTGATCTACATCTATCTTCTTCCAGTCTTCTTTAGATTAGTCAGCTATTTCCATTGGTATCATCCCACCTCCAGCAGTGGCTGAAGAGGTGCTTGGGATGTGAGGTCCTTCAACAATAGATCTCCACATCCTACTGTCTTGAGACTTGATTAACCCTTTCATACATTGGCACCAAGTATCAAAGTCATCAGGAGTGATCAATGGAGACTTTCTCATAGTACCGGTTTCCATATCAGCCTTAGAAAGAGCTGCCATTTGAGTCGATAAGTGTTTTGTGAAACTGAAGTGATATAAGATGGTGAGATCTTACAATCAAGAGCCTGAAATGCTCTGATACCAATTACAGGACCAGGGACGGATGGTCAATACAACAGTTTCACAAGGTCGAGAGAGTTTGAACACTTAGTAAATCAAATAAGGATCCGGTTAGTGGTGAAACAATGAACACAAGTAAAAGAACAAGAACAAGAACACTCAAAATATGGTTTTCAAGAATGATGTATATTGCTCTCAAGTTCTTACAAGTGTTACAAAGCATACAAAAAGATACAAGTACTTGAGACACTTTATACTACATCTTACAGCCGGCCATACTTTGAAGGCCAGCTGGAAACACTAATCTAGACAATAAGATCAATGTAGAGTCAAAAGGCAGATTGTCTTTTGACTAGTGACTATGACATGCTATAGCTCAAATCCTAATATATTACAAAAAGGATAAAAGTATATAGTTGAAAAGTTACAGACAAAAGACCTTAATCTACCATTGACAAAAGTATGAACTTTTCACCAACTCATATAAGTTGGTGATTCATAAGAAGTGGCAGTGAAAAGTGGTTCAACTTTTGTCAAAAAGTGATTCAGAGAAAGCATGTCTTTTCTGTCTTCGGAAGAAATCAATCTTTGGCTTCGGAAGACTTTATCCTTGAAGCTTCGCAAGACTTCATCTTTCGCTTCGGAAGATATGATCTTTTGGCTTCGGAAGATTTGATACTTTGCATAATTCACTGAGTTATATCAAATCTTCCAAATTAACTTTCTTGTAATTTACTTGTGCATGCTGAGAGCTCTTTGGTAGTTCTTTGGTGGCATCAGCCACTAAGGTATTCCTTACAAAAACATAATGTTCTTTTCCAAAGTCAATTTAATGTCTTTCGAAAGAAAATATGTCCATTATTCTTAAAATTTAAGGAATATATACTTTAAAAAATTTCTACCAAGATAAAGAGGGCTTAGTGAGTGGTAAATTAGACAACTTTAAAGACACACATGTTTGAAAAACAATTTTTTAAATTATTTTAAAAAAATCTACTCAAAGATAATTATCCCAGTAGCTGATACAAGATATTTAAATCACTGTTTATCAAAAGCTTTTGTGAATAGATCAGCATATTATTCATTTGTGTTAACTTTGACAAGTTTTATCAAACCTTTTTCAAAATTATCTCTGATCAAATAATACCTGATGGTGATGTGCTTTGTCTTATAGTGCTGCACTAGATTCTTTGTGATAGAGATAGCACTGTTGTTGTCTATATGGATAGGAGTCATTTTGAAGTTGAATCCATAATCTAGCATCTGATTCTAAATCCAAAGCACTTGAGCACAGTAGCTTGCAGCAGCAATGTATTCAGCTTCAGCAGTTGATGCAGATACATAGGATTGCTTCTTGTATTGCCATGAGACTATCCTTACATCAAGGAATTGACATCCCTTTAATTTAGACTTTGTAGTCATGTTGCACCCACCATAGTCACTATCTGTATTGCATACAGATTGAAGTCAGAATTCTTTTGATACCAAAGTCCCAGTTTGGGAGCTCCTTTGAGATATCTAAGAATCCTTTTGATAGCAACTAGGTGTGACATCTTGGGGTTGGCTTGATATCTTGCATATATGCATGAGCCAAACATGATATCAAGCCTATTGGTTGTTAGGTACATAAGAGACCCAATCATAGCTCTGTAAAGATGTTCATCAACACACTCCCCCTCAATATCATGTCCTATGGAGTGGTTTCTGGCTCTGGGAGTCTAAGCAACCTTAAAATCAGTCAGATAGAATCTGGTTAGTATGTCTTGTACATACTTTGACTGGTTTATAAAGATGCCATTGTCAACTTGTTGAAGCTCTTAGAAGATTAACATTTTGTCTTTATGTGTTTTTTGTCATAGTATAGGGACTTATTTGTAAATATATGTTCCTTTGTTTCTTGATAGTATAAATAGGATATTTTATGTATGTGCAGGGTAGATTTAAGAGATAAGAGACAAGAGACTTGAGAGAGTTTAACAGAGGGAGTTTAGTTAGAATCAGTTGAACGAACTGTAAGCCTTACACATTGTATCCTGTGCATTTCCTATCAATGAAATCTATGAATTTTTTCATGTGATTGCATGTGTTTGATTACTTTGTGTTTGAATTGACCATTGCGTTACGATATCATCACAGATTCGATCCTTTTGAACCAATCAATTGGTATTAGAGCCTTCGGTTCAGTGATCAGAGCTTATCGACTTTTTGAGCTCTTTGAATCACTTGAAATCTGTGATTGATTGCAATTTGATCAATTAATTGTTGTTTTCAGTTGTGTTTCATCAATAGAAACATGATTTGAATCACAATTTTGTGTTCAATTCGTTCAAATCTGAGAAATTGATCGAATTAGTGTTCGAACTTTGTTCTTCATATTCGGACTGAAATTCAATCAGAATACTGATTTGTTGTTGTTGTTGCATCAAATTGAGGATTAAGGATTGTTAATCGACCTAATTACTACCTAATTGGAAGTTTTTTAGATCAATTAATCAAGTTTTGAAGATTTTCATAAGATCTGAGTTCGTTGAAGCTGATGAATTAGGCGCATTATGGTTGAAAACTGCTGAAAATTGTCGAAGTATCTAGGCGCATTTACACTATTTGGGCGTTTTAGTACTGTGTAAACGTTTCAGATCTAGTATTTGACCACTGTTGAGATTTTTTAAGACTGTTTGGACACTTGGTGACTTTGCAGAAACAAAGTAATTCTAGGCGCATTTAAACTGTTTAGGCGCATTAGAACTGTGTGGACGTTTTACACCTAGCCGTTTAACCACTGTTTGGGCGCATTTCCACTGTTCAGGCGCATTTCAGTTGGGCATTTTTCAGAATTCTACTAAGGCATTCCCTTGGGCGTTTCTACTTCAAAGTCAGGTGTTTAAGAACTGTGTAGGCGTTTCACTACTGTGTAGGTGCTTGTCATCTATTCAGGCGCATCAGCTTTCAGACTTATCAGTTCACACTTAGAAATTTTTTTTCAGAAACTAAAATCCAAAAATATTTTCATTTCATAGTTTTTAATTCAAAACTTAAAAAAACAAAAACAAGTTTTTTTCTTAAATTCAAAAATACAAAATGGTTAAGTCTGAAGATTCTGAGAACAGGGTTCCAAAGCTAAAGAACAGAGCTGATTTCAAGAACTGGTCTTTAAGACTGAAGCATCATCTAAATTCTATTGACACAACTTGTGGAAGTCAATAGAGAAAGGACCTCATATCCCCATTACATCTGATGGTCCTGATAGAGGATTTGCTTACACAAAAGACTCTCAAGAACCTTATCCTGAGGATGGTCTGCAAGGTGATAACTTAAGAGAGGTGAAGAATGACATCAAAGCTTACTCATTGATGTGCATGGGATTACCATTAGAAGTTTTGATTAGACTTGATGGTTATCAAACTGGGTCACTATGTATAGAGCTTTGAAGATTATTTATGAAGGTGGTAAAGAGGATTCAGAAGAAATTGCACTTATAGCTTTGTCTGACCAACCAAAGGTTGAGAATCCTTCATCTGACTCTGAGACTTCTACTTCAAGTTATCCTGAAATTCCTGTTGAAGTCAGAGAGAAAATGTGTACAAAAGCATGTTTTGATCAAGTTGAGCATTACAGAACATATTCATATAAGATCTATGATAAACTTAAACAAGAAGAAGCAATGCATAACAAACTTAAAAACGATCACAAAATATCTGATGAAAAGATCCTCTCTTTACAAACATCAAGGAATAAAACTTTGAAAGAACTGGAAATATGTTACAAAACAACTTGAAGAAATGACAAAGAATTTAGAAGAAGAGAAAATAGCACATGCTACAACACAGGTTGATCTTGCAAAAGTTAAAAGTTCAATAACAATTGTAGAACAACTGGTTAGTGAGAGAAAAGACAAACAAAAAACAGGTTTAGGTTTTACACATGAACCAATGCCTGAATCCATCACAAACACGTTACCAGAAAACTTCAACACGCATGATCACTCACCTAAAAACAAAGCTAAGCTAAGAGCATTCCAAAATAAGAAAATGAATTCTGAGAGTGATGAAGAGAAAACGAATGTTAAGATATTTGAGGAACATGATTCTGAAAAGATCAAAAATGGTCATCCAGTGAAAATTAAATCTTATGAACCATGACCAAAGACTAAGAAAATTTTTGTTCCAAAAGAGTCTGTTGTCAAAGAAATAAGTGAAAGGAATGACAATCAAAACTCTAAAAATAAAGAGAAAGCAAAGCTAGATGAAATAACATCTGAAGATTCATTTTCTTATAGATTAAATAATCTAGAATTTATAAAATGGCAAAAAGAACAAAAGAATAAAGAAATGAAAAAGAATCTTCACCTGAAGATGTTCAATCTGAAAGCAAACAAAGATCATCGAGATCTAGAAACCAAAGACGAAGAAAGAAAAATACTAAAGCTAAATCAACATAGAATGCAATTCAAAACTGTCAAATCAAAAGAACAAATCAATCAAATCAGCTTAAACCTATGAAATTTGTATCTGCAGGTATTTTTGACATGAACAAAATTCCAAAAATCAAGTCTAATCCAAAGAACAAATCCAACTCTGATCTGAAAACAGGTTCAGATTCTAAGTCTTTCGCTGTCAATAAACGATTTGTATCTAAGGAGTCGAGGAATGATGTCAAAGTTAAAAAATCTAAACTAAAATTTCAAAAGAACAAATTCACAAATCAAAAACAATAGATTAACTTTTCAACTCCCAAATCCAAACAAGGATCAAATATGGCATCCACATCTAAAGTTAATCAACAATTGTTTAAATTTCAAAGGTACTATGAAATCTGTGATATGTACAATCATAAGACTGAAGAATGTTTCTTTAACAGGTACTGTCATATATGTAATATGAGAAACCATTCAACAGCTGATTGTTATTTTAACAAATATTGTACCTATTGTGATGAAAGAACTCACAAAACTGAGAATTGCTACTTCAGAAAGAACTCGCCAAGGACTGGATATGTTAATCCACAATTAAGGAATGGATATGTAAATCCATAATTTCAAAGAAATCAAAGTATTGATTTTCAAAGATTGACAAAACAACCTTCCTTAGGCTTGAGATCTTTTTGAAGAAGTGATTCTGTTTATGATAATTCTTATGCTGCAAAACCAAGGCAGTATAATCAATGAAAATTCATTTCACGATCTGTGAGAATGAATGGTGGGAAGTTTGGTAAACAAATTTTTTTGTCTGATGATTTGAAATATCTTGATGATGATCTTGAAAAACGTTACAATGTTTTACAGACAAAACAAATCAAAGATAATCAAAAATTTATAAGAAACGGAATTGGTAAATTTGTCAATAATAAGCCTGATTTAAAAAAGCTTCACTTCAAACAGTTTACCATTGTTGATAAATTTGGCAAGCCCAAGATCATCTCGGCTTGGGTTGATAACTCAACTTAAATCTTGTTGAAATGCAGGTGCGCCCGAGAAGACCTATTAACACATGGTATGTTGATAATGGGTGTAGCCAGCATATGACAGGCAACTATGCCTTGCTGCAAGATTTTAAGTTAAAACATGGTTGTCGGTTTTTAGGTCCCAGATTAGTCTCATGGCAATGTAAGAAACAAACAAATGTCTTTGTTTCAACCACAGATGAGTACATAGTTGCTTCAGCAGGATGTTCTCAAATCCTTTGGTTACAAAACCAACTGCTAGATTACGGGTTTAATTTTCTTGAAACTCCTATTTACATTGATAACACTGCTGCTATGTTTATTACAGCTAATCCTGTCCAACACTCAAAAACAAAACATATCGAGATTTGATATCATTTTCTCAGAGATAACTATGAAAAAGGTTTAATCATTTTGATTCAAATTACAACTGAAAAATAGTTGGCTGACCTATTTACAAAAGCCTTTTTACCAGGTCGATTTGAATATTTGGTCATGTCAATTGGACTTATTAACCATGTTTAAAAATTGGTTTTGAGTTTTTAGTTATTGAGTCATAAAATGGTAAGAACCCTCCCTTATTTGATTGAGAAAACCAAAAGATAGACTGTCAAAGTTAACTGCCTGATTGTATATATTGTGTGTGCATGCTTATTAGAAACTGTCAAAAACAAAAGAGAAAAATATAAAAGAAAATACAAAAAATAGATTTTATTCATTTTTTACATAGTTTAGGAATGAATCTGTCTTTGCAATATGTGAGAAATGATAGATACATTAGTTTTGATTAGTTACATAATTCTCTCGTTACTAAAGTCTGACGTGATCAGATATGATATACAGGTAAGCTCATGCAATTATACTGAAAAAGTAAATTCTTATGATTAAACTAAATCAATCATGCATGCATGTTTGTCCATTTTAGTACCAATGAGTAGTGTTGACTTCTCAAATTGATTGCTTGTTAAGTCATAATCTCACACCTGGTGGCGATATGAATAACCATTGAGCTCTAATTAATTTAAAGCATCTAATCACTTCTTTGTTATAAGTCATCATAGACCTGAAGTGACAAGATATCCTTTGTTGTAAGTAATTACAGACCTGGATATTCTTACTTGATGCAAAAAGATGCCAATATGCACAATATCAACATGAGATCTAGTTATAAGTATATGTTAGGTTAACAAGTTGAGAAAGGTGATTTCTTGTAGATCTTTATGAGAGTTGAACTCTCTAAGTCTAAGTGTGACTTACATAATGTCATATCTAATCGTACCTTAATCAATCCAAGAATTGAAAAAGTAAGTGTGCTGAGTATCTTGCCAAGAGCACTCATTTTCTGTCCTTAGATCTTGTGTCTCCTTTGCTGCAGAAATGCTGACCTGGAACACACTTGATCAGGATTTAATCACTGTCTACGACTATCCATTATTTTTTTATTTTAATGTGCTGATCTAAACTGATATGATCTCACTGTAGGCATGTGATTCAATTGTATATAATAGATTTTTCTATTCTGCCTTAGTTTTGATTTTTGTATGATTTTCTGTGTGCAGACATGTTAATAATGATTATTTGCTCTTCTTGCAAAGAAGAAGAAACTTCTAAGTTTGTTAAATTTAGAAGTTTAGGGGGAGTAAAAATGAAAAAGAGACAATAATTGATTTTCAAAAAGTGAAAAATCAAAAATAAAGTGTTTAGGATAAAAAGGATAAAGCTGAAATTACAAGTATGTTTGTGTTTGACATGATGTAAGTATGTGTGTGTTTGACATGATGTAAAAATAAACCTAAAAAGAATTCAAAAATAAAAAGGTTCTTGCAACAAAATAAAGACTATTTGAAAATGTAGAGACTAAAATGAAGGGAAATTGTTTTAAAATTTTAAATTAAAAATAAAATGGTCAAAAATAAAAAAAAATTGAAATGTCAAAAAATGATAAAATTGAGGGTCATTAATGAAAATTTGAGTGATAGTCAAACAATTTTGACTAAGTGTTGAAAATTGAGTGTGAATAGTGCTAATGTGTTTGTATAGTGTTCAGATGAATGATGAGAAAAGTTCAAGTGTCAAGACTCATGGAAGGATCTCATGCGTCTAAACAGTACTCACAAGTCCAGATTAGGAGTATGGTGATTTATCAGGAATTTGTACAAGTGTTGGGCGTTTCAGACAAACTCATACGCCTAAACAGTTATCAAGTGTCTGAAAAATTGGTTAAGTGTTGGGCGTTTCAGTCAAGCTCATGCGCCTAAACAGTTCTAATACTCCATGTGTATACATTTGAAGTGATGAAAACACCAAGTGTTAGGCATTTCAATTAGTCTCATGCTCCTGAACAGTGCCAAAGCGCCTAAACAGTGCTTATGCTCCTGAACAGCGTCCATGCGTCTAAACCCCATGCGCACAAACAGTGCTCATGCGCCTAAATAGTTAGTGTAAAATTCATTCTCATGCGCACAAACAGTGCTCATGCGCCTAAAAAACATTTGTGATTCTTTCATTCATTCACTCATTCACAAACTCAAACACTCTGATTCACTCACTCGAACACTTGATACACTCATTAATTAAACATTTGATTGTTACCTGTTAATCTTTTTGATATACAGGAACAAGAGAATTTGATTGCCGAGGAGTCTTCACTCGAATTTATCAAAGTTGTTGCTGATTCACCTATTCATGTGCTAGATGAAGGTGGAAGATCAACAAAAATACTAAAGTCCTTTCTGAGATCTTGAATGCTAAGCAGATCATAGAATCTTTGAAAGAAGTTCAAATCTGCATTCAAGAAGGCTTTGAAAGAGTTGAAACTCTACAAATAGAAGCCCGTGTTCAAGATCAAAGATGAGACAAAAGAGTTCAATGTGGACTGAAGACAATGTAAATCTTAGGGGGAGTATTGTTGAAGCTCTTAGAAGATTAACATTTTATCTTTATGTGTTTTTTGTCATAGTATAGGGACTTATTTGTAAATATATATTCCTTTGTTTCTTGATAGTATAAGTAGGATATTTTATGTATGTGCAGGGTAGATTTAAGAGATAAGAGACAAAAGACTTGAGAGAGTTTAACCGAAGGAGTTCAGTTAGAATCAGTTGAACGAACTGTAACCCTTACATATTGTATCCTGTGCATTTGCTATGAATCAAATCTATGAATTTTTTTATGTGATTGCATGTGTTTGATTACTTTGTGTTTGAATTGATCATTGCGTTACAATATCATCACAGATTCGATCCTTTTGAACCGATCACAACTTGCTTCACTTAAATTACTAGAAAGAAATTGAGTTCCCCTATGACACTCATTTCAAACCTATTCTTAATCAAATTATCAAACTCTTTGCAGAGTATTTTATTAGTTGACCCAAAGATAATGTCATCAACATATACTTGAACCAGCATCAAGTCATTTCCTGTTCTTTTGATGAAGAGTGTGCTGTCAATAGTACCTCTTTTGTAACCATGTTGAACTAGTTAATGTAACAGTATCTCATACCACTTCCTTAGAGCTTGATGTAGCCCATAAATAGCTTTGTTAAGCTTGCAGACATAATCAGGATTATCTGGATCTATAAAGCCAAATGGTTGCTTGACATACACTTCTTCATCTGTCACCCCATATAAAAATGCACACTTGACATGAAGTTGGTAGAACTTGAAATCCTTGGATGCAGGAAAAGCAAGAAATATCCTTACGGCTTCAAGTCTTGCTACAGAAGAAAAAACATTTGTGTAGTCAATCCCTTCTTGTTGACTGTACCCTTGGACTACCAGTCTTGTCTTGTTCTTGATGAAAAGCCCTCTATCATCTTTCTTGTTTCTAAAAACCCAATTGGTACCTATTGGCATCTTCCCAGGAGGAAGAGTACATAGGTTCCAAACACCTTGTCTTTTGAACTAAAGCAATTCCTCCTGCATTGTTTCAATCCAGCTTCCATCCTTCAAAGCCTAATCAAGTTTCTTTGGCTCAATCTGGGACAAGAAACAAGGGTGCAAACAAATATTTTGATCATGGGTTTGTCCTCTTGTTCTCACCCTAGTTCCAACATCTATAATGATATTTTTGGTAGGATGGGACTTGTGGATTATTAGCTGAAGAATCATAGTAAGTTGATTTGATAGATCTAAATTAGTGAAATTTAAATCTGGTGATTGAGTATCACCTACCACATCAACACGCCTATTAAGTGTAACTTGATCCAGAGAGTGTGTGATATCATTGATGTTCTCTTCAGTGGAGTGGTTGTCAGAATCATGAAATTCTTGATCACTTTCACCATCTCCATCTACTGCTACATTGAAAATCCCTTCATTTGAGTTTTGGGCCTTATTGTTAGAATTGGTTGGCACCTTAGATGTATCAGCTGAAGAATTTGTCATGGTTGTGCTGATAGGATTTACACTTGTAGGGTTTGTTACCACTGGAGCTAAAGGAATTCTATCATTTGGTCTTCTCAGCATAAATCTTGGATCAAAATCTCCTGCAGATGTATTACCTATTGTTCCTGAAACATTTTCACAAGATTTGTTAAAACAGTTGGTAGTTAAATCAAAATTAAATAGCCAATCAGGACCAGAATCTTTCATACTAGGAGTGTGTTCATTGAAGGTCATATTTGTTGACTCCTCAACTACTCTAGTTCGAATATTGTATACTCTATAAGCCTTAGCATGGAAAAGTATCCAATGAAATGTCCATCATCTGCTTTCTCAGCAAACTTGTCTATATGATCTTTGGTATTCAAGATGGTGCATGGATACCCAAATGACCTAAGGAAACCAATGAAAGATCTCCTTTTATGCCACAGTTCATAAGGAGTCTTACCATAAGTTTTGACTACTAAAACTCTATTCTACACATAACAGGCAGTGTTGACTGCCTTTGCTCAGAAGGTGATGGTCAGTTTAGAGTTAGAGAGCATGGATCTTACAACCTCAATAAGTGTCATATTTCTCCTTTTAACAACACCGTCATGTTGAGAAGTTCTAGGAGCACTATATTGTCTTAAAATATGCTTTTTATCATAAAATGTATCAAGGATTTGGTTCTTGAATTCAGTTCCTTGATCATATCTTATTATCTTAACCTTGTGATCACATTGATTCTTAATTTTTAGAATGAAGGATCTCAAGATTTCAGGGATCGCATCCTTACTTCTAAGAAATAAGACCCAAGTATATCTTATGAAGTCATCTATGATCACAAGACAATATAAAGTTCTTCCTAAACTCATTACATTAGTAAGGCCAAAGAGATCCATATATAATAAGTGTAAGGAAGTAGTGATGGAGTTTATTTCCTTTGGCTTGTGAGACACTTTGTGTTGCTTTCCTTTCAGACATGCAACACAATGGTTATCACTTGTAAACCCTTTCTTTGGCATTCCAATTACCAAATCATCTTTAATTAATTTACTCATATTCTTAAAGTTTACATGGCACATTCTTTTATGCCAAAGAAAAGACTTATCACTATTGGCTTTAGATAGAAAGCAAGAAACTTCTTCTGATGGGGAGGTCTCCTACAAATCCATCTTGTACATGTTCCCTTTTCTGGGGACTCTAAGCAAGATATGCTCTTAAGGAATGATCACCCCGGGCTTGAGAACAATGCACTCATGCTCAGTGAAGAGCATGTTATGTCTCTGGTCACAAAATTGAGATACACTTAAGAGATTGTACTCAAGCTCTTTGACAAAGTTTACCTTCTCAATGCTGAGCTTATCATTTGTGACTCTGCCCTTCTAGTGATGTAACCACTTGATTAACCTACAAAAGCAACTGGCCCTCCATCAACTTTCTCAAAGTCTTGAAGCAAAGAGGCATTACTAGTCATGTGCTTGGAATAGCCATTATCAATGATCCATATATTTCTTTTGGTCTTCAGTTGTTCCTATATATAAAAATAGATGATTAGTTACATTTGGAAACCCAAGCCTTGCTGGTCTTGGGCTTATCAAGATGAACTAAATATAGTTCAACAGTTATTGATCTTATATGCAAGCTTTGAGGATCCTTGGCTGTTGTTGATAAAGAAACTTCAATCATATGGCCTTCCTTCATATTCAACACCATCTTTGAAAGATTAGACTTGGCCTTTAAAACTTTGAAAGTTTTTATGACTTCAAAAGTTTTGGAGACTGAACCTTCGGAAGCTTTTGCATCCACTACAGTAGACTTTAGTGTTTCGGAAGCATTCCTTTCTTTCGAGACTAAACTTGCTTCCGAAGATAGTTTTCTTGGAGCTTCCAAAAGAAAGTGACTTTCTTTCCGAATCTATTTTCTTCTTCCTTTCAGAAGTCTTCTTTTTATTCATGTGGATGGTACTCTTAGGATTATAAATGCAATACTTGGCCATCCACAGGCATTGATTTTATTTTAGCAGCCCTGATCAAATTCTTTCTAGTAGACTTGGCCATCCCTGATTTCTTCTTTTCTCCAGGAGCATAGTGACCCTTCTTAGGATAAACCTCTTCACTCAATTGTGGTATATCCTTCATTATATGCTCCTCATCTTCATGCTCTTCTTGGATAGAATCAATAAGGGGCAGCTCATTTTCATAAGTTCTACACCTTGGAGATCTGACTAATAATAATCTGTGTGGATGAGCTATTTCACTTGATCCCAGACACTGCTTATTCTAATAACAAATCTTTGCATGCAAGGATGAAGATATGATGTTCTTGAAGGTTTTCTCTTCAAGAACACATTTTTCTGCCCTGGCTTTACTAATCACAAGCTCAACCAGGCATTCGGTTAACTTGGTAACAAAATCTTTGATAGTCCTTTATTAGTGTGCTCATGTTTAAGAGTAGAAATGGTTTTCTCTAAATCTTGTATTTTAAATTTATAGTCATTGTCTGCTCTTTTAAAATCAGCTTTTAAAACGTTCAAAGACTCAAGATTAGATCTTACTTCCAAGTTATAGGACCTATACATGTTTACTTTAGCAATGCATTCAGGAGTACAGAGATGTTCCAATACCTTAGCTTTATCATGATCTGCCATCAGTGATTGGTTTGGAGAGACATATTCTACCTGAAAGCACCAGTCAAAGCCTTATTCTTTAATAGCAACTGTAGCTTGCTGTTTTGGTTGGTTGGGCTTCTCAGTTCTTGGAGCAGCATCAGTGTAGTTTGGCCTGGAATGTGTTTGGCCACCATTTTTCCTTGGTACCTTACACTCCCTAGCAAAGTGGCCCATTTGGTTACAGTTGTAATACTTTACTTTGCTTTTATCTAGCCCAAACTTTCCACTGGTTACATTGCTTGAAAACGTTCTTCCTGTTCTCTTGTAGAACTTCTTGGCTCTATGAGTGAGAAGAGCAATCTGCTGGTCTATCTTCATATATTCCAGATCATCTGGATGGATGCAGTCCAACTCTTCAAGAGTGAAGAGAAAGTTTCCACAACTTTCATCTGAATACATAAAGGCTTGAGATAAGCTGGGCTCTTAAAATGGGCTTCCTTGAGTGTAGTTCTCCCTTGGTGTCTCTGGGAAGGTGATGAAATGAACCTTTTGTGAGTTGTCAGGGTAGCAGATGAGATGATGTTATGGTTCTCTGTTATCTAGTTCAACCACATGAAGGGCTGAACTCTATTGATTGTTGGATGAGCTGGTGGATGGATTTTGAATGTTTATCTCCATCTGGTAACTGCTCAGGATACCATACAGCCCGATGAGAGTGAGGGTAGAGAGATTTTCAGTTCTCTTAATAGCCTTATAGTAGTGTGTCCATTGTCTGGGAAGAGAGAACATGAAATTTCTCACAATGTCTCTGTTCTCAAGTTTAACTCCAACATACATCAGAGTATCTACAATCTCAACATACCTGAAGTATTGTTGAGTTATAGTTTCACCTATTTTGAAGGTGAAGTTCTCAAGCTGTTGCTTCACGATATCCTTCTTTTTATCCTTGACTTCCTTAGACCCTTCACACATCAGCTTTAGTGCATCCCAGAGTTCCTTTGCAGTCTTGCACTTCTTGAAGCCTTTATAGATAGAGTTGGGAATAGCAGTTTGAAGAGCGGTCATGGCCATCTAATCTACATCAATCTTCTTCCAATCTTCCTCAGAATAATCAGCCACGTTCTTTGTTATCATCCCACCTCCAGCAGTTGCTGAAGTAGGGCTTGGGATGTGAGGTCCTGAGACTACAGATCTCCACATCTTACTGTCTTGAGACTTGATGAAGCCTCCCATCCTCATACACCAATTATCAAAGTCGTCAGGAGTGATCAGTGGAGACATAGTCATAGTGCCGGTTTCCATATCAGCCTTAGTGAGAGCTGCCATTTGAGCAAGTAAGTGTTTTGTGAAACTAAAGAGATTTCAGACGGTGAGATCTTACAATCAATAGCCTAAAAAACTCTGATACCAATTGCAGGACCGGTTATGGTTATGCAATAGTTCACAAGATGGAGAATACAACACTTAATAGATCAAATAGGGAACCAGAAAAAAGAAACAATGAACAAAAGTAAGAACACAAGTATTAGTTTTCAAGGATGATGTATATTACTCTCAAGTATTTTATAATTATTACAAGGCTTAATCCTAAAACTGGTTAGATGAGACACTTTATACTACATCCTACAGCCGGTCATACTTTGAAGGCCAGCTGGACACTAATCTAGACAACAAGATCAATGTAAAGTCAAAAGACAGATTGTCTTTTGACAAGTGACTATGACATGACATAGCTCACATCCTATTCTATTACAAAAAGGATAAAAGTACAAGAGTGAAAAGCACAGACTCAAACACCATAATATACAGTTGACAAAAGTATGGAGATAATCACCAACTTGTATAAGTTGGTGAACCATCAGAGTTGGCAGCGGAAAGTTGTTCAGCTTTTATCAAAAGTAATATCAGAGAAAGCATGTCTTCTCTGTCTTCGGAAGAAATCAGTCTTCAAGCTTCGGAAAACTTTGTCTTGAAGATTCAGAAGACTTCACTTTTAACTTCGGAAGATTTGTGTCTTTGCCTTTGGAAGATTTGACACTTGGTGAATTTTCTTTGTGCATTGTCAAATCTTCCAAAGTAACTTTCTTATACTTCATAATACATGCTGCGAAATCTTTGGTTAGCATCAGCCTCTAAGATAACTCTTACAATATATATATATATATATATATATATATATATATATATATATATATATATATATAGTTATTTTTATATCAAATTATTAAACTATGATATTTGTATTGAATAGTTCCATGTGATACTTTTAAATTCTTGTATACTAGAATGAATTATTAAAGTATACTTTCAATTTATTTATTAAAAACAGACTATCAGATGTTATGTAGTGTTGTGGGATTTATTCGTTCGATTTAGATAATGATGAAGTTATTTGTATTTTGTTGAAGTTGAATTTAGTTTCTTTAAATTAATTTATATTTTATGAAATTTGATATAAACCGATTATAAGTTATGTAGTATGTTGAATATATTTTGCATTTGTTTTTTCTAATTGTGTCTATGAAATTAAAACCGAACCAAAACGAGCCGAGCCGAGCTCATGCCCAGATTTTCAGCTCGATTTTTAAAACCGAACCGAACCGAGCTTGCTCGGTTTAAATTTGAAATGAGTTCAAGCTTGTCCTGACTCGGCTGGTTCGGCTAGTGAACAACCCCATTCTTGTAAATGTTTTTGACATGTGTTTCAATTGAATTTCAAATGATAAGTAATTGTGTAAAAAAATTTAAATTAATTGTTTAAAAAATTAATATTAGTTGTTTATAAACAACTAATAAATACATTAAAAAAATATTTTGAAAAGAAAAGGTACACTCACCACTCCATATTCAACCATTACACACATCTGTTGAGTGTACAAACACGACGCCTGCGTAACACCTACGTGACATACACTTTTACTCATATGAGCATGACCATTACACAACAAAAAAAAAATAACCAAATTGAATATCCATATAAATTTTTTTAGCGATTCAAGAGTCAATGGGCACACTTCATTTGAAACTCCCGTGGTTCCGCCTATGAGCCTCCTCTACCGCTATCAAGCAACCGAAACTTCATCGTCCGCATCCCATCATGTCATGACCACTCCTACCATCTTAGGAGCACACAGCTTAGCATTTAGGGAAAAGCTAAACAGCTTGCTCACATATCTCTCAACTACTTAGCCATCAACATCAAGGAACAAAAACAACTTATTGTGCGCCTAGCCTAAGGGCAGTACTCAATAAGAGGCTCAACTACTTGAGGATCTAAAAGGCGAAACAGATGTGCATGTATCGGTATGATTTCTGTGTGGGAAGGTTTAGACAGTAAGCACAAACCCGCACAATCATCCAAAGCATTTTTTGACAGAATACCATGCGAGATGGATCAAGTCACTTCCTCAAGGCACTATGCACAGGAGTCTGAACCACACTTCATTCAAACGCTGCTGAGGCGTGAAAACTCAAGCAAATGTATAAAGAATAAATAACTCTCCCCATTTTTTTTCCTTTAAAGCATTTCAAAAGAATCACACAACATATGGTTTACAACAATGCGTCTAAAGTACATAAACAGAAAAAAATAATAATCATGCAGCGGGTACAACATTGGTACAACTCACTTTCTTAGGAGCACAAGAAGTTTGGGTATTCATGTATCGGGTCAGATTCTTGACTATACAACACATCCTTGGCTCGCACCATTGATCTTTCGTTTAAGGAAGGCGAGATACATCAAGTACATTCTTTTTGCCTGTACATAGTCTTAGATAGTTAAATATGTTTCCAGAGCTGCATAAAAAAAAAACTGTATCTGTATTTCACTTCGTTTCACATCCAACTGCCACAAACCATAAACAATATCAGTTTGATAATCTCTATAAATGTCATTTCTAGAACACCAATACAGTTGCACTAAAAGCTTCAGAAGAGAAACATACCGATAGAAGTTCATTTCTTGAGAATGTCAAGATACGGTTCTTCCATAACAGATGGATGCTATATACAAATTCTTGGACCATTTTTCCTGTGGATACAAAGATATTGGAAAATAAAGTCAATCCGTTGTTTAATTATTGTCATTCGTCTTTATAATTCGGTTGGTATAACGATTAAAACAAGACTACCTTAACATGAGTACTAGGAAAAGCAGATGTCCTAAGAGTTTCTTGAGTGACATCTTGTGATCTTTTCTTGGATGTACTAAGGATGAAGGCGGCTTGGTCTTCGGTTGCAGCAGCTGCTGTTATCCGGTAGCCGCTCTCCCATCTTCTGTGAATCCCTTCACTAGGATACAGAAAATCAAGTTCAACCACCTGAAAATAAACAACATATATAAGTTGACTGTTCGTGGGATAATGACAGATGGATGGGGCAATACCTGATTAGAGTAAGTTGCATCACGAGACATCACAATGCCCCATCGACTACCAGCAGTCGTCATTGAGGTTACTAAAAACCCTTCTTTCCATTTTTTGTTAATCCACTTAAATGGAAAAGCATCACTCACTTTGTATGATTGTTGTGTGTATGTTGTCCCTAGGATCAGGTTTAAAGGAGAAAAAACGTTATTAACTAATCGGGAATGAACAAAAGATAGGTGAAAAGTTAAACTTGTGTCTACAAAAATCAAATATATTTAAGTTATATTAAGATTTAAGGTTTTAACATTTTCTGTTAGGGTTTACACTGTTGGGTTAATCTTGACGGGTCGGGTTTTCGGGTCGGTTTATTTTAGTAATTTTTAGTTTGTTTTTATTTAATCAATGATGTTAGTGGTAGAAGATCATGGTTGTATGGGATCATGGGTTAGTGGTAGTATGTGGATGGTTGTCCACGTATGCATGTTTTGCTTAGTATGTAAGTCTATTTAAACTTTGGTTTATGTTCAATGAAAGTACCGAAACATTCCATCAAGAGTTTTCCATTTTCTGTTCTATATTCTATTAGCCTAGGATTCAAAGGGTTTGATCCAACACATGGTATCAGAGCCACTAGGCTCATTCTGTTCGGGTTCGCGAAAAGCAAAAGGCAACGATGCTTCCATGTAAGTAAACCGTAAGAAGGTAAGCAAGAAGCAAGGAATCGATTGGTGAAAACCGGTCGATTAGTAGCAACTTAAAGCAAGACGCAGCAAGACAAAGCAAGAGGCGCCAAGAGAGAGCAAGAAATCGAAAGAGTGGATAGCAAGATAGCAAGTATTTAGCAAGAAATGGCAGAAAACGCAGGAGTCGTAACGGTTCGTGAGCAAGGAAACGTGTCTCTTCAATGTCCCAAGTTGACCGAAACAAGCTACACATCATGGTCGATCCTAGTCGAGACAATACTTAAAGCATATGGTCTTTGGGAGGCGATAGACCCGGTCACTGGAGCAACCGTGGAGGAAAAGAAAAATCATACCACAAAAGCTATTATTTTTTCAACATTACCGGAAGATATTCTTTTGCAGGTTGCTAAACATAAGGATGCTAAAGACGTATGGGAGTCGATTCAGGTTCGGTACTTAGGAGCCGATAGAGTCCAAAAGGCACGATTGCAAACTCTTAGGAGCGAGTTGGAAATGCTAAAGATGAAGGAGAACGAGACGATTAACGATTTCTCGGGAAAGATAGGTGGTATCGTGGCAAAGTTTAAAAGTCTTGGTTCAAATCTTGAAGAGGAGATCGTTGTGAGAAAGCTTCTAAATTCAGCCCCGAAGAACTACTTGCCAATTGTTGATTCCATCGAACAATACTCGGAGATTGAAAAAATGTCTTTTGAAGAAGCGGTGGGAAGACTCAAAGCATATGAAGAAAGGTTAAAAAGCCATGATGAAAAAGAAGAAGATCGAGGGCAACTTTTGTTGACAAATTGTGAGCATGATGACAAGCAATATGGACGGGGAAGAGGTCTCGGAAGAGGTTTCGGTAGAGGGGAAAAAGGACGTGGAAGGGGCTCGGGCCGAGGAGACAAAAGCGGGTTTCAGTGTTATGAGTGTGGAGCATTTGGACACTTTGCGTACGAGTGTACAAAATGGAAAGACAAAGAGAAAGAAGCCAACTTGATTGAATTGGAGGAACCGGCTCTACTTTGATGAATGCATGGGTCCATGTCAAGATTAAGGGGGTGAATGTTGGGTTAATCTTGACGGGTCGGGTTTTCGCTTTTCGGGTCGGTTTATTTTAGTAATTTTTAGTTTGTTTTTTATTTAATCAATGATGTTAGTGGTAGAAGATCATGGTTGTATGGGATCATGGGTTAGTGGTAGTATATGGATGGTTATCCACGTATGCATGTTTTGCTTAGTATGTAAGTCTATTTAAACTTTGGTTTATGTTCAATGAAAGTACCAAAACATTCCATCAAGAGTTTTCCATTTTCTGTTCTATATTCTATTAGCCTACGATTCAAAGGGTTTGATCCAACATACACTGATGAAATCCGTTTCCTATTACTTGCCTCCTTTGACCGTTGACTTTACATGAAAATTTATGAACAGATCAAGTTATCTACCTATTTAGCATTGTGTTTTATAATACTTATTGTACTTTTTCATGCAATTATTGAAATAAAGATATTCCTACAAAATTCAAAATTAAAAGTAGTTTTTTTGACATTAAAAGTCAAAGTACTAGTAGGTTATACAAAAAACAATAACTATAAAATGCTCCACGTATGCAGATAAAAATTGATATTTACCTTTTATGGATAAAGATATCACAAATTTGATCATTATACTTATAATTAAATAATAAAACTTACCCTTTGACATTACCACCAAAGCGCTACCATTTGTGGCACCAGCGAGTGATGTGATGTAATAATTCTTCTCCCATTGCTCCATTATCCATTCCTTTGGTTTGACAAAAATTTGACTAGTAAATATTCTAATAACATGATACAAGTTGTATTGTGAACTATTAACTACAAATGTTACCTTATGCAAGAAAACAGGGGAGAGTTCATAGACTTGTGAAGTGAAACCAGTGCCGGCGTCCATAACAACAGCCCATAAATTAGATGAAGAAGCCACACAGCTAATATTTAGACCATCGTTCTTTCCTTTCTCAACATGCTGATGAAGTCTTGCATCAGCTACATTGTAGTAGTACCTGAATGTTCACATTGTTTGACAATAAAAAGGCGTTTCACCGGAAACCCATTATCAGTTCTAACAAGATCTAACTTTAACGACCTCAATTTATTTATCATTAAATCTCATAATAAATGTCAGGATAGACCATGGAGAATTGAAGATTACAAAGTTCAATAGGGTATGTGATTTTGAAGTTGCTTTTAGTCAAATCTCCTACACGTCATCCATTTGTAAATGGATGTTGATACAACAGATGAAGTGGATGTTGAACCTTAAATATATTCTCAGGGTTAAAAGCAAAGAATTTTGTAATAATTTCTATTTTCTAATTTGGTAGTGAGATTGTGAAAATCACAAAGAAAATTTTTTTACATAGATTTTCACAAATGTAACTATATCATTTTTAGTAGAAATGATAGTTGTCAAAGGCACAAGGCTCAAAAGTAGAGCATTGGGCCTAGGCCTAGGGCTAAGGCGCTTAAACACGAGGGCTTTTTTAAGCAAGCTGCATAGTAAAATACCATTTTTAGGGGTTCCATAGATGTTTTAGGCTTGTTTTGGGTTAGTTGAGGTTGTTTTAGCTTGATTTTAGGTTTGTGTAGGGCTAATGTAAATGTTGCATACATGTTAAGACAATTTTTGGCCAATATATAGCTCGGCCTGAAAATGCGCCTGAGCGCCTGAAAATGGGGGCTTTCGAAATTAGTCGACAAGGTTGCCTTGGGTTGTGCCTGAGGCCCTAAGCGCACACCTTGTGAGCTTTTGATGAAACTGTTGCAATATTCATGTGAAGGGTGTTAAAAGCATTTTAACATTTATTTGTGTACCTCTGTTTCATTGGTGTTCTTGAAGTATAAATAGAAATCCATTGAGTGGCGGGAGTGCCTAGCCGAGTTTTCTTCTTGGGTTGAGCATCATCTTCCAAATCAATAAGCAGCCTTCCCCTTTTTTGCCCCACCTACAACACACATTTATCTAATTTCACATCAAGAAACACTAATAAATAAATTTTTAATATTCAAATCACACCTTTAAGGCACCATCTATTCTGATTGGCCGAAGAGATGCAGTTGAAACTAGACAGTTTTCAAAGAGCTCAATAAGTTTTAAGTAGTTTGGTTCTTCATCAAATTTCATGTTGTTTACGATTTCAAGAAATTGTTTGAAAGGTGATGGACAAAGGTAGCATAGCATTTCAGGAGACGTTGCCATCTTCTTTTTACAAACAAGAAACCCTTTATTTTCTCCCTGCAGTCAAATAATCATTAGAAATTAGAACGTTTTTTCCAAGAATAAGATTACAAAATGAAAGCCAAAAGAACCTTGAAACATATAACGTTTTACCCTTCAGTTTTTCTAATCTATCCTAATAATCCTTTACAATTATTGCCACATGTCACTCTCTCCTTCAATCTCACTATTATTTTCCCGCTCATTCTTTATGAAATATTGGCATGCATGCAAAGTCATGTGAGAGTCATGCTTATGCAGTTTGAGTCTTTAGTTGTTTTATGTTTGAATAAAGTTTGATTTTGCCAAACAAGTGGCGTCATGGTCATTCTATTTGAGCGGGTATTTTGGTAGTTTCCTTTATTTTCCTTTCTGTTATTTCTGTTTCAGTATATGTTGAGCCTATATAATGGCAGCTTTTCCTCAATATAAAATTATAACGATTATCAGTTTATAGAGAAGTTACATAACAGTGATTAATCTTATCAACTTGACCCGTTCGTTTGAAACTTGAGTCATTCAATCCAACCCTAATCAGCCTCCTATTCCTTCTATATTCTCTCTAATCCATCTATAACCTGGAATCAGCACTTGATGATTGTGCAAACAAACCAACCACCATGTAGCACGAAACAATCAAGATCGAAGACCATAACAAAGTGATCGAGCATTTCCTGATTTCAGTGTCGAAATCTCAGACATCAAAGAGGCATCTCAGTCTTGTTGGAAGAAACAATTGTATCCAGAGATTATTCAATCAAAACAGTAAGAAAAAAAACAGAAAATAAAATAGGAAGAACAAGCACAAGATTTTTCCTCTTTTTTGGGGGGGGCAACCCAGACTCTTTATTTTATTAAAACTCAATACCCAAAAGATACAATAAGTCAATAACCAATAACCCTTATTTATAAAAGCCTAAACTTAATCCCCAAGACTCTCTAAACTTATCTATGGTAACTTTCTCCTAAAATAAAACACTTTATTCCATATATAAACTTCCTACCATAATACCAATTAAAAACAATTAATAAAACTAAAATAATTGACCCAAGATAAACTGGATAGACCCAGATCAGACCCGTGACCCATTGACCCATAACCCACTTCTCTTAATGACCCACAATTAGGATTAAAGCCCACAATCACCCCCTTAATCCTAATGTGGTCATCCTTCTTCTCTAAAGTAGGGCAGGCTCGTCTTCCTTTGTCAAATTTGCTTCTTCAAACTTTGGCTTTGACTTAGAACATTCCCGAGCATAATGGCCAAACCCTTCACATCGATAGCACTTGATCCTCGATTTATCACGTCCCCCATTTGGTTCCTGCCAACTGTTTCTAGCCTGGTCTTCACAGCCTTTCTCTCGGTTTTGGTCTCTCCCACGGCTTTGTTTGCAACAATCACACTTGCCACATCTACCCTTAGCCTGTTCATCACTGTGAGTGAACAATAGTTTGCCTTGTGTGTCCTGAGTTAGGTTTTCTTGTGTCTTCACTCTCTCCTCATATGCCTTTACCCGGCCAACCACCTCTTCAAAAGACATTGATTCAATCTTTGAATATTGCTCTATTGAAGCAACAATAGGTAGGTACACTCTAGGCATTGAGTTCAGAAATTTCCTCACTAGTACTTCATCTTCAAGTGACGACCCAAGGCTTTTATCATAGTCACAGGATTCGCTCAACCCCCTGCGAATCGCGTACCAATTCGATCGAACCCATTCGCGGTACAAAATCGTACCATTAGCAGTTGGTACGCGATCCAGATCGATTAAATTGAGCGTTCCCGATTGAAATAATTTTCGAACTATATTAATCGAATTCGCGAACCCGATTGTATAATTCGGTGATTGGATGGCCTATGGTACGCGTTTCGGATTGCCTATGGTACGCGTTCTAGATCTCAATAGTCATTTTCCCACTGATTTTTGAATGAATTGAATGTTAAACAATAATGATGAACCTAGAAGGAAAAGAAAATGATGAACCAAGCGGGAAAAAACAGAGACTACATTAGCTTTATAAATTTTTTGTTATGATTATGAAATGCTTTTGGCTCTTTATGCTTGGCAACTTAAAGCAAAACATCTTTCGAAAGTGTCTGGCATATCAAACCTTTTGCCATGGATTTTTCTCTATCATCTACCCCTCCTCCCTTCTTAGGATCTATGGTCTCTCGCAGACCTTGTGCAGATAGGATAGTTTCCATCATAATGGACCAAACTGTATAGTTGGTTGAAGTCAGTTTCAGGCATTGTAAACTCACATTACTACGCTCTCGAACCTGCACGATTGCACCTTGACCTTCTGCCATCTTCTTTCACGTAATCAGTAAATATAACTCTTGCTTTTAGTTGTCTTGCCGCCTCACACAGCTTTTATTCCGCCTCACGCAGAACCCACACAACTTACTGTTCTGCCTCACAGAGAACCAATCCTTTTTCTTTCAGTCGTCCTCTTCGTATGCCCGTCTCCCACGGTTACATCTTGAATCACACAGCTTGTACTCCTTCAGGGGTTGTATCGCACAACACCTTCTTGGTCTTGATTGAATCACACAATCAATTCTGCTCCAGCTGCCTCTCGCGACCCAGATCTGTCTCACACAGACCTGCTGGAACGATCTCTCTCAGATCGTAAATTGGAATTGCCTTTAATCTTCACTTCAGGCCCTTGATTAGTTCCGCTCTGATACCAATTGTTGGAAGAAACAATTGTATCCAGAGATTACTCAATCAAAACAGTAAGAAAAAATAAAGAAAATAGGAAGAACAAGCACAAGATTTTTTCTCTTTTTTTGGGGGGGACAACCCAAACTCTTTTTATTTTATTAAAACTCAATACCCAAAAGATACAATAAGTCAATAACCAATAACCCTTATTTATAATAAGCCTAAACTTAATCCCCAAGACTCTCTAAACTTATATATGGTAACTTTTTCCTAAAATAAAACACTTTATTCCATATATAAACTTCCTACCATAATCCCAATTAAAAACAATTAATAAAACTAAAAGAATTGACCCAAGATAAACTGGACAAACCCAGATCAGACCCATGACCCATTGACCCATAACCCACTTCTCTTAATGACCCACAATTAGGATTAAAGCTCACAAGCCTGTCTTTGGATATTATAGTTATTAGATTATAGGTCAAAGTGAAAAACAAAAATTTTTGTGGTTCTTTGATTTGTCTGCACATTTGTTGTTGATGATTGAAGTGTTTCGGTAGGAGAGAATAATATGCTTTGAATTGGGATCCAAACAGAGTGATATCATTTTTGTAAGTTTGACTTGGTTAATTTTCATTGTCTTTTGTTTTGTCATGCATTTGTTCATATGTTGGTAAAAGATCCTTTTTTTTCTATCAGAAAAATGAAACAATATATAACAAATTGATACTTGCTTCATTCTAGAATCTTTCTTTTTTCTTTTTCATGTGAATTACATGATTTTGATACTTCTTTGAAATATCATTTGTTACTAAAAATCTAAAGTTATCAATATCATGTTAGAATTATTATGTTTAAGATGATTAAAAATATCAATAAGTTGCATTTTTTAAGATTTAATACTTGCTACATAATTCTATGACGTGAGTTAGAATTGTGTCCACCATAGGATTTAACTTCAAACCATTTGAGAAGGAACAATGTTATATATGTTGATATGTGCAATCTCCAGCCTCTGACAAGATATATCCAACACAAACTTGCTCTATAAAACCTCCAAAACCTACATGAAGTCTATGGAAAACACAATTGAATTGGGTTGATATCATCTTTTGCTTTTTAGACAAATCTTTCTTAGTGACTTAAGTCCCGCAATCTTTCATGATCAATCCATGTGAGTCCTCTATATTTTTGTCAATATGGCGTGTGATGGGTCTATAACCTAGTCCGAGTATAAAATCTTGAAAGAATAATGACCCAAAAGAAAGCAAAACGCGCCGAACTTTAAAGGTTGCAAAAATAAAATCCACAAAAAGAGAACGTTCATTTAGGAAATGATTTCCATTTGAACCCATTAAAAAGAAAGAACAAGATTTACAAATTTTCTAAATCAAGAAATTTGATTGATAAAGATAGGATCAATGATAAGATAATAAAGAACGAATTACTTACAGAAAAAACAAGAAAAGTTTGAACATTCATAAAGTTCAGTAACTTCAAATGCATTTGCTGATTTGCACACACCAATTAGTAATTTGAATTCTTAAAAGTTAAGAATGAAGATCTTGAAACCATTCAATGAAACTCAATAAAACCAAAGGCATCCAACATGAAAGATTGTGACAATTATTATCCACAAAATGAAAAGAACATGACTGATTCCTTTAAAGCTGGTGAATCGAAAGCCTGGTTTTATGAAATTCCTAGTTTGGGAAGCAAATATCAGTTCTAATTTAGTAAGATAGCTTACACAATAAAGAAAATAGAGAACAAATAAAGAAACAAGCATAAAGCTTGAAAATTGATAATTTATAGCAACTCCAAATGCCTTTCCACACAATACTTTACCCTTTATTATCTTCAAACAAGATAGCTTACACAATAAAGAAAATAGAGAACAAATAAAGAAACAAGCAAAAAACTTGAAAATGATAATTTTTAGCAACTCCAAGTGCCTTTCCACACAATTTTTTACCCTTTATAATCTTCAACACAGTTAAAATAACTTTGAGAACTTAAATAAAACCCAATAAAGCTAAATGTACCTAATAATGAAGATTATAAATTTATAATGATTAAAATCCACAAATGAAAAGAACATGACCTTGGAATCTTGATATGATTCCCTTACACGTAAAATATAAAGCACAGAGCTTTATGAAAACCAATTTTGGGAAGAAAATCCACATTCTGATTATCTGATTGATAAAAATAGGTTTGACCATAAAAAGCAAATTCTCTAGAAACAAAACAAAATTTGATACATTCAAGAAAGAAACTCACAATGAAGCCCTGCCATGGAAGCTTTCCTCTGAGAAGAAATATTAATGTATACGCCAAAGACTCAAGATCATCCCTTCTACTTCCCGTCCTCCCTAAATGGGCATGTACGCTTGCATAACGTACCGTTCCCCTGTTTAAAAAAGAACACAGAATCTATAAAAAATAATAGAAAAGAAACTAAGCTAGAAAAAACACAAAGATGAGATATGAGACCAAATATATCACCCAAAATGCTCAAGTGTGTACAGATATTACCTGAATACATCTGGCTTTTGGTCATATTCAACATGATTACCAGACGATGCGTCTCTCCATTTTGAAGCTAAAGATACAAGAATATCAATCAGTCAAGACTTTTTCCTAAATATAAAATTTAAAGCATGGTATATCAGGATAGGAGAAATATGGACCTAAACCAAGATCAACTAAATACAATTTTTTCTCATTAGGCGTCCCCGGCTGACCAAGCAAAAAGTTTTCAGGCTTTACATCTCCATGAACATAGCTGAACAGAGAAAACGTTTTTCAATCACATGTGTGGATACTAGAAAATAACATAATTATCAAAGATAAAAAGTTGATGGTTGGGTACCCATTTAAGTGAAGCTGCTCTAATATTGATAATGCTTCCACTGCTATACAAGCAACCATTTCTTCAGAAAGACTGTCCAGAAGAAAAAGCATAAAATTTAATATAACTTTAGGTGAAAATAAAAAAATTTTAAGGAATACAATACTTGTTTACATACATTTGGTTGCTAGAGTTCCAAACATCCCACAAACTCGGGCCTAGTTTGTCCATAACCTGCATAAAATAGGAGAGAATAATAAATACAAATGAACCAAACCCAAAACGTAGGGCAAATCAAGAAAACTCACAAGGATATAATAATCTCCTTGGCGGCCTTTGTGATGGACCATTGGTACTCCATAACACCCATTAAGGTTACTTCAATCAAAAAACTAAGAGATTAATTACCATTTACAGATAAAATTAAATATATTATAGAACAAATTAAAACCCTCACCTGTAGACTTGCCACTCATAAGGAGGACCATAACTACACCCCTTGCCGTTCCGATGCTCTAATTTTAAAGCAACCTACATCCCAATATATCAATAAGATAATCGGTTGAAAGACTTATAAAAATCATATTTGTTAAAATTAGATACCTCAACAGCATCGGGGCCTGTGTTTCCTGAGCCACCAATCACCCGTCGTCCTACATAAACTTGACCGAATCCTCCTTTACCAAGTTTTCTTTCTAATTTGTATGCAGGAGAATGGCCAACTTGAACCTTAAAGCAAAGATTATGTCAAAGTTTTGAACCATATGTCAAAATCTTGAAAATCAAGAAATCTAAACTTATTGACTAGAAGCATATGAAATCATATAATTACCCTTTCAGGAAGTGGACTTGTGCTTCCTTCATCTTCAGCATCAGCTGCCAATTTTTCAGCACTTCTTCTGCCAACTAATTGATTACAAACTCCAACATCTAAATTCAAAGGGGGGCGACCAACTCCACCAAATATGTTAAGATTTTTATCTTGATTTGTTGGTCGAGTCCCTCGACCTCTGCCAGCTGGCCTTGGCATTGGATAAGGAAATGTAGGGACTGCAGGACTGGCGGCAGGTGATTTCAGTGCCTGAGCTTTACCTCGCCGGGTCCCACGCCTAGGTGTCGGGGCTAAAAGAGCTGCTGCATTGTCATCGACATTAACATTATTACCTTTTTTGGCTTGGCGAACACCACGTCTCAAATCCGGCATCTTCTTCCATGCACAAATAATATCCTCCGATCTCAACGGAAGATATAACTATAAACCCTGAATCCTGATTTAAAACAAGAAATTGGGTTAATAAAAGATCTTCCTCTTCTCGTTATCATAAATGTATCCATACTTTTGTTTCTATATGAAACCTCAATTGGTTTATATCTTACTACAATTTTAATACCTTTAAACTTGGATTATTGTGTTTCAGTGATGAAATTATCTCCTAAAATCTATGTTGTCAAAGGGGCTAGGCTCGCTCAAGGCGCTTATTCCTCCCTTTAAAGAATTCTACCATCTTAGAGATGTAAACCAATAAACATACTAACTAAAGTGGAAGGCAGACAAGAAGATGAAGTAATTTAAATCAAATTCATAAATATAAGTTTTATAATTACTAATTACGCCTGTGTCAATATTCACTAATACTTATAAAAAAATCATGTGTGTTCTTCAGAAATTCTTGTTTGTGCTAATTTCTTATTTGTAATTCCCACTTATGAAGTTAAGACCATGAACTCCCACAAAAACAACACGAATAAGTGAAATGCAACATCGCAAAGAAGCAAAAAATGAATTATGGTGCAAATCATCGAAATAAAACCATAAAAAGAGACACAAATGAATCAATGCAAATGCTGCAAAAAGATTTAGAATTTAGACAAAACCTGCCGATTTCATTTGTTGGTTTTGCATTTAAATTTCCAATAAACCATCCAAAGTTGTTCAACTTCAAAACATCAACCACCACAAAAATAACCGATCTCTGAAGTTTAATCTGCTAAGTTATCCTCAACAATCAGAAATTAATCTCTTTTTTGGGTTTAATGATATAGTATTTCACACACAAGAACAAACCTGATGTCAAAATTCAATTAGAAACTGCAAAGGTATCCTCAAAAACCAGTTGTAAGATCATCTTTCAATACAATCTACAAACCCAAAGAGTCCCGATGTGATCAACCGATGCACCATTAACAATGATCACCCCATAACACAGTTTTATAACGAACAGATCAAAACCCATTAACATACCCAAAAGAATCAAGCAAAAACTTATACCACAAATGCACAAATGTTAGATTCAAACACACAGAAGCACTACAATCAAGAAAGGCAAAAAGAAAATCTGAAATTTAGATTAAAGATTATACCTTTAAGCAAACAATCAAGTCCCAAATGATAGATTGAAAAGGGGTTCTCAAGATTGAATCCAAGAGATTGAAATCGTGATAAAAAAGATGTTTGGATTTCCAAAATTCATAGGTGGGTAAGTCGATGGGGGGTTTGTGGTGGATGTGTAAGGTATATGGCGCATGGGAGTAAGGGCATACGATAGCAGGGTCTGTATTTACACCATGGCTATGGCTATGGCTATGGCTATGGCCTGGTGAGGGTTCACCCTTAGGTTTGTTTAATGGGGCATCGTACATCAACAGTTGTTACATGACAAATGGGCTCCTCCTTCATAGCTACTTGTGCCTTGTGGGTTGTGATTTTATAAATCTTAATTTGTTAAAATTAATAACAAATTTCGATTATTTGTATGTTATTCAATTCGTAGATATGGATAAAAATTATATTGACATATTTGTTTTGAAAAAAAATCATGTCGAAACGTTGATATACTTTAGTACATCATAACAACAAATTTAGATTTTATAAACCATCATATTTTTATAATTATAAGAGAAAAACGATATAAGATTCGAAACTTTGAAACAGTTTTGAGAGCTTATTGACCGACGTCGAAGGCCCGGTCAAAAATAAAGAGTATTTATTCTTAGTTACCTTAGGCTAGCTAGGGCAAGTAAGAGTGTCGAATCCACAAGAAGCTATTGGTTGGCAACTAATTTATTTTGATGTTAAAATGAAAATTTTGTTGAGTTGTTGATGATTAATTAAAATCTAAAATACACTTAGTTAAATAAGAGAAAATATAATCACTTCTGGCTTCAGGGTTTAATCATTCACTTGCCTAATAAGTTCATTAGCATGCTTGACGAATCACATAGACATAACTCGTTTAACTTTTACACCAATCAAATAGTTTTACGTTAATCAATCACATAGGCCATGATACAACATAATGGAGTCTCTCCATTATGGAATGACATCTCGGTGATTAAGCAATGAACCATATCAAATCAAATTAACTCAATCGCATAGGGACATAATACAATTCTATAGAGTTTCTCTATAAAAGAATGACCATCTTGGTGAGTCAAAATGAAATATTCTTCATATTAGCATTGAAGTAACAACAAAAGCACAATTGAAAACATTACGCGTACATGGAAACAATTGTCTTAGGTTCAAGCAAACTAACAAAGTAAAGCTTTCAAGTGATGAGAACAAACCCCTAATCCAGATGTGATTACAAATTGTTTAGCCACACATGCTTGGAGTGATAAGAACAAGTAATTGATGTGTAGAGTCCATCCGAAATTGATTATCAAGTGATAATAATCAAATCTTCAATGATTCTTCAAGGTTTTTGCGTCCTAAAATCGTCCCCAAAGTGTCTCTAAACGATCCCCCTCAAATGAAACCCCAAAAACTGCTTAAAAGGGGTGAAAACCGTCAATATGTCAAACCCGGCGTTGACCAACGCCGGGCAGAGTTGACCAACGCCCCAACTTGCTGGAAATCTTCTTTTGGCTTCAAAGGCAGCATTGACCAACGCTGGATAGAGTTGACTAACGCCCAAGTTGTTGCTTTTGTACTTTTATTTTGTTTTTCTTCATTTCAACCTACAATAACATAACTTAATCAAAGTACAAGGTTCCATGATATTATAGATCAAATTATGATTATTAATCAACCAAAAATCATGTATATTTATGACCCGATCACTTATATATTTTTAGTTTGATGACTTGTATATTATTACACATCATTACTTATTACTGTTTGATGACTTGTATATTATTACACATCATTACAAATTGTTGTTGTTGTTGTTGTTGTTTTTGCTGTTTGTTGTTGTTGCTGTTGTTGTTGGGTGTTGTTGTTGCTGTTTTTTGTTGTTCATGTTGTTGTTTTTTGTTGGGTGTTGTTGTTGTTGTTGGTTTTGTTGTTGTTGCTGTTTTTTGTTGTTGTTGTTGTTGTTGTTTTTGTTGTTGTTGTTTGTTGTTGTGTTGTTGGTTGGTGTTGTTGTTGTTGTTGTTGTTGGTTGGTGTTGTTGTTGTTGTTGTTGTTGTTGTTGTTGTTTGTTGTTGTTGTTGTTTGTTGTTGTTGTTGTTGTTGTTGTTGTTTGTTGTTGTTGTTGTCGTCGTCGTCGTCAATGAATTCATATGGATTAAAAATTTTAAATTAAAATCTATTATAATATTACCATACTAACCATATAGATGTCTTAAGGTCAAGATAAAATTATTATTTTGACATCCTAAAATACTTTATAGATAGTATAAACATATATATATATATATATATATATATATATATATATATATATATATATATATATTCGTTATTGCTTTCTATATGTTATGTATAACTGGTTGCGTGATGCGCAGGTGCTACTGAGTCTATTATCCAACCAGCCTTAAATATTGATTATATTATTATTATTATTATTATTATTATTATTATTATTATTATTATTATTATTATTATTATTATAACTATGTAAATATTTGATAAATAGTATATAGTTAATAATATAATACTTAATTTAAATAGTAAAAATATAAATGAATAATATAAATATAATGTTAATTTAAATTATTTTAAATAAAGTAATACTTAATATAGTAAATTTAATCTTATGCATTAACTCATGTATTAATTAGAATAAGTTTATTAAATGAGGACAATTTAAAAACACTTGCATAAAACACTTGTACCATATGATTAAATAATTGTTCAATGCGTCTTACAGAAATATGAATTTACTAATTTACTCATGGGTTTTGGATTATATAATAGTAAAGATATAAAACTTGTATGTGTTAGATTATGAAATGTAATTTGTTAAACTTTAGACTAAGTTACAGTGTTTGTTACAGAATTATCATTTTCATCACTTTTTCTCTCTTAGACCTTATGTTTTCTAGATTTTGTCATTTCTTTCAAGTAGGCTAACGCCATTAGATACTTTTATTAACTACATCTGAAATGACGAAAATTTCTTTACTTGTTTATATATATATATATATATATATATATATATATATATATATATATATATATATATATATATATATATATATATGTATATATATATATATATGTATATATATATATATATATGTATGTATGTATGTATATTTATATAACCCTCACAACACCCCCCATACGGAAATCACCTTCTCTATTTTCCCATTGTATACTCTCTCTCTCTCGACCATGAACCTGTCGCACGCATCTCCCTTTCCGTGACCACATTATCAAATGTTAGATATTTAGTGTAATTGTATTGACTAGTATATCAATATAATCATATTTATTAAATAATTCCGGATGCTTGAGTGCACTCTTTGTTTAAGTTTATCGTGATCTTTGGTATTAGAATCTCATAGGTTCTTAGGGCCTCTGAGCAATAGGGGGTCCAAGGGGGCAATGCTCCTTGGCGGGCATCGAGGAATAGGAGCCCTAGTCATGAGGTCCAAAGGATGGAGCTTCTGGTTGGGGTCGAGCTGAAATTTTTTGTTTGGGTAAAAATGTCGTCATTAAAAAATGCCTAGTTTTCTTGAAATTTCACTTATGAGATTCGGGTTAAAAATTACTTAATTTTGGACATATTTTAATTATAAAAAAACTACCAAATGGTAGTTTCAATTACCCCATCCATGATACCAGAATTTTCATTTAATGGATAAAAGAAAATAAATGAAGGCTTGCAATTTAAATAGAAGGCAACGGATTAAAAGTGGATTTTTGTAAACAAAACCATAAAATCTCAATTATATAAGGGAGCTTAGGGATGAGCATTTGGTACCCAGTACCCATACCGTTACCCGTACCGATACCCGTACCGTACCGGTACACAACTGGTACCGAAAATATGTATAAGGTACTGGTACCGGTACTTGATTTTCTTATATTTTGAGATCGGTACTAACCGGTACAGGTACCGGTACTTTACCCAAAAGTCCCGTATAGTCCCGCTAGTACCCGAACACGAATAGGTTATTTTGGAATTTATATTTGTTTTGTAATACTTTTCATCCCATCAACTAGTATTCTGTTTTGATTTTTTAGGGTAATTATTATTTTTTTTAATATCATTCTTCTTACTTCACTACAATGTCAAGAGATATACTATTTATGATTTTAATAAAAATGAATGGTGGACTAGTGTGTGGACTAAAGGAAAGTAAAGAAACTATCATTTTATGTGGATGTTTTTTTTTATATTTTATTTTTATCTAGTTATTATAAACTTTTAGAGGTATCGGGTACCAAACATGTACTGGTAACGGGTACTAGGTACCGTAACCAAACATGCACCATGTAGCAAGCCTAAAAAATAATGTTGTGGAGGTAACGGGTACCAAAGAGGTACCGGGTACCGAAATACCGGTACGGTACCAGTACCGGTACCTGTACCCATACACCAAATTCGGTACCGCACCGGTACTCGTTTTTTATAAGATTCGGGACCGGATACTTTCGGTAACGGTACCGGTTCGGTACGGGTACGGTACTGAGCTCATCCCTAAGGGAGCTGCCACTTTCCTTATTTTTTGCATACAAAGTCTTTCCTTAAGAAGCTAGAGAGAGAAAGCTATAGTTTAGAGAGAGAAAATTAAAGATCAAGCTTAAAGGTATGAATTTCACATACTTTTTCATAGATCTAGGTTCGAATGATTTTATGGTGTGTTTAAAAGAATGAAGTTGGTAACCTTATGTGTACATGCATGTAGATCTAGAGATTTATCTTTTTGGTTCTAAGATTTATTCGAGAGATTCAAAAGGTGATTCTAGATCCCTTATATAAATGTTTTATCTTACTTTTGGGACCAATATGCATACTTACACTATGAATTATATCGAAACTATGATTTTACACGTAAATATGACATTTTTATGTTTGGTTATAATGTTCCAACAAGATTGATGATGAAATTATGTGCATGCCATGTTTAGTAATGGACCCTAGCTATATGAAGACTAGATCTATTATGAGAAGCATGATCTAATCAATAATGGGATAGAAATGCTAACTATGAGATCGACAATAAGTTTTGAACATTCGCATCAGGTACTGTTACCCATATTTGAATAGCCTTAGCTAATATTCAATTTTAAACCATTCGCATTGAGTCTTATACCATCCCCATACAATATTGTTACTTGCATCAACCTTAAACCTATCCCCATCAAAGACAGTTACCCGTATTGACATTTACTCATCTGCATTAACCCTTACTTAACTACATTCATAGTTTACTCATTTACATTGGCCACTACTACTCGTATTGACTACTTTGCTTAGTCGCATTCACTACTGCTATCTGCATTGACCTTTAAACCCATCCACATTAGTATTGTTACCCATATTGGACCCTATTCACCCGTACGAACTTATACCTAACCAAATTCTAAGACATTGTTCATCTACATTAGCTATTGCCATTCGCATCCCATTAGTCACCAGCATCAAGTTTTTGTTACCCGCATTATAGGATACTTAAAATATTTTCATCAAGGATTTCCTAACTAAGTGTCAACAATGGGTTGGCTGTTATTTAATGTTGATTGTTTCTACTATATGGATTCTTATATGTCTTACTTCTATAAAACGGTTACTTTGATGATTTATGTTAGATGATGAAATGAAAGTTATCATAAGAAGTATTATGCATAACAGAATGGAATATTAATGGAATAATAAGGATAGTGGAACCTAATAAGAGAAATGTGAGCCCAGAATAAAAAGTCTTACAAGCACAAATTGACTTCTCTTATGTAAGTCAAATGAATGAAATGGACCCTTAAATACGTACAGGTCGTGAGCCTTATATCATTGGTCAACTGTCAGGGGTTTAGATGACCGAAAATGTTTGTTGACAGGGATTATACATTTGTTGTTGACCTAGATGTTTGGGTTCTTGCGTGTGCAAAACAAGTTTATGAAAGTGGAATGAAGATAATGAGCATTAGAGAGGATGACATGAAAGTCAAATTGACTGATATGAATTATAAATATGTGTTCATTAAGGGATGTTTAAAAGTGTATTTTTTATATATATTCTAAAACTAGAACTCACTCAACAACTCTGACTTTTATATGCATAATAGTTAGTAGGCAATGGATGAGGCCGACATGGGAACGAAGTTACTTGGTGAACTAAATATAATTTTACTTTAAGATACAACTATAATGTTTTAATACGAGGAAAAGTGTTTATTCTTGACCAATATGTTATGAAATGAATGTTTTAAGTTTTACGTTGCGATGTTTGATTCCAATGATGTATTATAAAATGTTTCATGCTATGATTGACCAACTATGAGTAATCCCGATTTCAGGGCTTTACAAGTTGGTATCAAATCTAAAGTTTAAGAAAATTGAATAAAATTATTTTTAAAACCTAAACTTGAATTAACAATCAGGCCAAAGAAAGGGATGCTAGCCCAAGTAAACATGTACCATCATCTAATGGTTTTAATGTAATTAAATACAATATGTGTGTGCTTCTTGATTATATGTGCTTAGTATATTTGCATGTTGATGTGAATAGATAGGGAATGCTTAGGACATGAAAGTAAGCTAAGTAGTTAATCACACTAGGCTACTGTAATTAAGAACTTACCATATGTGCCATGATCTGAGTTATCACCTTGAATGACCATGTTGGTGCTTGAATCTTATAGGAATGTAGAATTTTTGGTAGGTAGAAAAATTGGAAGAGCTACTCATGGGGGTGCTCGCAGAGGGCATACCATAAGGCCATGTGTCACTAGAATCAGGGCTAAGGTCAACGAGACTGCTTAGGAAGAGTCTAAGATGCACGGTCACCACGATGATAAAAGATTCACAAAGCTCAAGTCAAATGTAAAGCAATGGTGCTCACTCAATGATCTCCATCAATAGAGGAGATGAGAATATATAAATGTAAAAATTACACATGGATCATATAAGAATGATATAATGACAGGAATGGACATAAAGAATACAAAACTATAAATGACATATGTTAATAGCTCCCCACATCTAACGGTGGGGGGCGAGCCGAAGCATGCTACGACATGATTTAAATTGTGGGTGAGGCAGACTTAGCCACCTGAAGCTTGGAGGGGACGAATTTCGTGTGAAGTTTCCCCGAGGCCACCAATTCTTGAATAAAATGATAGTCTAATTCATTATGCTTCATTCATTTGTGTGAGATGAGATTTTGAATGAGGAACAATGCATGTCGGTTGTCACAAAAACGTGTGGTTCTAACCGAGGGAAGAGAAAGAAGTTCTGAGAGGAGATGATTGGTCCATATGAGTTCAACCGTCAAGTTTGCCATAGCTTGATATTCAGACTCACAACTAGAGCGGGAGACAGTCGGTTGTTTCTTGGCACTTATGAGACTAGATTACCCCCCAAAAATATGGAAAACCAATAGGTTGACCGATGAGTTTCGATATACTTGGCCCAGTCCACATCCGAGAAGCCCAACAAAGACATATGGGTGGTTTTGGAGAACGTGATGCCAAATTCAATAGTCCCTTTGATGTACCTAAGGATTCGCTTAACACCCTGGAAGTGTTTGGTTGTCGGGGCATGAGAGAATTAGCTCACTTGGTTAATGGTGTAAGATATGTCGGGTCGAGTGACAACTAGGTATTTGAAGGGCGCCGAAAAGGGAACAATAAAGGGACGGATCATTGTAGGGTTCACAATTGGTTGTAAAGGAGGTATTGGTTGCTAAGGGGGTAGAGGCAGGTTTGGCTTCAAGCATGCGTGTCCGTTCCAATATTTCATGGGCATATTTTGTGTGCCTAAGAAACAACCCGGTGTTGGTGTGTGTGACTTCAAGGCCTTGAAAGTGACTGAGTGCTCCCATGTCTTTGATAGAAAACTGATTATTTTATCTTGGAGATAAAGGACTTGATTGTAGCATTGTGATTGCCTATGAGAATCAGGTCATCTACATAGACTAACAGGTACATAATACACAACTCCCTATTAAATATGAATAATAAAGTGTTAGCCTTGCTGCAAGAAATACCATTAGCAAGTAAAAATGTACTTAAGCTATGGAACTAAGCACAGAGTGCTTGTTTATGACCGTACAAAGCCATGTGAAGATTACACACATGATTTGGGTATTTCGGGTCAATGAAGCCGGGACTTCAGGAGGTTGTTCCATAAAAACACTCATTGAGTTAACCATAAAGGAACACATTATTGACATCAAAATGGTGTAATGGCCATTGATTTAGAATGGCTAAAGAAAGAACGATACGTATGGTAGTAGCTTTTACTACCAGGCTAAAGGTATACGAGTAATCAAGACCGGTAGTTTGATTATACCATTGAGCCACGAGTCTAGCTTTGTGGTGCTGAAGAGTACCATCAGAATTATATTTGAGACAGAATAACTACTTGGAGGCGACAACATCGCGATTGGTGGGTCTTGGTACTAGGGACCAGGTTGTGTTATGGTGAAGAGCATCTAACTCACAAAGCATAGCATCCATCCATTATGGGTCTTTTATTGCCGAGGAGTACCCTATGGGAATTGAAGTGATAAGTAATGCATGATGTAGCAGGGTAGAGGTTTCTTGAGATGGCGACGATTGAATATATCTACTTCGAAACGAGTGGTCATAGGGGGTGTAGGAAGGGGAGGGGGTCGTGGTACGTTTGTATTAGGGGGATTATGAGTGTCAGTATGGTACGGGGGAGGTATGGTAAGATCGGGAATGGGAATAGTGGTGGTGGGAGGAGTAGAACTTGGAGAACTCATTTGATTGGTGGTATGATACGTGGATTGGGAAGATGGTGAGGTAGCATCGGGAGGTGTGGTAAGATCGGGAATGGGCATAGTGGTGGTGGGAGGAGTAGAACTTGGAGAACTCATTTGATTGGTGGTATGATACGTGGATTGGGAAGATGGTGAGGTAGCATCGAGAGGTGTGGGTGATGATGTTAAAGTGCGATCAGAATGTATGGATGTAGGAGGTTCGAGGGTTTGATGAGAAAAAGAAGAGGGAGCAATCGAAACGTGAGGGGGTGATGGTGTGGGTGGAATGTGGTCCATGCACATGGTACAAGGAGTAGAAGGATTGGTAGAAGAGTGGGGTAGAGTAGTTGGTGTTTTGTGAAGAGTATGGTTGGAAACAAAAGTGGGATCATGAAAGGTGGTGAAGGATGGGGTGGTGGGGTTGGTGTGTTCGGAGTTATTTTGAGATGGGAAGATATGCTCATCGAACCGAGCATGACGAGTGATATAAACCTATGAGGAGAGAGGATCAAGACATCTATAGCCTTTATAGGAAGGGCTATAGTCAAGAAAGATACACGGATGCTACGCGGAGCGAGTTTGTTTTCCGAGTAGTCACGAAGATATGGGAAAAATTCGACACCCAAAGGTACGAAATGTGTTGTAGTTTGGTTGTTGGTGATAGACAAGTTTAAAGGAAAACTTGCTTCTAGAACCGATAATGGAAGGCGATTGATAACACCACCAGAAAACTAAGCATTTGCAACCGTCTTTTCGGTCGCAAAACAACTGCAATTGTCTTGTTGAGACCGTTTTGCGATCGAAATTTTGGTGGGAAAAAACACACGTCTCAGTTGGCCTGTTGCAAGCATTTTGCGATAGCTGTTATATTTGCGACCGGATATTGCAACCACTACTATCATCGCAAATTTTACCACTACTTTGCTACCCTTGTTTTTGCGACCGTTTTGTGACAACCCCCTTTTTGTGACCGTTGTTTTTTGGGACAAATTTGGTCCGCCGACTTGCCATGGATTTGCGACCGCCTCTTTTGCGACCATTTTTTGGTCACAATGCCGTTCGTAAATTTGTTACAAAAAGTATAAAAAAAAAAATTATTAAAAGTTTTATACACACAAATATTTACAAAATCGTATAAATATAGATGCAAATACAAGTTAAATTAAACTATTAAATATCGATGTTCAAGATTAACAAAATGTTATTCGTGTTTCCTACACAAATTAAACCAAAAAATTCTATCTATTGACAATAACATATTTTCAATCTAGAGTATATATCCAACCAAACTATACACCTTGAGGCCTATTCAGTTTTATCTCCGTATCCGCAACTATGAATACGCCTGAATACAACAAGAAATTTATATATGATTAGCATCTAGTGTACTAAGTATTAATGAGAACACATATAATTTTCTTTAATGTAAGAAATTGTTGACTATTTCTTCTACATTGATGTTGAAGCATGAATGGTATAGCCTCGTGCCCAACGTGCACAACAAACGCAGAAGAAGAACTACCAGCGGAGTGACACGGTAGCGCAGAACCAAAGAAACCACAAGCGGAGTGAGACGGTAGTGCCGAACCAAAGAAACCGCTAAACTTCATGCCAACATAAACAAACTAAAATATTTCACATAACAAAAGGAATAAATGTTAGTGGACAACGTAAAAATGGAGTGGTTGCGATAAAAGTAGATACTGAAAAGTTAACCTGAACCATAAACAAAATATTACATCAAATTCATAATATATATGCATTTTGTTCTCTATTCAACATCACACCCGAAACTTTCTTTGAACCAAGGATAGAAGTCAAACAAGATTAAAAAAGCCAATTACTACACAGTAAACTAATTATTTGAATTAAATGTTTTATGAAGGTATGGGAAATCAGAAATGTATGTCGCAAAGAATTTTCTATCAATGGTCCACATGTATATATTTAGCCATATTTAAAAGTCCTCTGTTGCCTACTACCCATACTACAAGCTGGTAAAAATTCAAATCTAACGAACATTTTTCAAACAATTATGTAAATAAATATGATAATCCCAAAATTTAGTAAATAAACGTTGCAAATGATTAATAAGTGAAGGATGCCAGTAAATCAAGATAATACTTTACTAACTCAAATCCTTTCCTTTCGATGACTATGATTATTATACATATATGCCTAAACACAAACAGTAAACAACATAAAACAATGATAAAACAACAAAAATACAGTATAACAAAAACACAATATCACCGACTAAAACGGAAAGAATATGAAGACAGCAATGCAGGACACCATCAACCACTTCAAGTGAAACTATAAGATGAATTAGAAACAAAATATTCAACAGAATTACTCACCTACGGCTACAAGAAGAAGATTTTGCAATGGACTATTATCCACTTTGCGCACCACATAACAACAATTTCAGACGGCAAACCTAAACCCAACAGAAAAATTAAAGCCCAAATTAAAAAAGAATGAGCATTCAGGAATAAGAAACTAACCATGAGAGGATTTTCCCACTTCAAAAACAGAAGAAAAGGATGAATAAGAATCATGCAATCGGAAAAGAAAATGAGAAAAAGAAACAAATGCATGTAGAAGACACGTTTGATAAACATGTATCAAGCCTTCATAAAAGCATGAAAAAGAAAAACACAACAAACAAAACACCTATATTCACAATTGAGATTATATAATTTGAAGTGGTGGTTGGAGTTGATGATTGAAGTTGTTTGTATCCAATAGATATATGTCAATGCTAAATATAGTATAATAAAACTAAAATAATACTTAAAATAACCGAATACAATAATTTGGTCTTACAAGTATTAGGTTGAAGTGAGTTATATGAGATATATGTCAATGCGGGCATCAATGACCCTAGTTCGCCAACAATCATCCTAAACAGCATTCATTAAATCTGAGTCATCATCATTTGGCCTAAGCTAATTAACCCTAGTTGATCATTAATCATTGGTGCTAATTAAACGTCATTCGTCGTAGTTAGTCATCAATCATCTTATTTGATCATTAAGCATCATCAATCATCCTACGTTTTGACGGTCGTACCTAATTAAATGTTGCGACCACATTTTGACAGTCGCAAATGTTGAGACCCCATTTGGAAGGTCGCAAATGTTGTGACCTCCTTGACGGTCGCAAATCTTGCGGCCGCAGTTGGACGGTCCCAAATGTTGTGACCGTTCGGCCACTAGATCTTGTTTGGTCTTCGAATTTGCGACCATTTTGCTATCGAATCTTGTTTGGTAGCTAATTTTTCTATCTTTTTTATTTCGGTCACAAAATGGTTGTGAATTTTACTATCATTTTAGTGTAATATACACCGCTGAAGAGAATGCATTGACCCAAAATGATGAAGGAAGATGATCACTGACCAACATTGACTACCCTATTTCAACAATGTGACCATGTTTCCGCTCAAATCGACCGTTTTGTTGAGGAGTATAAAGACATCATATCTTATGAAAGGTTCCATTATCTTCGAATAGAGTTCGAACTTTACGATTGACAAACTCGGTGCCTCCGTCACTTTGGAAAGTTTTTATTTTGCAATAAAAATGAGTTTATACTAATTGCATGAATGTTTTTAATACATTATAGAAATCAGATTTTAACCTCAAAGGGTAAAACCAAGTAAAACGGGAGTGGTCATAAATAAAAATTACATAGTAAAGATAGTTGTCGCTAGTAGTTATCAGGGAATCGGTGATGGTCCCCAAAGGTCATAGTGAACAAGATCCAGAGGGTTCAAGGCACGTTTATCATTAATAGTAAATGATAGGCGGTGACTTTTAGCAAGTTGACATGGAGTACAAAAACTAGGTTTAGGTAATAAGGAAGAAACAGATAACAATCCAAGTTTTTGTAATTTAATAATAACATCAAAATGCATGTGACCCAAACGGGAGTGCCAAATCTCAAAAGATGTCTTTGGGCAAGACGAAGCAAAGAAAACTTGATGTTTCGGTTGAAGAACATAGAGGTCGTTCTCACATCTTCTTTGAGCCAAAACCCTTAGTTCTGCCGATCCCAAATAACAAAATAAGGGTAAGATAAGAGAACATCAACAAGATTGTCGTTGGTTAATATGCTTATAGTGAGAAGTGGTTTACTTAAAGTAGGGAACCACAAGGACATCTTTAAGATGAAGACTATTGAAAAGAGTAGAATCATCTCTATGTGAAACAGAAAGAGTGTTTCCATTACCAAAGGTAACACTACCATTACCTGTAGAGGGAGTCGGGTTTGAGATGGAGTCGGTTGTTGCTGTCATGTGATTGGTAGCCCCCGAATCCACATACCATTCAGGTCTGAAGGAGGAGACATGGAAATACGAGAGGAAGGCACTTGCTAAGGACTCGGTAGAGTTGGGAGGGCAAGAAGCTTGAGCCGCAAAGGAGGACAGGCTAGGGCATGAGTTAGCAAAGTGACCTTCATTCTGAAAAAGTTGGCTATATGGTTGGCGTGTCCCAGAGAGTGACCACTATCCCAATAGGTTGAGGTGGTACTACGGTAGGGGCATGACCCACAACCTTGAGAGGGGAACAGTAGGTGTTGAAGTTGAGTAGAAAACGCCACAGAAGAAGGGGAAGGACCATGCAAGGTACAAAGAAACAATTCATGATTTTTAGCACATGTAAGGAGATCTACAAAAGTTGGTAGAGGCTTTGTTTCAGATGGCAGTGGAGAATGTTTTGAAGGTGGAACCCAAAACACACAAGAACCAATCAGAGCCAAAGATAATGATCCATAGTGGTAACAACGAGGATGAGTTAGAAAAAAAAGACAGCTAAGGGATGCAATTATGAGTGAGTGCTAGAAGGATCAGAAGGTAAAGTTTTCTTCACACTTCTTTGTTGGTTTAGCTCTATGCTAGTGGGACAACATAGTCCAAGCTGAGGCAAAAAAGGGTATTGCAAAGATAAGGTGGTATGAGCTAAAGGAGTTGGTTTTGTAGGAATGTTTTCCACCTCAAGAATTAGACATGATTAAGAGGGAATTATTGCATTTGGGGCGGGGAATATGACTCACCAAGAGTACACCAACAAGTTTATCAAGCTAGCTAGACTAGTACCAAAATTGGTAACTCATGTATCTAGGAAGATCAAGAGGTATATGTAGGGTTTGCCTATGGACATCTGGAGGGATATGATAGCCGCAAGGCCAAGCATGTGTAGGTCTGTGGTGGATTTGGCAGGTAGTTTGTATGATTAGAGGGAAGAAATGCCGGTTTTCAAGCAAAAAGAGAAGTGGAATGGAAACCAAATCAAGAACGAGAAATGGTTCAAAAATGATAACTACAGGATCGGGAAATCATTGTGTGGGTCAAGGACAGGTAAATGAATTGAAGGAATGTAAGAAGTATGGTAAGGTCATTATGGAGAATACTGATTGGGAACAAACATATGCTTTAAGTATGGTAAGGAGGGTCATTATGCCAAGTAATGTAGGGCAACTAGATGTTATTAATGTGGAGAAATGGGTCATTTTTGTCGAGACTACAAGAAAGGCAAGGCAGAGAAATCTGGAGCCAAGAATGTTAGGGAGAAGGGAAAGGAAGGCAACTCTAATATGGTTATAGGTATGAGGCAAGAGTTGACATTGAGGTGGTTTTAGGTTTGTTTCTAGTGAACTATATATATGCCTATGTACTTTTTGATTTTAGTGCTAGTAAAAGCTTCATAGCTACTTCGTCTTGTAACATGATACGTAGTAAATATAAGAGAATTGTAAAGTAATATCAGAAGATTATATGGCTGATGCAACCAAAGAAGCCAAAACAACCAAAGGTCTTCCTGCATGCATGCACTGGATGTATAAAGGTAGAAGTGCTTCGAAAGTTTTACACACTATATCAGAAAATACTCTAAGTGTAAAATCTTCCGAAGCCAAAGTCCAAATCTTCTGAAGCCAAAGATGAAGTCTTTCGAAGCTTCAGAGACGAAGTCTTCCGAAGCCAGTTTGCTGTGAAGACTGATTTCTTTCGAAGACAGAGAAAGACATGCTTTCTCTGATCTACTTTACATAAAGCTGACACACTTTCCGCTATAACTCTGAAGACTCACCAACTTGTATGAGTTGGTGAAAAGTCCATGCTTTTGTAAACTGTAGATTAAAGTCTTTGTCTGTAACTTCCTACTTTTGTACCTATAAACCATTTTGTAATAGAAAAGGATGTGAGCTATGGCATGTCATAGTCACTAGTCAAAAGGCAAATCTACCTTTTGACTTTAGATTGATCTTGTTGTCTAGATTAGTCAATTCCAACTGTCCTTCTAAGTATTGACGGTTGTAGGATGTAGTATAAAGAGTCCCAGGTTCTTGTAATTTAGATATGCTTTGTAAGACTTGTAATAGAATTTGAGAGCAATATACAACACTCCTTGAAAACCATATTTATGTGTTGTTGTTGCTTTTTCTATCTCATTACTTACTTGTGTTCATAGCATCCTCATAATCAAACCCGATTCCCTATTTGAACTGTTAAGTGTTCCAAGTCTCTCCTTATTGTGAAACTGATTGTGTTAGGCACCCTTACCCGGTCCTACAATTGGTATCAGAGCATTTTAGGCTCTTGATTGTAAGATCTCACCATCTTTAATCCTCTCAGTTTCACAGTTCACTTAACATCTCAAATGGCAGCTATCACAAAGGCTAATATGGAAACCGGTACAATGACAAAGTCCCCACTGATCACTCCTGAAGACTTTGATACTTGGTGTCAAAGAATAGAAGGCTTTATCAAGTCTCAAGACTCTAGGATGTGGGTGTCTATTGTCGATGGACCTCATGTACCATCCACCTCTTCAGCTGCTGCTGGTGGTGGTATGATACCAAAGGAAATGGCTTACTATTCTGATGAAGACCGGAAGAAGATTGATATTGATCAGAAATCCATGACCGCCCTTCAAACTGCTCTTCCAAACTCTATCTATAGAGGCATCAAGAAGTGCAAGACTACCAAGCAACTGTGGGATGCACTGAAGCTGATGTATGAGGGGCCTGATGATGCAAAAGAAAACAAGAAAGTCCTCTTAAAGCAGCAGTTTGAGAACTTCACCTTCAAGACAGGTGAAACCATGACTCAACAATACTTTAGGTATGTTGAGATTATGGATACTCTGGCAGATGTTGGAGTAACTCTTGGGAATAGGGACGTTGTAAGAAAGTTCATTTCCTCTCTTCCCAGACAATGGACATACTATTGTGTGGTCATCAAGTGGACTGAGAACCTCAAGACCCTTACTCTCATAGAGTTGTATGGTATCCTTAGTGGCTACCAGATGGAGATGAACATACAAAATCCATCTGGTAACTCCAACAATCAACAGAGTTCAGCCCTTCATGTGGTTGAAAGGGATTGCAGAGAACCACAGCATCATCTCATCTGCTACTCGGACAAATCACAAAAGGGTCCTTTCATCACCTTTCCGGAGACACCAAGGGAAGGCTACATCCCTGGAAGCCCATTCCAGGAGACAAGTTCTTCATAAGCTTTTGTGTCTTCTGATGAAAGTTCAGGCAACTTTCTCTTCACCCTTGAAGATCTGGACTGTATCCATCCAGATGATCTGGAGTATATGAAAATAGTCCAGCAGATGGCTCTTCTCACTCACAGAGCCAAGAAGTTCTACAAGAGGACTAGAAGGAAGTTTTCTAGTAATGCAGCCAGTGGAAAGTTTGGGCTTGATAAAAGCAAAGTGAAGTGTTACAACTATAACCAAATGGGACACTTTGCCAGAGAGTGCAAGGCACCAAGGTCAAATGGTGGGCAAGCACAAACAAGGCCAAACTACACTGAAGGAGCTCACCAGAATGAGAAGCCAAGACAACAAGCCACAGTTGATGTTGAAGAAGGAGGCTTTGACTGGAGCTTTCAGGTGGAAGATGCATCTCCAAACCAAGCATTGATGGCAGATCATGATGAAGCCAAGGTATTGGAACATCTCTGTACACCTGAATGTATTGCTAAAGTTAATAGATACAGGTCCTATAACTTAGAGATGAGATCTGATCTTGAGTCCTTAAGTATCTTAAAAGCTGATTTTAAAAGAGCTGAAAAAGATTATAAACTAAAGATAGAAGATCTAGAGAAAACCATTTCAATTCTTAAACATGAGCACACTAACTACAGGACTCAAATCAAAGTTCTTATCTCAAAGTTAACTGAATGCCAGGCTGAGCTTGTAATCAGTAAAGCAGGGCAGAAAAATGTGTTCTTGAAGAAGAGACCTTCAAGAACATAATAACCTTATCCCTACATGCAAAAGTTTGTTATCAGAATAAGCAGGGACTGAGATCTACTGAGATAGCTCCTCCACACACTCTATTGTCTGTAAGATCTCTAAGGTGTGGAACTTGTGAATATGAGCTTCCCCTCATAGACCCCATTGTTAAAAAGGATGAAGAGGAGATAATAAAGGATGACTCTAAGAAGAGTGAAGAAGATCATCCTAAGAAGGGTCATTATTCTCCTGAGGAGAGGAAAGAGTCTGGAATGACGAAGTCTAAGAGAAAGAACTTGATCAGAAGAGCTAAGAGATGATCAAAGAAGGCTCAAGAAATCAAGGCAACTTTTGACTTCAAGCAGAAACAAGTGTTCATTTCTGTAGGGTTTGAAGTGGTAAAGGCTGAAGACTCAACTATGAACTCTAATACCAGGAGTTCTAGTTTAGTTCCAAACCATTACAGCAAGAAGAAGAAAACTAACCAGCTGTGTACCACTGCTACACAGCCTAAACCATCCAGCTCCAAGAGCAAGCCTCTCCCTAAGAAGCTTGTTGCATCATTTGTTAAGATGAAGATGGAAAAGGAAAGTGATCAATCTCAGTCTTGCTCTCAAAAGAAGACTCCTAGAAGGAAGCAAATGGACTGCATCATGTGTGGTAGTACTTCTCATCTGGCTAAGGATTGCATCTACAATTCCAAACGCACTATCCACATGGTCAAAGAGAAAGCTTCTGGGAAGAAGAAGGAAAAGCAAGCTTCAGAAGGAAAATCTGTTTCCTTTGGAAGCTCCAAAGTGAAGAAGAAGACAAGTGAGAACTTGCCTTCGGAAGAAATTTTGGTCTCGAAAGAAAGAAATGCTTCCGAAGTACTAAAGCATGGTGCAGTGAAAGCAAGATCTTCCGAAGGTCCAGTATCCAAAACTTCAAAAGTTATTGAAACTTCCGAGGTGTTGAAGGTTAAGTCCAGTCTTCCAAAGATGGTGTGGAAGATGAAGAAAGACCTGGTGATTGAGAGTTCTTCATCAACAGCAACTAATGATCCTCAAAGCTTGAATATAGGATCTGTTACTGTTACATTATCTTCAGATCACTTTGAAAAGCCCAAGACCAATGAGACTTGGGTTTCCAAGTGTAACTAACCACTTCTTTTTGTGCAAGAACAGCTAAAGACCAAGGAAAATATATGGATCATTGATAGTGGCTATTCCAGGCACATGACTGGCAATGGTTCTTTGCTTCATAATTTTGAGAAAATTGATGGAGGACCAGTTGATTTTGGAGGAGATGCGGGTGGTTACATCACTGGAAGGGGTATGGTCACAAATGGTAAGCTCACCATTGAGAAGGTAAATTTTGTTAAGGAGCTTGGATACAATCTACTGAGTGTATCCTAATTTTGTGATCAGAGACACAACATGCTCTTTACTGAGCATGAGTGCATTGTTCTCAAGCTCGGGGTGGTTATTCCTCAAGAGCATATCCTGCTTAGAGCCCCCAGGAAAGGGAACATGTACAAGATGGACTTGTAAAAAACATCTCCCTCAGGAGAGGTTTCTTGCTTTCTATCTAAAGCAAATAGTGATGAGTCTTTCCTATGGCATAAAAGAATATGCCATGTAAACTTTAAGAACATGAATAAATTAATTAAGAATGATTTGGTAACTGGAATGCCAAAGAAAGAGTTTACAAGTGATGATCATTGTGTTGCATGCCTAAAAGGGAAGCAACACAAAGTGTCTCACAAGCCAAAGGAAAAGAACTCTATCACTACTCCCCTCCACTTATTACACATGGATCTCTTTGGCCCCACCAGTGTAATGAGTTTAGGAAGGACCTTATATTGTGTAGTGATCACAGGTGATTTCATAAGATTCACTTGGGTCTTTTTCCTTAGAACTAAGGATGAGACTCCTGAGATCTTGAAGAACTTCATTTTGAAAATTAAGAATCAATCTGATCACAAGGTCAAGACCATAAGATATGATCAAGGAATAGAATTTAAGAACCAAATCCTTGATACATTTTGTGATGAAAAAGGTATTTACAAGACAATATAGTGCTCCCAGGACTCATCAGCAAAATGGTGTTGCTGAGAGGAGAAACATGACACTTATTGAAGCTGCAAGAACCATGTTGTCTGACTCTAAACTGCCAATCACCTTCTGGGCAGAGGCAGTTAACACAGCCTGCTATGTGCAGAACAAAGTTTTAGTGGTTAAGACTCATGGTAAGACTCCTTATGAGCTGTGGCACAAAAGGAGACCATTTATTGGTTTCCTCAGGTCATTTGAATGTCCTTGTACCATCTTGAATACCAAAGATCAAGTAGCCAAATTTGTTGAGAAGTCAGATGATGGACAATTTATTGGATATTCTTTCCAAGCTAAGGCTTATAGAGTATACAATCTCAGAACTAGAGTAGTTGAGGAGTCAGCCAATGTGACCTTCAATGAGCACACTCCTAGTGTGAAAGGTTCTAGTCCAGATTGGCTATTTGATCTTGACTTAGTTACCAACTATTTTAACAAGTCTTGTGAGAATGTTTCAGGATCTACAGATAACATATCAACAGGAGATCCCGACCCAAGATTTAAGCTGAGAAGACCAAGCAAGATTACTACTTCAGCTCCTTTGGTGACTAAGCCTGCAAATGAAAATCCTATCAGCACAAACATGACAAATTCAGCTGATACATCTGAGATGCCTTAAAATTCCAGCTCGAAGGTTCAAAACTCAGGTGAAGGAGCTTCAAATGTAGGAGGAAATGGAGGTGGGGATAGTGATCAAGAATTTCTTAATGCTGATAACCACTCCATAGTAGACAACATAAATGATGTCACACACTTATTGGATCAAGTCTCACTTGATAAGTGTGCTGATGTGGTGGGTGACACTCCATTGCCAGATCTGAATTTTTTTAATCTAGATCTTTCAAATCAACCTGTTATGATCCCTCAACTCAGGATCCATAAGTCACACCCCACCACAAACATTATTGGAAATATTGATACAGGGGTGAGAACAAGAGGACAAACCCATAACAAAAATGTTTGTTTATATTCTTGCTTTTTGTCCCAAGTAGAGCCAAAAAAAGTTGATGAGGCTTTGAAAGATGGAAGCTGGGTTGAAGTAATGCAAGAGGAGCTGCTTCAATTCAAAAGACAAAAGGTTTGGAACCTATGTCCTCTTCCTCATGGGAAGACTGTCATAGGAACCAAGTGGGTTTTTAGGAACAAAAAGGATGATAGAGGACTTGTCATCAAGAACAAGGCAAGACTAGTTGTTCAAGGGTACACACAAGAAGAGGGAATTGATTACATAGATATTTTTTCTCCAGTGGCAAGACTTGAAGTTATAAGAATATTTTTGGCTTTTGCTGCATCAAAGGATTTCAAGGTCTACCAACTTGATGTCAAGTGTGTTTTTCTGTATGAGATGATTGATGAAGAGGTATATGTCAAACAACCACCTGGCTTTGCAGATCTAGATCATCCTGATTATGTCTGCAAGCTTGATAAAGCTCTTTATGGGTTGCACCAAGCTCCAAGGAAGTGGTATGAAACACTATCTCAGTATCTCTGTCAACATGGATACAAAAGAGGTACTATTGATGGGACTCTCTTCATCAAAGAAATAGGAAATGACATAATGCTAGTTCAGATATATGTAGATAACATTATCTTTGGTTCAACTAATTCAAAGCTATGCAAAAACTTTAAAATGCTGATGAAGAATAGATTTGAAATGAGTGCCATGGGGGAACTCAACTTCTTTCTAGGAATTCAAGTGAAGCAGGTTGAAATGGCATCTTTATTAGTCAGTCAAAATATGTACAAGACATACTTACAAGATTCAAGATGACTGATTGTAAGGTTGCAAAAACACCCATAGCCAGAAACCACTCCCTTGGTCTTGATCTTGAGGGGGAGTGTGTTGATGAACATCTCTACAGGGCTATGATTAGGTCTCTTATGTACCTTACTGCTAGCAGGCCTGATATCATGTTTGCCACATGTATATGTGCAGCGGAAAGTAGGTTGCTTTATGATAAAATTGATGGAAAAGGTATCCTTTCTCTCTTTTCAGAAGAAAATCAGTCTTGTCTTTAAACAGCTTCGGAAGACTTTGTCTTGATAGCTTCGGAAGACTTCATCTTTTATCTTCGGAAGAGTTGAGTCTTTGGCTTCGAAAGACTTTACACTTAGAGTATTTTTCTAAGTTAAGTGTAAAGCTTTTGCAACAGTTTCTTCTGAACTTTGGCTTCGGAAGATTTTACACTTAGCATTTTTCTTGAGTGTGTAAAACTTCCGAAGCTAGTTCACCTTTGTTCTGAAGTGCTTGTTGGAAGACTTGGTTGTTTTGGTATCTTTTGGTTGCATCAGCCTCTTAACTTCAAAGGTTCCTACAAACTCCCCCTAGGCTGATGCTACCAAAACAGAGAGGTTCTTCAAACTGGGATAGTCCATATGAGAATCTTTAGAATTCCTTTCTTCATTAGCAGATCTGGATTCTTCAGACTCATGAGTACCTTCTCATGTCATAGAGATCATGCAGAGGGAGTTCAAGCATGTCACTTGTGAAGTAGACATGTTGTTCTCCCTGATCTCTAGTGACATACCATCTGTCTGGATCTTCAGCAAAAAGTCCAGGATAGAATTTGTCTTCCAACAGAGAGAGGCTCTACTATGATAGGAGTTGGTTGAGAGTCCTCTTCATGCACTTCCTCAGGATGTTCTGACTAATCCTGAGGTTGGGAGGAGGATGCCTTTCTTCTTTTCTTCTTTGAAGATGATCTTCTTTTGGCCATCCTCTTTTTCCTACCTGATGATTTTAACTGAGAGGGTTGGTCTTCAGTACCAGGTTCTTCAGTGGATTCCCTCTCAGTTGGGATCTCCTCTCTCCCAGTTTTAGAAAGAGAGGGAGGAGAACCCTGTTGTGGGTTAGAAGATGAAGTTGGCTGTTATGCAGCTTCAGGTGCAGGTGGTGTTGTCTCTGTAGGTTCCACCTTTACCTCAACTTCAGGTTGAGCTTGAGTTGATGATGAATGAAGGTCAACAAGCTCTCCCCTTTTTATCTTTTGCTTGATCACCCTTATGTGCTCATCCATTATGGATAGAGACATGGGACCAAGCCTCCTTCCGAAGAACCCATACAACTTCAAGAAGCTCATCATCCTCTGCCTATCTGCAAGCTTTTTTTGACTTTTTTGGATGATGGCTCTTGATTTTGCAGCTTCTTCCCTTTGCCTCTTCTTTGCAGCTTGCCTTTCTTTCTTCACTTGCTCTTCCAGCTGCTTATTGTATTCAAATAATATATAATCATAAGGCAAGGGAAGGAGTGCAGGTGCCTGATAGAGACCTGTGGCACTCAGGTAGTTGATCATTTTTAATCTTTCTTCTTCATCAACTACCTGAGGTTGTTCAGCAGCCACAGTCTCTGACTCAGGACTTTCTTGAACTGGGGAGAGGACATGAATGTTCTTGTAAAACAATTTTCTCCTCATTTCTTCCTTGTGTTTGAGGGTCAAGGCTGCATCCTCTGCTTCCTTCCTCTCCTTTGTCAATTCAATGTCAGCCAGTTCATTTAACTCCTCTAAGGGGAGAGAGATGAGTTCATCTATGTTGTAGTTCTTGGTCCCTAGATAGTTGAGCCTGGCTGCCCTTAATTCATCTTCTTGAGTGTTTGGTACAGGGGCAGTCAGAATTACAGCTTGCATGAATCCTGGGGAGCCACTTAAACTCTCTCCCCTCAGCTTCCTCTTCCTCTCTCTCTTTTCTTCTTTAATCTCTTCAGGAGTCATCTTCCTTTTGCCTTTGTTAATTGCAGATCTTGATGACTCAGTCTGAGGAGAGCTTTGGCCTTCATTGCTTGATTCAGCAGTCAAGCTCTGACCAGAGAGAGGTTGTGAAGCACCATCACCAGCTGGTACCTCACTGAGGGTATGGGGTGCTGGAGGAGATCTTGTTTCAAGGTTCAAAGTCTCAGCCTCTGGGCCTTCAATTAAGGCTTTCCCTTCGAAACTAATCTTGGGGTCTACCTCAACATCCAGTTGACCAAAGGCTTCAACTGCTAGCCTCTGTCTATATGATGCAGTTCTCCTTTTGAATTCTGCCAGCACCCTGTCTTGAATTTGATTGGCTAATATGACAGCTTGTCTGTTATTGCTTGGGTTGACAAGTGCGAGATCTATCAAGTTTATACTCTCATAGAAACTCAGGGTGGAGATGTTGAGAATTTCTTGTTGACCCTGAGCTCTAGAGATCACAAGGGCTTTCCTATCATTGTCATACCCCCGACCCTAGATTGGGTTCTCAGATGGGGCAGACATTGCTTTTGGTACTTCCTCCTCAAACAATTGTTGAATGAGCAGTTCCAGATCATTGTCTAGAGGAGGTTGCTGAGCATGGACAACTGCAAGATAGGATGGTGAGTCCTGTATGTCCATACTTGAGGAAGAACTCCCAGGTTCTGTGGCTGTCAGAACTTCCTCCCCCTTTTTGGTAGCATCACCCTCATGTATAGGTGAGCTGGGGAAGTGATCCATAACATCCACAGGTTCTTGTGGACCTGGATGAGTTTGTCCTATAGGTCTCTCAGCTAACTGGCCCTTGAGATCGGTGATCTCAAGTTGCTGGTCATGGACCCTCCTTTGCAAGATAGTCACCTGTGATTCAAGGTGAGCTATCTGTGAAACCAGTTGGGTGCAGATGTCTTCGAGTTGGTGCACCCTGAGTTTCAGACTCCCCTCATCTTTAGTTGAAGAATCATTAGGGGATGAAGGAGGTGAACCGAGGTCTGCTCCTTCACCACCAGCATGGGGTTCTTGGCTGCTGGATTTCTCCTGCCCAATGATAGTGTCAAGAGGCTGGGTTGCCGTGGTTGAGGTCTTAAGGATGTAATCACTAGCAACAGTGAGAGCCTCTTCCACATGGATCTCCTGGACAATCACAGGAAGATCCACCTCAGTTTGGGGTGTCTGATGTGGGCTAGACATGGGTGAAGCAGGAGTACTCATCTCCCCTTGAGTGTGGGTAGAGAGGGGAGAGTCATGATACTCACTGAAACCCAAATCTTCATCAGAATAGAAGTCAAGGCTAGGAATGGGTTGGTTAAGATCAAGAGGCTGGGGATGGTAGCTTTCCTCTGAAGGTTTATCACTAGAGTGTTGAGACTCAGAGTGATGGCTTAAGGCTATTTGTGGTGTTGTGAGCTCATCAGGTTGAGCATGAGAAACCTCAGCACTGATTGTTTGAAAAATGGGAGTGGTTTGCTCCTCAGGGGAAGTGGGAGCTCGAGTGTCCACTTCCTCCAGTGTGGGTTATGATATGGGGGCCTGCACATGCTCAATAGCAAGTGCAGGGGTTCGTTTGGATTTTCTAGTGTAGGTGAGGGCAATTGTTGGCCTTGATGGTGGTTGAGAAGTAGAGGGTGTTGGTTCATCACTAGATGGTGCAGCTAAGATCTCACCCTAAGCAATGAGCTCAAACATTTTTGGGACAAGGGCTGTTTCTACCCCGAAGAACCCAACAGTTGGCCTTTTCAATATCTTGAAAATGCCAGGCCTCATGTGTGCAAGTTTAAGAACAGTACCTGTTCCCCTCAACTGTGGTCCTAAATCACAGTTGAGAATGTGTTGAATATACTGGGGGAACATGTAATATTCTAAGGAATCCAAATTCGCTAGTAAGTTTGTAAATACAAACTTAGAGTACCTGAATTTGACCCCTTGAACCATTTCATGGATAATGAAGGAGAGGTCTTCTAGAATCTGGTCCCATCCTCCATGTTTGTTGGATAAGCTGTGAATGATGACATGGAGGAGGTATTTCCATTAGAATGAGACCTTCCCCTTCCTGAAGGTCTTGACTGAGAAGTCATCTTCATATCCCATCTGCTTAAAGGATTGGTTAACAGCAGCTCTTGGGAAAGACAGTTCACCTGCTTCATCATCTAGCTAAAGATGGGTGTTGATGATGGCTGGGGTGATGAAAATCGTCCTCCCCTGCACTGTGGCAGACAGCGCCTTCTCCCCGTCCATGGTGACCTCTTGACAGGTCCGCCAGAACTCAAGCAACTGATCCTCATAGAGAGGAGGATCGATTGTAAGGGAGGTGAAGTAATGAGACAAAGAAAGATACCTACACATATCTAAAAAGCTTGGATCCTTCTCAGAGTTTAACAAAGCAACTTGATTGTGTTGCCTGTGTAGGTGCATGGTGAAATCAGGGTCGTTACGACGATCAAGATTTGCCATTTGAAGAAGCTTGGTAGTGAAGGAAAGAAAAAGAAGATGAAATTTGGGGGTAATTTTAGGTTAAGGAACAAAGAGAGAAGTGAGATGAAATAAAACTGTTTGGAAAGATATACTCTGGATTTGAGACAAAGTTATGACAAAAAGATAAACTTTGAAATCCGCAAGTGGGTCCTACTTCTGAAAAAGGCGCCCAAAAAAGTTAGTTTTCTTGGAAGTAGAAAAAAAACTTCCAAAGACAATTTTGGTTTCGGAAGTTGTGCAATCAAAGCTTCCGAAAGCAATTTTGCTTCGGAAGATATTTCAAAGAGTTTTGAAAATTTTGGCTTCGGAAGAAATAAATGAGTCTTCCGAGACTAAATTGCTTTCGGAATAAATTTGTTCCTAAAAAGCATTTAAGTACTTATATCAACATTTAAGCTTCGGAAGATACTTCAAGAATTTCTTCCAAACGTAAATCTCAGATAAGCTGTTTAAACAATTTAGACATAAATTTCTTCCGAATGCTACTTTTGGTTCTTTCGAAGGTAAATTTTCATCATTCTAAGAGATATCATTTTAAAAGTTCATTTTTCTTCCAAAGAGAACTGGGCTTATGAAGTGATCTAATAGACAACCTAGGACACACAGTTTTAAGAAATAATATTGATTAAGTTATTAAGAAAAAATCTACTCAAAGTTAATCATCCCAATAGCTGATACAAGATATTTAAATCTCTGTTCATCAAAAGCTTTTGTGAACAGATTGGCATATTGTTCATTTGTGTTAACTTTGATTAGTTTTATCAATCCCTTTTCAAAATTATCCCTAATCAGATGATACCTGATGTTGATGTGTTTGGTCCTTGAATGCTGCATAGGATTCTCTGTAATAGAGATGGCACTGTTGTTGTCTATGTGGATGGGAGTCTCTTTGAAATTGAACCCATAGTCTAGCATCTGATTCTGAATCCAAAGCACTTGAGCACAGCAGCTGGCAGCAGCAATGTATTCAGCTTCAGTAGTTGATGCAGACACACAGGATTGCTTCTTGCATTGCCAAGAGACTATCCTTCCACCCAGGAACTGACACCCCCCAGATGTGGACTTTGCAGTCATGTTGCAGCCACCATAATCACTATCTGTATAAGCATACAGATTGAAGTTTGAATGCTTTGGATACCAAAGGCCTAGATTTAGAGCACCTTTGAGATATCTAAGGATCCTTTTGATTGTGATTAGGTGTGACATCTTGGGGTTGGCTTGATATCTTGCATATATGCATGTGGCAAACATGATATCAGGCCTGCTAGTAGTAAGATACATAAGTGACACAATTATAGCCCTGTAGAGATGTTCATCAACACACTCCCCCTCAAGATCAGGACCAAGGGAGTGGTTTCTGGCTATGGGTGTCTTTGCAACCTTACAGTCAGTCATCTTGAATCTTGTAAGTATGTCCTGTACATACTTTGATTGACTGATGAAGATGCCATCTTCAACCTGCTTCAATTGATTTCCTAGAAAGAAATCGAGTTCCCCCATGGCACTCATTTCAAATCTATTCTTCATCAGCATCTCAAAGTCTTTGTAGAGATTTGGATTAGTTGAACCGAAGATGATGTCATCCACATATATTTGAACTAGCAATTTGTCATTTCCTGTTTCTTTGATGAAGAGAGTTCCATTAATAGTACCTCTTTTGTATCCATGTTGACAGAGGTATGTTGATAGTGTCTCATACCACTTTCTTGGAGCTTGATGTAGTTCATAAAGGGCTTTATCAAGCTTGCAGACATAATCAGGATGATCTGGGTCTGCAAAGCCAGGTGGTTGTTTAATATAAACTTTTTCATCAATCACCCCTTAGAGAAAAGCACACTTCATATCAAGCTGGTAGACCTTGAAATCCTTGGATGCAGCATAAGCCAGAAATATTCTTACAGCTTCAAGTCTTGCAACTGGAGCAAAGACATCAGTGTAATCAATTCCTTCTTCTTGAGTGTATCCTTGGATAACCAGTCTAGCCTTGTTCTTGATGATGATCCCTCTATCATCTTTCTTATTCCTGAATACCCATTTGGTTCCTATGACACTCTTCCCTTGAGGAAGAGGACATAAGTTCTAAACCTTCTGTCTTCTGATTTGAAGCAGCTCATCTTGCATAGCTTCAATCCAGCTTCCATCCTTCAAAGCCTCATCAACCTTCTTCAGCTCTATCTGGGATAAGAAACAAGAATGTAGACAAACATGGCTGTCATGAGCTTGTCCTCTTGTTCTTACACCTGAGTCAACATTTCCAATGATGTTTGTGGTGGGATGTGACTTGTGGATCCCAAGTTGAGGGATCACAGCAAGTTGGTTGGACAGATCTAAATTTGAGAAATTCTGATCTGGCAATGAGGTGTCTCCCACCACATCAGCACACTTATCAAGAGAGACTTGATCCAATGAGTGTGTGACATCATTCATGTTGTCTTCAATGGAGTGGTTTTCAGCATCAAGAAATTCTTGATCACTGTCACCACCTCCAGTTCCTCCTCCTGCATTTGAATTTCCTTCTCCTGAGTTCTGAGCCTCTGAACTGGAATTTGGTGGCAATTCATTTGAATCAGCAGTATTTGTCATGCTAGTGCTGATGAGAGCTTCAATTGCAGGGTTAGTCACCACTGGAGCTGAAGTAGTCTTCTTGTTTGGTCTTCTCAGCTCAAATCTTGGATCAGGATCTTCTGTTGACCTGTTATCTGTAGATCCTAAAACATTCTCATAAGATTTGTTAAAACAGTTGGTAACTAAGTCAAGATCAAACAACCAATCCGGACCAGAACCTTTTACACAGGGTATGTGTTCATTGAAAGTCACATTGGCTGACTCCTTAATGATTCTAGTTCTGAGATTGTATACTCTATAAGCCTTGCTTGAGAAAGTACCCAACAAAGTGTCCATCATCTGATTTCTCAGCAAACTTGGCTATTGATCTTTGGTATTCAAGATGGTGCAAGGACATCCAAATGTTCTGAGAAAACCAATGAATGGTCTTCTTTTGTGCCACAGTGCATAAGGAGTCTTACCATGTGTCTTAACTACCAAAACTCTGTTTTGCATATAGCAGGCTGTGTTGACAGGCTCTGCCCAAAAGGTGATGGGCAACTTAGAGTCTGACAACATGGTTCATGCAGCTTCAATAAGTGTCCTATTTCTCCTCTCAGCAACACCATTTTGCTGAGGAGTCCTGCGAGCACTGTATTGTCTTGAAATACCCTTTTCATCACAAAATGTATCAACGATTTGGTTTTTGAATTCGGTTCCTTGATCACATCTTATGATTTTGACCTTGCGATCAGATTGTTTCTTAATTTTCAGAATGAAATTCTTTAAGATTTCAGGAGTTTCATCCTTAGTTCTAAGGAAAAACACCCAAGTAAATCTTGTGAAGTCATCTGTGATCACCAAACAATATGAGGTCCTTCCTAAACTCATTAAATTGGTGGGGCCAAATAGATCCATATGTAACAAGTGTAGGGGAGTAGTGATAGAGTTCATTTCCTTTGGCTTGTAAGACACTTTGTGTTGCTTCCTTTTTAGGCATGCAACACAGTGGTCATCACTTGTAAACTCTTTCTTTGGCATTCCAGTTACCAAATCATTCTTAATCCATTTATTCATGTTCTTAAAGTTTACATGGAACATTCATTTATGCCAAAGGAAAGACTCATCACTATTTGCTTTAGATAGAAAGCAAGAAATTTCTCTAGAGGGAGATGTTTCCTGCAAGTCCATCTTGTACATGTTCCCTTTCCTGGGGGCTCTGAGCAAAATATGCTCTTGAGGAATGTCAACCCCAAGCTTGAGAACAATGCATTCATGCTCAGTAAAGAGCATGTGATGTTTTTGGTCACAAAATTGGGACACACTCAAAAGATTGTATCCAAGCTCCTTGACAAAGTTTACCTTCTTAATGCTGAGCTTACCATTTGAGACCATGCCCCTACCAGTGATGTAACCTCCTGCATCTCCTCCAAAAGCAACTGGTCCTCCATCAATTCTTTCAAAGTTTTAAAGTAGGGACTCATTGCTTGTCATGTGCCTGGAGCAGCCACTATCAATGATCCACACATTTTTGTTTGCCTTTGGCTGTCCCTGCACAAAAGAGATGATTTAGTTACATTTGGAAACCCAAGCCTCATTGGTCTTGGGCTTATAAAGTTCAGATGAAGGCAATGAAACAGTAAGTGATCCTATGTTCAGGCTTTGAGGATCATTTGCTGTTGCTGAAGAGGAGCTTTCAGTCTCAAGGTCTTCCTTCATCTTCCACACCACCTTTGGAAGATTAGGCTTGACCTTCACTACTTCGGAAGCTTTGGAGACGGATCCTTCGGAAGATCTTGCTTTCACTGCAGCAAGCTTCAGTGCTTCGGAAGCATTCCTTTCTTCCGAGACAAACTTTTCTTCCGAAGGCAATTTCCTACTTGCCTTCTTCTTCATTTTGGAGCTTCCGAAGGAAACAGATTTTCCTTCCAAAGCTGTTTGTTTCTTCTTCTTCTCAGAAGTTTTCTTCTTGATCATGTGGATAGTACTCTTGAGATTGTATTGACAATCCTTAGCCAGATGTGAAGTACTACCACACATAACGCAATCCAATTCTTTCCTTCTGAGAGTCTTCTTTCCCAAAGAAGACTGAGCTTGAACACTTTCCTCTTCTTTCTCTATCTTTTTAGATGATGTAGCAGGCTTCTTAGGGTGAAGCTTGCTCTTTGAAATGGATGGTTCAGGCTATGTAGCAGTGACACACAGCTGATCAGTCTTCTTATTGTTGCTGGAGTGAGTTGAAGCTGAAGTAGAATTCTTGGTACTAGAATTCTTGACAGGATCTTCAGCTTTCATCACCTTGAACCCTTGCAGAGATAAATACTTGTTTCTATTTGGGATCAAAGGTGGTCTTGATCTCTTGAGCTTTTCTGAATCTTCTCTTTGCTCTTCTGATCAAGTTCTTTCTCTTAATTTTGCTCAAACCAGCTTCTTTTTTCTCCTTAGGAGCATGGTGACCCTTTTTGGATTAACTCTCTTCACTCATCTCAGAGTCATCCCTCACCTTCTCCTTTTCATCCTCTTCATCACTGGGGTCTATGGATGGCAGCTCATCTTGACCAGTTTCACATCTAGGAGATCTGACTGATAGTAGAGTGTGTGGAGGAGCTATCTCACTAGATCCCAGTCCCTGCTTATTCTGATAACATACTTTTGCATGCAGAGATGAGGATATCATGTTCTTGAAGGTCTCTTCTTCAAGAACACATTTTTCTGTCGTGGCTTTGCTGATCACAAGCTCAGCCTGGCATTCAGTCAACTTGGTAATGAGATCCTTAATTTGAGTCGTATAGTTTGTCTGCTCATGTTTAAGAGTTGAAACTGTTTTCTCTAGATCTTCTATCGTAAGTTTATAGTCATTTTCAGCCCTTTTAAAATCAGTTTTTAAAATATTTAAAGACTCAATATCAGATCTCATATCCAAGTTGTAGGACCTGTATCTATTTACTTTAGCAATACATTCAGGAGAGCAAAGATGTTCAAGTACCTTGGCTTCATCATGATCAGCCATGAGTGCTTGGTTTGGAGATGCATCTTCAGCTTGAAAGCTTCAGTCAAAGCCTCCTTTTTCAATAGCAATTGCGGCTTGCTGTCTTTGCTTCTATTTCTGGTTCCCTCCTTCAGTGTAGTTTGGCCTGGATGAAGCTTGGCCACCATTTGACTTAGGTGCCTTGCATTCTCTAGCAAAGTGTCCCATCTGGTTACAGTTGTAACACTTGACTTTGCTCTTATCCAGTCCAAACTTGCCACTGGCAGCATTGCTAGGAAACCTTCTTCCAGTCCTCTTGTAGAACTTCTGGGCTCTATGAGTGAGAAGAGCCATTTGTTGGACTATCTCCATGTACTCCAGATCATCTGGATGGATACAGTCCAGGTCTTCAAGGGTGAAAAGAAAGTTGCCTGTACTTTCATCAGTGGAGACAAAAGCTTAAGAAGAACTTGTCTCTTGGAAGGGACTTCCTTGGATGTAGCTCTCTCTAGGTGTCTCTGGGAAGGTGATGAAAGGACCCTTTTGTGAGGTTTCAGGGTAGCAGATGAGATGATGCTATGGTTCTCTGCTATCCCTTTCAACCACATGAAGGGCTGAACTCTGGTGAGTGTTGGAGCTACCAGATGAATTTTGCATATTCATCTCCATCTGGTGTCCACTGAGTATCCCATACAACTTAGTGAGAGCAAGGGTCTTTAGGTTTTCAGTCCTCTTAATGACCACATAGTAGTGTGTCCATTGTCTTGGAAGAGAGGACATGAACTTCCTAACAATATCCCTATTCTCAATAGTTACCCTAACATCAGCCAGAGTATCCACAATCTCAACATACCTGAAGTATTGTTGAGTCATGGTTTCACCTGTCTTGAAGGTGAAATTTTCAAACTGCTGCTTCAGGAGATCCTTCTTGTTCTCCTTGGCTTCATTTGAACCCTCATACATCAGTTTCAGTGCATCCCATAGCTGTTTAGCGGTCTTGCACTTCTTGAAACCTCTGTAGATGGAGTTTGGAAGAGCAATTTGGAAGGCTGTCATGGCTTTTTGATCAATGTCAATTCTTTTCCAGTCTTTATTAGAAAAGTCAGTCCTCTCCTTTGGTATCATGCCACCACCAGCAGCAGCTGAAGAGGTGCATGGTATATGAGGTCCATTGACAACAGACTCCCACATCCTGGAATCTTGAGACTTGATAAAGCCTTCCATTCTTTGACACCAAGTGTCAAAATCCTCAGGAGTGATCAGTGGGGACTTTGTCATAGTTCCAGTTTCCATATCAGCTTTGGAGATAGCTGCCATTTGAAGAGTTAAGTGATGTGTGTAACTAAGAGGATTTGAAGATGGTGAGATCTTACAATCAAGAGCCTGTAATGCTCTGATACCAAATGTAGGACCGTTAAAGGGTACTTAAGCTTGCACTTAGTTAACATACTTAGGAGGATCTTAAGATTACTTAACAATTTAAATAGGGAACTGTGAACTTTTTCAGAAGATACAAGACAAACACAAGTAAAAGCAAGAGCAAGAACACAAGATAAAATTTTCAAGAAAGTTGTATATTGCTTCTCTAGTTCTATTACAAGTGTTGTACAAGTATATTTTAAATACAAGAAAAGGAGACTACTTTTACTGCACCCTACAACTGTCAATATGCAAAAAGATAGTTGGAAGTGACTAATCTAGACAACAAGATTAGCCTAAAGTCAAAAGGCAGATTGCCTTTTGACTAGTGACTATGACAAGCCATAGCTCACTGACTTTCCTATTACAAAAAGCCAAAAAGGAACAAAAACAGAAACTTGCAGGCGAAGACCTTATCTACTTTATCATAAAGTATGGAAGTTTCACCAACTAGTGATAGCAGGTGAACTACCAGAGTATGCAGCGAAAAGTAGGTTGCTTTATGATAAAAGAGGGTGATGCTACCAAAAAGGGGGAGGAAATCCTGACAGTCACAGAACCTGGGAGTTCTTCCCAGAGTGTGGACATAGAGGAATCACCACCCTCTCTTGCAGTTGTCCACACTCAGCAACCTCCTTAAGTCAGTGATCTAGACTTGGTTTTTCAACATCTGTTTGAGGAGGGAATCCCAAGAGCAATGTCTGCCCCTTCTGAGAATCCAATCATGGGCTGGGGGTATGACAGCAACAGGAGACTTCTTGTAATCTCTAGAGCTTAGGGTCAACTAGAAATTTTCAACATTTCACACCTGAGGCTCTATGAGAGTACATATCTAGTGGATTTGCCACTTGTCAACCCTAGCAACAACAGACAAGCTGCCAGATTGGCTGACCGGATACAAGACAGGGTGCTAGAAGAATTCAAATGGAGATCAAGATTATATAGACAGAGGTTAGTAGGTGAGGCCTTTGGTCAACTGGAAGTTGAGGTGGACCCTAAGATTAACTTCGAAGGGAAATCCTTGACTAAAGGCTCAGAGGTTGAGCTTATGAACCTTGAGACAGGATCTCCTTCTGCATCCTTTACCCTCAGTGAGGCACCAGCTGGTGATGGTGCTTCACAACCTCTCTCTGGCCAGAGTTTGCAGCTGAATCAAGCAATGAAGGCCAAAGCTCTCTCCTCCTTGAGTCACCAAGGTCTGTGGTTGACAAAGGAAAAAGGAAGTTAACTCCTGAGGAGATGGAGGAGGAGAAGAGAGAGAGGAAGTGGAAGCTAAGGGGAGAGAGTTCAAGTGGTTCCCCAAGGTTCATGGAACCTGCAATCTGGGCTGTCCCCAGGCCAAACACTCAAGAAGACGAGTTGAGGGCAGCCAGGTTAAACTACCTGGGAACCAAAAACTACAATATTGATGAACTCATCTCTCTCCCCTTAGAGGAGCTAAATGAACTGGCTGATATTGAGTTGTCAACAGAGAGGAGGGAGGCAGAGGATGCAAAACTGCTCGTCAAAGTCAAAGAACAAAGGATGCTGAAAAGACTCTACAAAGATGCTCCTGTCCTCTCCCCAGTTCAAGAGAGTCCTGAGCTAGAGATTCTGGCCACTGAACAACCTTAGGTAGTTAATGAAGAAGAAAGACTAAAAATGATCAACTACCTGAGTGCCACAGGTCTCTATCAGGCACCTACACTTCTTCCCTTATCACATGAGTACATAAAGTTTGAATACAACAAGCAGCTGGAAGAACAAGCCAAAAGAGAAAGGAAATCTGCAAGGAAGAGATTAAGGGAATAAGCTATAAAGTCAAGAGCCATCATCCTCAAAAGCCAAAAGAAGTCTGCTGACATACAAAGGATGATGAGCTTCTTGAAGCTGTATGGGTTCTTCGGAAGGAGGCTTGGTCCTATGTCTCTATCCACAATGGATGAGCATATTAGGGTGATCAAGCAGAAGATAAAGAAGGGAGAGCTAGTGGACTTTCATTCTCTACCAAGTCCAGCTCAACCTGAAGTTGAGGTGAAGGTTGAACCTACTGAGACAACACAACCTGAACCTGGAGCTGCATCTGAGCCAACTTCATCTTCTGACCCACAGCAGGGTCCTCCTCTCTCTCCCTCTGAACCTGTGAGAGAGGAGAACCCAACTGAGAGAGACATAACAGAACCAACTGCTACTCAAGACCAGTCCTCTCAGTTGAAGAAATTAGGGAGGAGAAAAAGGATAGCCAGAAGAAGATATGCTTCAAAGAAAAAGAGAAGAAAGGCATCCACCTCCTAACCTCAGGATGAGTCAGAGCATCCTGAGGAAGTGCATGAAAAGGTCTCTCAACAAACTCCAATGATAGTAGAGCCTCTTGCTATTGGAAGACAAATTCTGTTGTGGACTTATGCTGAAAATCCAGATAGATGGTATGTCACAAGAGATCAGGGAGAACAACATGTCTACTTCACAAATGACATGCTTGAACTTCCTCTGCATGATCTCTATGACATGAGAAGGTTCTATGTAAGCCTGAAGGATCCAGATCTAATGATGAAGAAAGGTCTATTGAAGATCCTGATGTGGACTATCAAAATCTGGAGAACTTCTCTGTTTTGGTAGCATCCGCCTAGGGGGAGTTTGTAAGGAACATCAGAAGATTAAAGGCTGATGTAACCAAAGGATACCAAAACAACAAGTCTTCCTGCATGCACTAAGGAACAAAGATGAACTAGCTTTGGAAGTTTTACACTCATAAATAAGTCTATGTGTAAAATCTTCCAAAGCCAACAGTTCAGAAGAAGTTACTTTGGAAGTTTCACACTTATCATAAAATTATTACAAGTGTGAAATCTTCCGAAGCCAAAGACTCATTTCTTCCGAAGCCAAAGATGAAGTCTTTCAAAGCTTCAAAAGACAAAGTCTTCCGAAGCCATTTTGCTGTGAAGACAGATTTCTTCTAAAGACAGAGAAAAGATGCTTTCTCTAAGTTACTTGTTGATAAAGCTGATGTACTTTCCGCTGCTGCTCTAAAGACTCACCTGCTAACATTAGTTGGTGAAACTTCTATACTTTATCAAACAGTAGAAAAAGTCTTTGACTGTAACTTCCCACTTTTGTTCCTATAGACTTGTCTATATTAGATTAAGTCAGTGAGCTATGGCATGTCATAGTCACTAGTCAAAAGGCAATCTGTCTTTTGACTGTAGATTGATCTTGTTGTCTAGATTAGTCAAAATCCCAACTGTCTTTTTGCATATTGACGGTTGTAGGTTATAGTATAAATAGTCTCCGGTTCTTGTAATTTCATATACTTGAAAACACATGTAATAGAACTAGAGAATCAATATACAACTTCCTTGAAAACTTAATCTTGTGTTCTTGTGACTTTGTTCTTGTTCTTATAGTTCTGTCTCTTTAATATTACTTGTGTAGCTTGTATCATTAGTGAAGTTACCAGTTCCCTATTTGAGTGGTTAAGTGATTTAAGATCACTCCTCTTGTGAAGCTAAATGCACTCTTAAGTACCCTTACCAGTCCTGCACATATCTCTTTTGTCATCGAAAATGCATTTTTCAACAACAAAAGGCTCAGAAGTTTTGCCTTTAATTTTCCATCTTTGCACTTGTTTGATTGGTGGTGTGGTGAAATTGTTTTTATCAACTTGTATTGATTTTACTTGTGTCTTTTCCTTGTTTAAATCAATTTTATTTTTTGCAAAAACATTCGATTGATATAAGTTTCTTTTAAAATTTGCATTAATAAAGAAACGTTTTCTATTGTTCGCAATTGAATTATGAAACTTTTGTTTGCTTGTCAATTGATGTTGATGACGACAATTTCTAGCCATGTGATTTGGCTTTCCACACACATAACAACATCTTTTACTATATGCAGTTGACACTCGCATGTTTTGCTCGAACTGTTTTGGATAACTTCCATAGTTATCATAGAATCTGGCCTTAGTATGTCCTTGGCCTTTTGATTCTTTAACAGTCTCTCTTCCTTTCCTCTCGTGTTGATTAGCTTGAGTTGATTTCAGAGAAATTGAGGCATTGGTCCTAGCTTTTGGACTTATTACAGATGTTGATGTAGCATGATTTGTGGCTTTAGCTTTATGATTCTTCTGAACTGGATTAGGACCAGTGTCTTTAGAACCTGTTCTACACACAACTTGTTTCACATTGTTAGCAATAATAGAAGATTTATTTTTAAAGAAACTAGCGTTCGTTTCTTTAAAAATACGATCATCATTATCAATGTTGCCTATAGAAACAAATCTGTTCTTGAAATCATTTTTCAAGTCAGATATAGATGTTGTAACATGTTTATTTTATTTGTTTTTAAAGTTTATTTTTGATGCCCGTTTCTTATCTTTATTTGACATTTTTGGACAATCATTTGAATCAACTAAAACTTCCAAACTTTCATTTATTTTCGATGATGAATTACAAAATGGTTTTTCATTACAAATCTTATTTTCTATAAAATCTAATTCATCATCGCTCTCCTATTCTTCAACTAAACCATCTATCTTCACACTTTCTGCAAAAAAATTATCATTATTAATATTAATTTCTATTTTTGTGTCAGGATCTATAGTTAATGAAACATTGACTGAAGGTGTGAAGTCTGATTTTGGTTTAAAACCCAAACCATAGGTCTCTTCATCATGAGTTGTGATTGATGAAGGAAATGATGTATAATCATGATTAATTGGTGGTGTAATGTTAGCATATCCCACTCCACTATTACCACCATTAAACTTTTGTGTCATCTGTGATTTGATTATACCTTCAACCATGTTTGATGAAAGTTCGAATTTTTCAACAACTAATTTTGCAGATAAGAGTTCACTGGTAAGTTTGTTAACTTCTAAAGATAATTCATCAATACGTTTTGTCAAATCTTTTATGTTACAATCTTTATCATGAAGACTTAATTTTTATTGGTAAATAGATTTGTTCAAGCCATCTATTTTATCTTTAAAAAATTTCTCATCTGTTTTATATTTACGAGCTTGATATTGAAGTTTTTCAACTTCTAATATCAAACGTTCGTTGTGAACTCTGTATCTTTGTACCTTTTCTTTGCACATATCTGAACAAAGAGAAATAAATACCTCATTGGTTTCTTCATTCTTCTTTATCTCTTCATGGACCACATTCACCATGAAGGCCTTTAAAACTCTTGATTCATCTGCTTTTGTTGCTGGAGTGATCTCAGCAGCACTATGATCTTTTTCACATGCAGACGCTGGAGCAAGCTCAACAGCTTTAATTGATTCTTCAACTTGGACTGGAGTAATCTCAATAGTCTTCTCTTTGACCTCTTCATCTTTTGCTGGAGTAGACTCAACAACATTTTCATCACTTTCAACCACTGCTTCAGTTTTCACCTCTTTCACTTGTTCCTTCACAACATTCTCCACTATTTCTACTTCAATCTTCTCTTCATCAGCAAACACCCCATCTAACACATCTTCAGACACAAATTCAGTAAACAAATTGTCTTTAAGAGGCTGTTCAACTGATTCAATTTCAGCTAATAGTGCAGTAGACAACTTGATGTTAAGAATTTCCATTTGGTCTGACCAATCAAAATCGTCATTGGTCTGAGACACCAAAGCTTTGTTACTAGATGTGCTGGCTTGATCTTTCTTTGTTTCCACCTCCAATGTTACCAAATTCTTTCCATGATCACTCTGATTTGCTTTGGGTTCAGTGCATTCTCTAGCAAAATAACCAGGTTTGTCACAGTTGTAGCATCTCAAACTGGACTTATCAAATCCTATTTTGCTAGAGTTGTTCATCCCAAACACTTTCCTTCCAGTTCTCCTAGCAAAATTCTTAGCTCTATACACCACCATAGCCATCTGGTATTTGATGTCATTCTCTTTAACATCATCAGGATTAACCTGTTGTAGATCATCCACCAAGATGTTCGGTACATTGAGTCTTCCAGCTGAAAATGCTTCGTAACTGTTCATGAAGGTAGTGAATATGGCCAGGTGTTCTTCAGCTATTTGGATGGTTTGTTTGGTTGGTTCTGAGTTAACAACAAAATCTTGTTGTGTAGGTTGAGAAGCTTGAATCTGTGGGTAGGTTAGAGATTGGGATTGAATTTGAGCTTAGACATAAGGATTTTGATGAGTAGCTTGATATTGGGGTAAGGATTGGGGCAAGTTTTGATCTTTGATAGTTGGATGAGCAGAAGATGCTGACGGTTGTTGTTGACATAATTGAGAATAGCTGACATAATAGTTTGAATTACTGGCCATCTTGGCATACAATGCTGATGCTTTAGCCCCCATTGAGTTGATGTAGTTTGTAGCCCTCTACTTATCATCCATATCATAGGATTTAATAGTTGAGATGAGATCGCTGAGTGTCAAGGTGAACAGATCCTTGGTTCTCTTAATGGTGGTGCAGTTGTTATTCCAGCTATATGGTAGAGAATTTAACAGCTTTTTGTTAACTGCTATATTCTCCAAAGTAATTCCCGCACTCTTCATCTTAGTGACTAGTTTCACGAACCTAGACATTTGAGCCTTCAAAGTTTCACCCAGTATATGATTAAACATATTGAACTCTTGGTTTAACATGTCTTTTCTACTCTCTCTCATGTCTTTGTTGCCCATGATTTGTTCCTCCATTGCATCCCATAAATCCTTAGCCTTGGTAAGTTCTTTAAACTTCTGTGCAATCTCAGTTGTGAGTGCCATGGTGATGGCAGCATAGGCTTTATCATCAAGTTCTTTCATCTTCATGTCTTCCTCGTCCCATAAATGTTCAGTTTTTGGGACCAAATCACCCTTATCATTTTTATACACCGGAATATATGAACCTTGCTTGATAGATCGCATCATCCAGGGTTCAGTACACATGACATGGTTCTCAAACCTAAACCCCCAATCCGGGTAATCTTCTTCACTGAGCAAACGAGGTGGCTTTGTGCTAGTACCAATCTCATTATCGAGATTCAAAGTGTCAGTGATGTGCATCAGATTAGCCATTGCTCTTACTTGAAAATCAAATTCTTCACAAATTCTTCAAACCCAAAGTTCTCGCGCGAATGATCAACTTATCGCGTGAAATCTTCAAGGTTCTCGTGCGAACAAAACAAACTTCTCGCGCGGAAACTTTTGTAACTGAATCTTGCGAAAATTGAAAGTTGTCGCGTGAGTAGATTCTGTTGTAACAAACTTGGAACCAACTTTTGCGAAATCCTCAACTTCTCGCGCGAAAGGTAACTTTTCGTACAGAAAACCAAGTTTTCGCCTGAACTGTTCTCTGTGATTCTGAGTGTTTCAGCCTTAAATTTTTCACCCAATTGATTAAACATTGATTAATTAAGTGTTCAATTAGTGATTTAGGTTCAAATTAGATCCTAATTATCCCTAATTGATCCAATTAATCTCGTTTTAAGCTCAAAAGGTCATCGAATCAACGAACATGAAGTTTATCAGCTTCAACATCTTCAAAAGATCAATCTCAGCAAGAGTAAGCAGAAAAACTTAGAATAACCATGAGTTTAATGCTCACAAGCTCTTCAAAACACTTCTTCAAACTTCAACAAATCGATCTAGAGCAACCTCTCTGATACCACTTGTAAGGATCATCACAATACAATTAGATCGATCTCGTAATGAATACGCGGATATAGACACTACGGTAATAAGAATGAGATTGTAGAAATGAAGAACACACAAGTAAATAAACTTCCAAATCAATAGATCTCTGATTTGTTTACAGTGCAGTAGTACAAATCAGGAAAAAGAAAATATCTCTATCAAAAGTGCTAACTATTACAAAGCAAAATTTCTATTTATAAACAAAAAGAAGTTCTCGCGAAAACATCAGTTCTCGCGCGAATAGTAGTTCTCACGCGAGAAGTTGTTTTCGCGCGATAACTCTAGGTTCTCATGTGACTTTATCTTGATCTTCATCTTGATTTGATTTCCCGAGCCTCTTAGGTTCAACCCCTACACAGAGAATCCTATGCAGCACTCAAGGACCAAACACATCAACATCAGGTACCATTTGATTAGAGATAATTTTCAGAAGGGATTAATCAAACTAGTCAAAGTTAACACAAATGAACAATATGCTGATCTGTTCACTAAAGCTTTTGATGAACAGAGATTCAAATATCTTGTATCATCTATTGGGATGATTAACTTTGAGTATCTTTTCTTAAAAACTTAAATCAACTTTATTTTTAAAACATGTGTGTCCTAAGTTGTCTATTTTATCACCTTCATAAGCCCAGTTTATTTTAGAAGAAATTTTTTAATGATATTCCTTAGATTTTTGAAAATTTTTCAAAACATATTTTCCTTCGGAAGATTTCAAGTTGCCTTCGAAAGAAATTTATGTCTTCAAATCAAATAACTACTTATAAGAAATTTACCTTCGAAAGAAATTCTGAGAATATCTTCCGAAGGTTAAATATGCTTATAAGTACTTGCATGTATTTGAAGGACAAATATCTTCCGAAAACAATTAAGTCTCGAAAGATTTATTCTCTTTAGAATAAAACTCCCAAGTCATAATATATTTCGAAATCAAATATATGTCGGAAGAAAAACTCTCAAAGTATTTTTTCTTCCTAAGCCAAATTTTCACAACTCTTAATAATATCTTTCGAAGCCAAATTGCCTTCGGAAGCTTTTTCTTAAAAACTTCCGAAGCTAAATTACCTTCGGAAGATTTTCAACTTCCAAAATAACTACCTTTTTGGGCACTTTTTAGAGGTGGGACCTACTCTCAGATTTCAAAGTTTATCCTTTTGCATTAACTTTGTTTCAAATCCATTTCATATATATTCTCAAATGGTTCCCCCTCTTCTCACTCTCCTCTTCATCTACATTGTTCTCTAACCTAATTTCACCTACAAACCGCCTTTGTTCTTATCTTTCTTCACCGAAAAGCTACTTCAAATGGCCAACCTTGACCTCAGAAATCAACATGATTTTTCCAAGCATCTTTACAGGTAACATAATCAAGTTGCTCTGTTAGACTTTGAGAAAGATCCAGGTTTCTCAGAGGTTTGTCGTTACCTTTCTTTAACCAACTACTTCACCTCCCTCACCATTGATCCTCCTCTCTATAAGGATCATTGTTGGAGTTCTGGCGGACCTGTGAAGAGGTCACCATGGACGGGGAGAAGGCACTGTCTGCCACAGTGCAGGGGAGGACAATCTTCATCACTTCGGCCATCATAAACACACATCTTCAGCTGGATGATGTAGAAGATGACTTGTCATTCCCCAAAGCTACAGTCAACCACTCCTTTGCGCAGATGGGCTATGAGGGTGACTTCTCAGTCAAAACCTTCAGGAAGGGGAAGGTCTCATCCCAATGGAAGTACCTCCTTCATGCTGTCATACACAGCTTGTCAAATAAGCATGGAGGATGGGATCAAATTCCAGAATACCTCTCCTTCATAGTCCATGGAATGGTTCAGGGGGTCAAGTTCAGGTATTCTCAATTTGTATACACCAATTTGCTTGCTAACTTGGACTCCCTAGAGTATTACATGTTACCTAGTTATGTCCAGCATATTCTCAACTATGAACTGGGTACACAGTTGAGGGGAACATGTAATATTCTTAAATTGGGACAAATGAAGTCCGACATCTTCAAAATAATGAGGAAGCCAACTGTTGGCTTCTCTAGGGTAGAAACAGCCCTTGCCCCAAAAATGTTTGAGCTCATTGCTCAAGGTGGAAACCTAGCAGCACTAGCTAGTGTTGAACCCACACCTTCTATCTCTCAACCACACATACAGCCCACAATAACCATCACCTACCACAGAAAAAACAAATGAACCCCTGCACATGCTATTAAGCTTGTGCAGGCCCCCATATCACCAACCTTACAGGAGGAAGTGGACACTCGAGCTCCCACTTCCCCTGAGGAGCAAACCGCTCCCATCTCTCATATGATCAATGCTGAGGTTCCTCATGCTCAGCCTGATGAGCTCACACCCCAAACAGCCTTAAGCATTCACTCAGAGTCTCCACACTCTAGTGAACAACCTTTCAGGGAAATTACCATCCCCAGCCGTTGGATCTAAACCAACCAATTCCCAGCCTTGACTTCTATGATGATGAAGACATGGCATTCAGCGAGTACCATGAGTCTTTCTTCTCCACACCTACTCAATGAGAGATGAGTACTACTGTCTCACCTAGGTCTATCCCACATAATTCACCTATCACTAAGGTGGATCTCCTTAAACCTGTTCAGGAGATCCATATGGAAGAGGCTCTTACTTCTACAAGTGATTACATTTTTAAGACCTCAACCATGGCAACCAGGCCTTTTGACACTTCTCTTGAAGCTATCATAAGGCAGGGGAAATCCAATAGCCAAGAACAATATGCTGGTGATGAGGAGGAGGATTTTGGTCCAATTCTCTTATCCCCAATGATTCTTCTGATGAAGATGAAGGGAGTCTAAAACTAAAGGTGCAAAAACTGACTCAAATATGCACCTATTTAGTCTCAAATATAAGTCACCTGGAATCTCAGGTGACTGTCTTAGAAAGAAGGGTCAATGACCAGTAACTTGAGATCATCGATCTCAAGGGCCAGCTAGCTGAGAGAACATCAAGACGAACTCAACCAGGTCCACAAGAACCTATGAATGTGACAGACTCAACCCCCAGCTCACTTATGCAAGAAGGTGATGCTACTCAAAAGGGGGAGAAAGTCCAAACAGTCATAGAACCTGGGAGTTCCTATCAGAGTATGGACATAGAGGATTCACCACCCTCTCTTACAGTAGTCCATACTCAGAAACCTCCTTAAGTCTACATGGATGTAGACTCTCTCATTCAAAGTCTATTTAAGGAGGATATACCCAGAGCCATGTCTACCCATCTCCCCACTCTGAGAACCTAATCATAGGATGGAGGTATGACACAGAAAGAAGAGCTCTCATAATCTCTAGAACTCAGGGTCAATAAGAAACTTTCAACTTTTCAAACCTGAGTTTCTATGAGTGCATAAATCTGGTTGATCTTCCACTTGTCAACCCAAGCCAAAACAGACAAGCTGGAAGACTAGCAGACTAGATACAAGAAAGGGTGCTAGAAGAGTTCTATATGAGATCAAGATTATATAGACAGAGGATAGCAGGTGAGATCTTTGGTCAACTTGATGTTGAGGTGGACCCCAAGATTAGCTTCAAAGGGAAAACCTTAACTGAAGGCCCAGAGGTTGAGCCTGTGAACCTTGAGATAGGATCTCCTTCTGCACCCAGTACCCTCAATGAAGAACCAGCTGGTGATGGTGTTCTGCAACCTCTTTCTAGCCAGAGCTTGACTGCTGAACCAAGCAATAAAGGCCAAAGCTCTCTCCACCCTGAGTCACCAATGCCTGTGCGTGACAAAGGGAAGAGGAAAATGACCTCTGAGGAGTTAGAAGAGGATAAGAGAGAGAGAGGAAGAGGAAGCTAAGGGGAGAGAGTTCAGGAGGGTTCTCAGGCTAGCTACTATCCGAGCTGCCCCCAGGCCAAACACTCAAGATGATGAGTTGAGGGCAGCTAGGCTAAACTATCTGGGGACCAGGAACTATAATGTTGATGAACTCATATCTCTCCCCTTAGAAGAGTTGAATAAGCTGGCTGACACTGAGCTGTCAAAGGAGAAGAAGGAGGCAGAGGATGCAGCATTGCTCCTCAAGATTAAGGAAGAAAGGAGACTGAAAAGGCTCTACAAACATGCTCCTGTCCTTTTCCCAGTTCAACAAAGTAGATGAACATCCTCAGGTAGATAGGGAAGCTGAAAGAATGAATATAATCAACTATCTGAGTGCCATAGGACTCTATTAGGCAGCTACACTTCTTCCCTTATCCTTTGAATACATAGAGTTTGAATATCTCAAGCAGTTGGAGGAACAAGCCACAAAAGAAAGAAAAGCTGCTAAGAGAAAGTTAAGGGAAGAAGCTGCAAGGTCAAGGGTCATCATCCATAAACACCAAAAGAAGTCTAAAGATAGACAAAGGATGATGAGCTTCTTGAAGCTGTATGGATTCTCCGAAAGGAGGCTTGGTCCTATGTCTCTATCCACCATGGATGAGCATATAAGAGTGATCAAGCAGAAGATTAAAAGGGGAGAGCTTGTAGATTTGCATTCTCCATGAAGCCCAGCTCAACCTGAAGTGGAGGTGAAGGTTGAACCCCTTGAGATAACATAACCTGATCCTAGAGCTTCATCTCAGCCAACTTCATCTTCTGATCCGCAGCAAGGTTCTCCTCTCTCTCCATCTGAACATATGAGAGAAGAGATCCCAACTGAGAGGGACACAACAGAACAATCTGGTGCTGAAGACCAGTCATCTCAGTTGAAAACTTCAAAGAGGAGGAAAAGGATGGGCAGAAAAAGTGTTTCAAAGAAGAAAAAAACCAAAGCATCCACCTCCACACCTCAGGATGAGTCAGAGAACCCTGAGAAAGTGCATGAAGAGGCTACTCAACCAACTCCTATTCAAGTAGAGCCTCTTGCCATTGGAAGACTCATCTTGTCCTGGAGTTTTGCTGCCAATCCAGACAGATGGTATGTCATCAGAGACCAATGAGGTCAAGATGACTACTTCTGGCAAGACATGCTTGATTTTCCTCTACATGATCTCTATGACATGATAAGATACTATGAAAGTCTAAAGGACCCTGACCAGATGATAAAGAGAGGCTTGGTCTTGATCCTAATGAGGACTATCAACATCTGAAGTACTTCTCTGTTTTGGTAGTATCAACCTAGGGGGAGTTTCTAAGGTAATATCAGAAGATTATAAGGCTGATGCAACCAAAGAAGCCAAAACAACCAAAGGTCTTCCTGCATGTATGCACTGGATGTACAAAGGTAGAAGTGCTTCAGGAGTTTTACACACTACATCAGAAAATACTCTAAGTGTAAAATCTTCCGAAGCCAAAGTCCAAATCTTCCAAAGCCAAAGATGAAGTATTCCTAAGATTCAAAGACAAAGTCTTCCAAAGCCATTTTGCTGTGAAGACTGATTTCTTACAAAGATAGAGAAAGACATGCTTTCTCTGATCTACTTTACATAAAGCTGACACACTTTCCGCTGCAACGCTGAAGACTCACCAACTTGTATGAGTTGGTGAAAAGTCCATGCTTTTGTAAACTATAGATTAAGGTCTTTGTCTATAACTTCCTACTTTTGTACCTGTAAACCTTTTTGTAATAGAAAAGGATGTGAGCTATGGCATGTCATAGTCACTAGTCAAAAGGCAAATCTGCCTTTTGACTTTAGATTGATGTTATTGTCTAGATTAGTCAATTCTAACTGTCCTTCTAATTATTGACGATTGTAGGATGTAGTATAAAGAGTCTCAGGTTCTTGTAATTTAGATATGCTTTGTAAGACTTGTAATAAAACTTGAGAGCAATATACAACACTCCTTGAAAACCATATTTCTGTGTTTCTCATTACTTACTTGTGTTCATAGCATCCTCATAATCAAACCCGGTTCCCTATTTGAATTGTTAAGTGTTTCAAGTCTCTCCTCATTGTGAAACTGATTGTGTTAGGCACCCTTACCCGGTCCTGCAAGAATTTATGTGCCTTTTGTGTTAACATCACAATTTGTAAATCTATCAAAGTAACCGATATGATTAATGATTGTTTCATAGAGTTGGAAGGTAATAGGTTTCCTGTTAGGTTATTTATTATGTTCTTAAAAGGGTTTGACATTGTATTGGGAATAGACTGGTTAGCTTCTTATAAAGCGAATATCATGGGTCGAAGAAAGATAATTCGTCTAACAGCACCCGTCGGCATTCTAATTACCATTTATAGGCACAAGGAATGTGTTATCCCACGAGTCATATCTACGATAACGATAGAAAAATTTATAACACGAGGGTGTGCTACTTACCTGGCCTATGTGAAGGATGTAGTGCAAAACTGCTACAAGTATTATATGTACTTGTTGTATGCGATTTCCCTAACATATTTTCTGACTATTTGTTAAGAGACAGACCAGAGATGACAGAGGAAGGTATTCGATTCAAAAAAGATACAACACTAAGAACAGCTTCAGTCCAACATTTCAGACTGGGTTGGCACATAGTAAAATCCCATTAATTTTCTTCTTTATTTCAAGAATAAAAAAAATTCAAATTAACCATTTGTTAGGAGCTCAACCATTATCAAGGCACCATATCGTTTAGCTCCTTCTGAGTTGAAAGAATTGATGGTGAAACTATAGGATGTTCTACACAAAGGCTTTATTCGACCAAGCATCTCTCCATGGGGTGCTTTGGATTATTTCTGAAGAAAAAGGATGGCAGCATGAAAATATGTATCGACTATCGTGAGTTGAACAAGTTGATAGTATAGAATAGATATCTGTTATCTAGAGTCGATGATCTATTTGATCAACTTAAGGGCGCAAGTTGGTTTTTCAGAATAAATCTTAGATCATGCTATTATTAGTGGAATGTGAAGGAACAAGACTTTCTGAAGACACATTCCATACCCGCTATGGACACTACGAGTTTCTTGTAATGTTGTTTGGGTTGACGAATGCCCCAACTGCATTTATGGATCTAATGAAGCGTGTGTATCGACCAATGTTGGACAAGTCAGTGATTGTATTTATTGATGATATCTTGATTTACTCAACAAGCAAGGAGGATCGTGCTGATTATATCAAGGTGGTGTTTGAAACGCTCATAAGAGAAATGTTGTATGCGAAATTCTCGTAATGTGCATTCTGGCTACGCAAGGTCTAATTCTTAGGCCATGTTATCGATTCGAAAGGGTTCATGGTGGACCCTGCTAAAGTAGGGTCTGTAATGAAATGGATTTCCTCGAAGATGTTATCCGAGATCCGTAGTTTCTTGGGTTTGGCAGGTTACTATAAAAGGTTTATTCAAGACTTCTGCAAGATGGCATCTCTATTAACTAGACTGATTCAAAAGGATGTGAGATTTGATTGGGGTACATAAAAGGATGCATTCTAGGAGTTAAAGACAAGGTTAACTCAATCCCCCGTCTTGACGTTACCTGAAGGGAATGGGGATTTGATGGTCTATTCAAACACTTCGTATTCAAGACTGCATTGTGTTTTGATGCGACGAGGAAAAGGTTATAGTCTATGCATCTAGACAATTGAAGAATCATTAAGTCAATTATCCCACACATGATCCAAAACTGACAGTCGTGGTTTTCGCACTGAAGATTTGGAGACATTATTAGTATGGAACAAAGGGTACCATCTTCATGGATCACAAGAGTTAAAGTACTTCTTTGAATAAAAGGATGTTAATATGAGGCAAATCACATGGTTGGAGCTAAAAAGAAAACTAATACAGCTACTACACTCTATACACATTTAACCCATTTAGTTTCTATTAATTTGATTTTTCTCTAACATCTTTCACTCATACTATATTTAATTTTTCTAACTTAATGATTTATTTCCATTATAGGATTCATAAGAGTACATGCATGTAGATGGATATTCTTGAAGTTGATCATTTGTGGCCTACTTTGATTCTTGGCAATGATCCTGCAATACAAACGCAACTAAATTTGGTCATGCATGTACAATAAAGATCGGTTTTCTAGCATTTAGGTGCTCATTGATGTATGTTTTTTCGTTTCACCAAATGCTAAAAGAAATATTTTTATTCAAAAGAGAAACTCATACTTTCTTAGATGATAGAAGTTAGTCTGATCCAAAACATAGTCTTAGTGAGATTATACCATAGAAAAAGTGTATTCTGCACACCTCATTATCATGAAGTTCCAAAATTTAGTCAAATTATTATGGTTGCACTAACTGTGCTTTATATTATATTTAATGTAAAAGCTTAAATCGAGTCAAAGCGGTGTAATGTTAGTTTTAAGTTTTGCTTCTTATTAAAAATACACTTCAAGCAATTTTTGACCCGTTATACTTATTTGACTAGTTGTTTTTGTTAAACCATTTGTTATATATTTGTTCATAAATGCTTTGTTGTACTTAATAAAAAAACAAGTATAGTGTTTAGTTTTATATTATATACTAGCTTTAGTTACCCGTGTATTACACGAAAGTATGAATAGTTAATTATTAAATAACATAAAAATAAAAATAAAATCAAGTGTGTTATATATTAAATAAGACATAACAACTTTTGATTATAAGGTCACAAATGAGCAAAAACATCCTTGTAAACTATATTTGTAGTAACATTAGTAGGTTTACACTCATTATCTAAAGCTAAAAGTTTCAATCCATCTTTACTCTTAACTTGTGACAAGATGTCATAAAGCTGATCATGCGTAAAAATAGGCTCTTTCAAGTATAAACCGACACTTGACAGAGATTTACCTTAACGTTTGTTTATTGTCATATCAAAATATACAGTAAAAGAAAACTGTTTTCTTTTAGACTTAAAAGGAATACTTTTGACGGGTCAAATCATGAGCTAGATATTGAGTGGGTGTGATACGAAGAAATTAATATTTGAATAATATACACTGAAAAGTTATGTGCGATAATTAGATCAATTTTGAATTATTTTGATCCCGTAATCAAATATAGAGATATAGTATTGAATCGGGTTGGATCGGGCTATAAATGTTCATAATATCTCTGATTAGTTGTTAATTATTATTTATTTAATACTAACTTTAGTAAACCCGTGTATTCTACGGGTTGAAAAAATAAAATATTATATATAATAAAAATTTATGAAGTATAAAATGATAATCTAAAATAAGATATGATTAAAATTACATATGAGTAATAACTATAAGTAATAAAATAACGATATCAATTTTTAAACTTTTGTTTTTAAACTTTCTTTCCAAAAGTTAAACATTTTTTTCAAAACAAACCGTATTAAAAATATTATTTTTTAATTTTTTTTATTATAACTCCTAATTTTAACTATTTTAAGTTTATAAAAAAATTTACTTTTTAAAAATACCAATTTTAAAATTTTATTAAAAATATTTTATTTTTAGATGTTTTAGAAAAAAAATTTAATTGTATGAAAAGTTATTTTCTAGAAATAACATTAATAAAAAGACATATTTTTAATTTATTAAAAAAATTAATCTAAAAAAATTAAAATTATTTAATATTTTTTAATTTAGGTAATTATTTAAAAGGAGAGGGAGGCGGAAAAATAAACTTAGGGGGTCTAGAAATATTACAAGTGTCCCCCTAAGTTACTTTTTTAATATTATATATAAATTTTTATTACATATACAAATAAACAAATTGAAGAGAAAAAACTTATTATTTTAGAAAATTATAAACAGTCTTAGAATATTAAGCCAAAAATAACACATACAACCAAAAGCAGGGTTGTAAACGAGTCAAACCGAGCTGAGATAGAGTGGGCTTGGCTCGTTTAAAAATCGAGCAAAGCTGAGGTGACTCGTTTATCTTTACAAGCCAAAAATATGAGCTTAGACTTTGCTTGTTTATATACAAGTCAAGTTGAGCTAGCGTGTGAGCCAACTTGTTTATTTATAGAAAATAGTTTTGTTATTTTTCTACAAATATTCATATATATAAAAACAAAATATAATATTTTTTTTTCGTTTATCATAACTCGTTGAAACAATTATACAAGATTGGTATTTTATTATTTCTGATCATCATCTATATTTTAGACATAGGTTATTTTTTATGAAACAAAATCAAATTGACTATATTTTATGATCTATTCAAATAATATGACAAAATTTTGGTTTATAATTTATTAAATTTATAATTTAACCTTACTTTAAGCAAGCCAACAAGCGAGCTCACAAGCAAATCACAAGCCGTGCTGACATTGGCTTGCGCCTGACTTGTTTATAAAAAGAGCCATTTTAAAGCGAGCCACTTTCGAGCAAGTTATGAGCTGTGAGATTTTGAACGGCCTTAGACAAAAGAAACCGATTCTATAACGTAAATATTGCATTTTTTGTTTTAAGTTGTAAGTAATAAGACGTGTATATTTTCCGATATAAAGAGAATGCTTTCTAAGCTATATGTAGATTTTACTGCAAAGTTGAATATCTAAGTGTGTTTTATATTTTTAAAGAAAAACCTACCTACAAATGTTGATTCCATAAATACTCAAAACAAACGCATTGAAGGCGACTACAAACCTACCTACAGATGTTGTAATTGTAACCAAACAAGACTTTTTTATTCTACATTTCACAAATACCCTCATAAAAATTTATTTATACACCCTTTGGTGATGAGACCAAAAAACAATAAAGCTAAGCTTTCCTAATAATGCTAGTCATAATGGAATACTCTGACAAAACAGGTTGCTATTTCACGGAATCGAATGCCATAAGAGGCAGATTTCATTTGCTTTCTCTTTCGTGGAACGAAGTTGATCCATGGCCATTAGGATTTGGCATCTTGTTTAGGGCATTCATCTTTTAACGTATCTTAATAAATTACTTCCTAACAAGTTTGTAACTAGTGGTGGTTTAGACCTAGTGGTAAGAGGTGAGTCTCACAATCCAAAAAGATGGGTTTAGGTTTGTCTAAGGGGCTGTTTGATTGCATCTGACTGATCCTCTGACTGCTGACTCGGTCAACCAGTCAGTGCGTGTGATTTTCAAAAAATAGATTCTGACCGAGTCAGCCCTTCTGACCCACCCTTGTTTTACCTTCTAACACAGTCAGTTTTTTTAAGACCTCTGACCCAGTCTCCACTGCTGACCACATCAAATAGCCCCTAAGACAAAAAAGAATTACTCAAGTGAAATCATATGTGTTAAAAAACCAAGTTTATTTGAAGAAATTGATACTCTTAGTTCCTTTTGTAATGTATGCGAACTTTTAAAAGTTATTGAAATTGAATTCCATTTGTTTTCAATAAATGTTAGTTGCCTTTTATGGTTCTTTACTCTTGTTTGGGGACTTCAAAAAAATTTCCACTTTATTGATGAATATACAAGAATGAGTTGATTATTTGCAAATTCAGGAGTGATATCATTACATGGATGTAGTAAATTTTGTATATAATAGTATTAAGATTCGTGTGTTGCGGCTCTTTAAATCATGAATTGTTAGCACACACACAATACAACCGACAAAAACGATTTCATATGTAAACTATCATCAACAACATACTACAAAATCTACCTTAGGTACAACGAGGCTAATGATATTACAACTTACGTTGATTATAAGTTCTTTGGCACATTTTTGTTGTTTCCAACTAATGCTTGTTGCTACTGATTCAAACAACTAACTATAACTAACTGAGCTGATGACCGGAGATTTTAGCTAAGCACTTCTCAGCATAATATATTCTATCTACAAAGACATGTTAATGAAGTCTCAAAACCTCTCAACATTACTATCACATGGTTTAAATTTGTAATTGCAGCTATCTTCAAAAGACATTATCAATGAAATTAACTTAATTAACTACAAACCTACCCTCCCGAAAAGTTTGGCATTAAGGATCTAATTCTTTGAAATAAATTTCACTAGCACTCTCATATTAGAATCAAAAGGAGTCAAATTTAAAAGTAGGACTTGTATTTTAAAATCATTCTATGAAATATTTATTCTATGTAGATTATGCAACTAGCATAAAAAGTAACCAAAAGTTTGTGCATATATTGATGATCGTGTTTAGTTAACAACATAAGATGTACTAGAAACAATAATCTTAAAAATATATATATTTAAGAAATAATAAGAAAATTATTGTTAGGATTTCTAGTGACATGTAACACAAATTTACTCTGATTTCGATCGACTATGGGGTTGATTGAACAGTTTTAAAGCATTGAACTCTATCGTATGGTCTTGTGGAGGTTGAAAGGGTGGCTCATGTGGGTGCTGATTTTGGGATTGTGAGGGAACAGTCCAAGGTGTAGTTCAATAAAACTAGGTTAGTTATGGGGAAGGTGGAGGCATAAACCACCATGGATGCTAGTAAGGATGGGGATTAGAGGTGATAACCCAAGATGGTCGAGTGAAGCATTGCATATAGGCTGGTATGGTCAATTCAAGAGATGCGGTTGGATAAGTTGGGGTAACACTGGTTTGCTAATCTTGAGCCCCCAGAGTTTGGATGTTCACGGTGAGGGGAAGTGGGGTGGCAGGTCATGTGTGACCGCTACAACTATAGCTGGTGAGTTGTTTGAATTATGATCTAATAGGCTTTGTTGTTTGAGTTGCTACAAGTCGCATCCAAGTTGGAAGACTCTAGTTAATTAAAGAGGCGATCATGTCATATTTTGAAGAAAACCCACAAACTAGTTGAAGAACAAGGTGGTTCTCGTTGATGAGGTCGTAAACATTAGATATCATCAAGTTCTTTGAGTTTTTGATGATATACATCAAGCGAGTGCATGACATTAAGGGTGAGATTCATGGATTCGTAATCTAGGGAAGTACCCTAGAGCCTTTGTTATTCAATAAGATGTTTTAATGTGGATCCAAGCTTCGAGGGCATTCTAATAGGGTTCATGAACACAGTCTAGTGTAACACCTATATGAATTTGATAGCTAATTTGTATTTCAATAGAGTAAGATGCTAGGTCAAGTTAGGTCCAATAAGGATTACGATCTATCTAAGACCCAAGTCTTAAAGGTAAGCTCATATAAACTATTAAACTTTGTTTTAACAAGTCAAATGGTAAATCGAGGAGCATGTGAAGGAAAATGTAAGTGTTTTAACAATAAGAGCATCCATGCCTTTATCATTTAAGCTTCTATTAAAAATTGATATGGTTTAAACAAAAACTAAAATGAACCTAATGTGTAAAACCAGTCACATACCATAACATTTCATTACCTACCATAACACTTCAAATCACAATTAAAAGATTGTAGACAAAGAAGAAACACGAGACACAACCTTAACTATTGATAACCACTTTAAATATCTTCAAATCAAAGATGAAGGTTATTGATGCATCTGTACCCATTTGGAGCTCCATGGATAATACTATAATAAAAAAAATTAATGAAACCTCAATACACAAATTGATAATATTTGAAGTGTATGAAGAATGGATATGGATATTACTTAAAAGTTGCTACCATCATAAGTCAGAATCGATCTTCAATATCTTCTACAATTTCTTCTTCCACCTAGTTTCCATTCTCCTCTCATTTGAATATATGAAAAATAAAATATGTATGATTTACTATTAACATCACACATAAACATGAAAGTATATGCAATCTAAAGTTACAAATATAATAAATTAACCATCATACCTTTTAAATCAAACAATCAATCACGTGTGCATACAACGCCTCGACATTTGAAGATACAAGTGAATTTCAGTATTTACTTATACTTCCAATACCGAAAGATGATTCTGAAGTAACAGTCATGATTGGAATGCTCAAAATGTCACGAGCCATTAAAGCCAACCGTGGATACCTTCCTTGATTATCCTTCCAATATTGTAAAACATCAAGTTCTTGTTTTATATCAAGTGAATGTTCCTCGAAATACATTGTTAAGTGTGACTTTTCTCTCTTAGTACTTTTAAATTGGCTTTCAAATGACGCGATCCCATCCAACTCATCAAATACATCAACATAAACATTCGAACTTCCAGCCAATGAAGAATTGTGCGTCTCTAAATGAACATCATACTCCTTATCATATTACTTATGAATGCCATCATAAATACTCTTCAATTCTCCTGGCGTACGTCATTTGTCATGTTAAATTTTGAGAAACAATACTCAAAAATCTTAAACTTATACCGTGGATCTAAAATATCGATAAAAGACAACACCACACTATAACTTTCTCAATATTTTTAAAACTTCTTTTTCATGTCTTAAGCCATATCACTTATAACACGGTCCGTGTTATGAATTACCTCTTCAATAAATGATTGAATTCGCCACACATTACGAAAATATAAGTTGGAAGTAGAATAGGAGCTTCCATAAACTATAGTCGTGATTTCAAAAAAAAGGTTTCAAAAATATTGTGATTCTTTCCACTCTTGTCCACTCATCTTCCAATAGAAAAGTCTTATAATTTGAATCAACTAATGCTAAACGAGCATACGGCTGTTTATAAGTCAATGCGTGAACTTATACTTTCTGGAAGCACTTGCTTGAACATATTTTACCGACTCCCATACCTTCTTGATGGCTTCTTCAATTACTTTTAACACGGCTTGAAGAATAAGATTTAACACATGTGCAGAACAACGCACATGAGTAAAATCTCCATCACAGACTAATGTGTTATTAAGACGCAAATGACTTTTTAGATATTCTACTAAAACATCATTATACTTGGTATTATCTAGTGTGATAGTAGAAATCTTTTTCTCAATGCCCCAATCTGTTAAAAATTAATCAAGTACTATGCTAAAATGAAACCACTATATAGAGGGGGTATAAGTCGAAAGTTCAACGCTTTTTTTCTCAAAATCCAATTCTCATCGACCTAGTGGGCCGTCAATGCCATAAATCCATCTGTTGTGATAGAACTCCATAAATCAGAAGTCAGACATATTCTACTTGTTACTTTTGTAACTCATCTTTGAGAATCGCTTTCTATTTATCATAAATATTTAAGACATCTGACTTTGCTGTGTTTTTTTGTTATGGGATTCGCATCACGGTGTAAAAACTTATACAAATCTCTTGCTGCCTCGTGTTCAACATAACTAAACGGGTAGTCATGTTTGATGATCGAATATTCTAGTTTCTCTCTATACATCGCTTGATCTAAAGGGGCACATTTATTTTGGTTGACAAGGTTCATCAAGATCAAAACACTTCGAAATATGTTGCTTCATGTTAGATGTCTCTGATTTTGGATTTACACTATATAATTTTTCACAGCCAGTACAAATTGTTTTTTTATCCCCATCAGCTCTAACCGGTAGTTTTTCAAAATAATCACAACTATAGAATGGTTCTTACTCGAACTAAAAGAACTTACTTCATCATCAAAATCAGTGTTATTTGACATATTTGATGTCTCCTACAATATATAAATCATGACTTTGAAATAAAAACTATTAGAAAATTATATTATATGGGTGTTTGAATTGCTAACTATGATTCCATTAACTCAAATTAATATTATAATAGTTAGGTGACAAAAAAAATAATAAAAGACCTATTTGACCCGTCTCACATTTAACCACAACTTAACCCTGTTAGAGGTCAAATAAAAGCTTAGCCAACCCGATTTACTAAATCATTGAAAATGGTAAAAAATAGAACGGCAACATCAGATGCTTACAGATTCAATTGAATATTTATTATATACTTATTAACATACAATCTATTAAGCATTATATAATCTCTCACCACAATTTAATTTTATGATGAACTTATTAACATACAATCTATTAAGTATTAACATATATAATCTTTGACCCACAAGTCCACAACCACAAGACCATAATAAGGGTCTAAACCATCAACTACAATTTAATAAGACACTCGACCTCTGATGCAAATTCATTCATACTTACTGAATCATATAGAAATACTCATCTACAGTACAAAATCAATGGAAAACAATTATTCATTATATGATTCATTAGTAATTATGGATGTATATTAAATTATTAATATTCAATTGATAGCTATACACTAAGGAAAACAATTATTTTATATATGATTCATTAGGAATTATGGATGTATATTTATCATTAATTATTCAACTCATCAAATGTGCAAAGACCGACATATCGCAATTAATATGACCAATTATTATTATATGAAACACAGAGCAATCTACAAACACGATACAAGCCCCCATTTTCAATTTCATCCTTAAAAGTCAAAACGTATAGCCGACTTGGGGAGATTAACGAAGTGGAAAGGAATCAAAATTAAACATAGTTGTCTAATTATGCTCTAACTCAACTTCTCTTTCTTTCAAAACAAGGCCTAAGAACGATAATTATGGTTGGGTTTGGACTAGCTCGGCCCATATCCATTACAACTTTATTTGGGCTCACCAAACACATATACAGATATACTGATCACTGATGTACAACACAATTTTTTGGTCCAGTTCAACGTGTCTCGTCTCATTATAATTGATACAACTAATACTGAAAATGGTAGTAGACTTGGGCATAAAAACCGGGTTCGGACCCGACCCGGAACCGGGTACGGGTACGACCCGGTATATGCATACCCGGGTTGGACCCGAAAAAAACCCGTAGGGTTGGAACCGGGTATGATTTTCTAGAATTTCTTAGAACCCGACCCGACCCGGAACCGGTTGAACCCGGGTTGGACCCGGTTTCGACCGTTTTTTTTTATTTTTAAAAAGTGGCCGTTTTTAACGGCTATATAGCCGTTACCTTCGATTTGTGGTTTTTTTGGTCACTTTTGCCCTATAAGTTAGTATAAATAAGTGTGGGTTGATATGGTTTAGTACCCAAGTCTCAAACGCAAAAACATACGCAAAAAACGCAAAAAATACTCTCGTTTACTCTCGTTTTACACGTTCACTCTCTCCTTTTACACTTTCACTCTCTTCAATCTTGATATGGCTCACTCACAATCTTCCGTTGGTCAAGGTTCGTCCAACGCTCCAACCGTCGTTCGTGTTCTTGCACACAATCGTAACATGGATGTTTGGTGCAATTGGGATATGGTTGAGTTGAGTGACGGGTCTGTAAAGGCTCGTTGCAAGTTTTGTGGAGCTTTGCTTGCTAAAGATTCTAACACGACTTTAAACAAACACATTAGCAAGAAGTTTTGTAAGTCGTTGAAAAGTAATCCGGATTCGCAACAAACACAATTGGGTGGAGACGGTGGAATCTTTAATTACGATGTTAATACGGTTCGAGATCGAATGGCGAAGTTCGTGATTCAAGAAGCTTTGCCTTTTAGTCACTTCGACAATCCTCGTTTGACCAACTTAATTCGAGAGACGCTTCAACCTCGTTACACTCACGTAAGTCGTACTACACTTAGACGTTATTGTTTAAAATTATGGAAACAAGCAAAAAATGATTTAATTGTATTATTTGAAAATTTAAATACCGGTGTAAACTTAACTAGTGACGTTTGATCGGCTCCACACGGTCTACCCGAATCGTACCTTTGCGTCACCGCTCATTGGGTGGATCCCAATTCATGGCAATTGATGAAACGTACGATTGCATTTGATCTTTTTCCACATCCACACACCGGAGAATTTTTGTTTTACTTTTTAGATAATGTAATAAGTACTTTTAAATTACAAAATAAACTTTTTTCAATTGCATTTGATAACGCCTCTAACAACACAACAGCGGTTGAAAAATTAAAATTAAAATATCTTCCGATTGCAAACGGTGATTTTTTCCTTACTCGTTGTGTTGCACATATTATTAATTTAGTAGTGCAAGACGGACTATCCGGGCAATATGTTAATAACTTTATTACATCTTTTCGATTTATGTTACATGACGTTTTTAAAAAAAGTAGAAGAAGATATCAAGATTATAAACAACTTTGTAAGGATACGCACTCTAGATTTTTAGGTCCTAATTGGGATGTACCTACTCGGTGGAATTCGACTTGTCACATGTTTGAATGTGCTTTAAAACAAAAGGGAACTTTGAAAGCTTTTCATAATAGTCTTTCGGATAATGGTGAAGCCGACCCATTTCCGGATGCGGGTTGGGAGAATCTTCAACGTCTATCCGAGTTTCTTGAGGTTTTTAAAAACTCAACAACAAAATTATCGGGAGTTTATTATTCCACTAGTTATTCGGTGCTTCAAGAACTATATTTTATGTCTTTGAATTTTAAAAATTTTCAAAATAAAAATAATATGTTTAATCAAATGATAGAACCAATGAAAGAAAAGTTTAAAAAATATTTTAAGGACTTACCACCCGTTTTTACGTGTGCCGCCGCTTTAAATCCGTTTCTAAATGTTGCGGGGGTTGAATGTTTGATAGATGAGATAAATGACAATTTGGATATGCATGACGAAAACCCTGATTTTTCAAACGAGGCAAAAGAAAATTTTAATCATAGTTTGAAAACAATTTATAATTTTTATTTAAATAGATATGGGCCTAACGTAAACATAACCATGCCAAGCGGATCAACCTCAAGTGCTAGTACCTCGCTTAAAGACCCTGTTTTGACTATGTTGAATGTTGTTCGGGATGTGACGGCTAAACGTCAAAGGGGTAACACCCCAACAAGTGAGCTCGGTAGATATAGTTGAACGGATTTTATTTCCACTATGACTACCGAAGATTATCGTGCATTCGATATTTTGGCTTGGTGGAAAGGAAAAGAATCTCAATTTCCGATTCTTTCTGCTATGGCCCGTGATTTACTAAGCGTCCAAGCTTCTACGGTAGCTTCGGAATCTGCTTTTTCTCTTAGTGGCAGGGTAATATCATTACGAAGAACAAGACTAACTCCGGAAGCAGTGGAGATGTGCATTTGTTTAAAGGATCACTTAGACGCAACGGATCGTATACAAGACCAAACAAGCCTCTAAGACGAGATTACACTCGAAGCTAAAGTACATGATGAAGAGGTAGAAGACGGAGTATCTTCTGGCATATCCGATGAAGAATTAGCATTTGATCAAGCATCTCGTAGTAGATAAAATTAGACGATATTGTTATTTTTAAGTTGTTTTAATATTATATGTCTTTCATGTTCTTTTTAAATTTCTTTGTCATTCAAATGTTTTATATAAAAAGTATTTAATATTTGTATATTATAAGTGTAGCATTTTCTGCTCAAGATTTGTATATATTTATATATTAAGTTGTTTAAATTTTTGTCATTCAAGTGAACCCGGTTAGGAAAAGAAAAATAAAAAGAAAAAAAAGGAAAGAAAATATAAGAAAAAAAAAACATACGACCCGGTGTTCGACACACACATAAGAAAAGAAAAAAAGAAAAAAAAAAAGGCAAAAACCCGGTTGAACCCGGGTTTCATACCCAAACCGAACCCGACCCGACCCTACCCGGGTATACCGGGTAGGGTTTGTATCTCGCTGAACCCGACCCGGGTTCGTACCCGGGTTCACCAATACCCGGGTACAAAAAACCCGGTTGGACCCAAACCCGGTTTGTACCCGGGCCCGGGTCCGGCCCAAACCCGTTTTGTGCAACTCTAAATGGTAGTGCATTATTAAAGCAATCATTACTATTTTCCGCATTATACAGTTGTTGAACGTATTTGTTAATGTTTAATTGAACAATATGAAACCGCACTTATCAGATTTAATGTAACCAAACAATTTCCCGTTTATAAAAGAACCTTTGGCTGTGGGTGCCAACACAAAAGATTTGAAGAATGTATATGTATATTGATATTGATCCATGAATTTACAAACAAAATTAAATACATAGTTTCAAAACATATAAAGAATATTAATTTAACTAATATCTAGAAAATTAATATAAATTTAATGGACAAGATATGTGATCGCCAATGCCACAAATAAAAGAACATAAGCTATCCCTTGATCAATAGCTGCTCCTGCATTTTAACCAAATTATAAAATCAGTCTTCATTGCACAAACTAAAAAAATAAATAAAAAAATCACATATAAAATTCACTTAATTACTATAAAAGATTTAAGCTGACCATCATTGGAAGGCAATGGAGCTGGAGAAGGAGCAAAGTTTTGAGCTTTGCTAACTTGCAGAATTGCCATGATCATAAAACCAATGATTGGCAAAACATTTAGTCTCACAAAATTCATCGTCTCGTTATTTATTCGAATCTTGAAACGGGCTCGAGATCTGGTCTTCTCAAAAGTCGGGTTGATGATCGAAAAATATGGATGAATGAATGAATAAATGCTAGTTTTTGGGCGTATATATATGAAAGAATATGGGAAGGAGTGTTGAAGTTTCTTTGGAAACAAAGGGAAGCCAAATGTGAAGGAAATAGCGTACGTATGCCAAGTCAAACGACCACATGTGACTTTGAATCGTCATTGCTGACCGGAAAATCTAGATACTTTTATTTAATAATATTCTAGTCAACGGATGAAATACATCACGCCAATGCCAGCTTAATAAAAAATGAGTGTAATTTGGGTTGTAGTCGTAGTATGCGTTTAATTATGATAAAAGTAAATTATGACGTAGTTTAGTAGTATTGTATGTTTACCGTTAAAAAAAAAATAAACATGACCCTAATCATTATCAAATAAAAAAAATAAAAAGAAAAGGAAGAAGAAGACGACCCCTTAGTTAAGATTAATTTGTTCACGAGGGGGCCACAAGTAATAAATTGTTTAAATGTGTTTTGGAACCAAGTCATGATAGTCACAAGATCGCTTATAAAAATATGAAATAGAAGATAGTGTTATATGCATTTCTAGTGTTCAAAGTAAAGAGTAGATAATAAGAAGTTTTTATTTTATGAGTTTAGAAAACAGAAATTATTTAAGTAAAAAAACTAAAAACATAAGAACATTTAAACGGAAAATTAATAGAAGTATTACAAAATAAGAACAAAAGTCTCTAAAGTATGTTGAAAGGAGGTTTAAAATATGATTTTACTTTTCTATGGAATACGAGTCTTTTGGAACTATCACGAAACTAGTTATCTAATTATGGCTTTTCTTTTCTTTTATTTTTCTTCCGTTTAAAAGAAAATTATGGCTTTTCATTTGACCTTCATATATTGAGAAGCAAAACTTGTTTCCTTAGAATATTAAAAACTAGTTTCTGGGACTTCTAATTGTTTAGAAAAATCTCTTATTTCTTAAAATTAGTGGGAAACAATAGAAAATATTTTTTATAAAATACGAAAATAATATAAAAATAATTGTTTAAAAGAATATAGTAATTGTTTACGATAATATGCAAAATATATAAGTTATAGCACGAATCAGACAATAGGAGAAGGTCCTAATATTAAAACACTCGTAACTATAAATCGACACCCGTATATACGCCTCATATAGTACTATATAGAGGCCTATAGGGTTAAATATACTAAAAATAAGGAATATTAAAATCAGGTTGTCAGAGGGCTATACGGCCCATATAGCCCCACACGACCCTCTATACGACACATATAAGTCTATACGACGCGTACAACAAATTTCGACATTAAATACGAGGAAAAATAAGAAGGGCTGTCAGGGGGTTATACGCCACATATACGACCCCCTCATATACGACGTGTATGGAGCTCTATGATCAGTATAGAAACATGTGGATGTTGATTTATAATTAGGGGTGTCCTAATAATAAAAAATAAACGAAAAAATTAAATTTCTTTTGAGGTTGTTTACATGATTACCTTAAAGGAGATTAGACATTTTGAGGTTGTCATTATGATTACGTTAAAGGAGATAGGGCAAATTAGATTATGCATTTGTTAAGCGATGGAGGTGTATATCATTGGTTCAAAACATGTTGTATTTAAGTCTTAGAGTATTATAATAGGTTTTTTATTTTTATGTTAATGTGGTATATATTATAGAAAATGGTTGTAAATGTTTGTGGGTGGAGGAAAAATAAAATGTTACTGTTGGGTAAACACTGTTCAAGCCCTCTAAATTTTTTAATTTTAAAAAAAATGGTTGTAAGTAAAGGAGAGATAAAAAATAATAATAAATATATAAAAATATATTATATAATTGAAAAAAATAGAGAAAATGTAGTGTTTTTTAAATGTAATTATAAAGATAAAGATGGAAAAACTGATGTGAATGCTCTTACTAGAGATATATAATTTATATAAATTGAAGTAGAGTAGGGTCGTTCAAAAAACATTATAGATTTGTTCAGTGAAGCGAACTAGGATTATTTTTTCTCATAGTGTAGGTATTTTTCGATGATCGAATTTCTCGCATGCCAATTAATAATTTTCAGACCGGGTTGGGTCAAGTCATCTTATTTTCGGGTAAGGTTTAGTCACATGATCAAAGTTTGCTTTTCTTTTTTAAAAATCTTTCCTTAATTCCTAAATTCTAGTTTCAACAAACACAGTTATAATTAAAAGTTCAAAAAGCATACATGGTGCATGACATAACTTCCCTTTTGCGTAGGGTTCGAGTAGAGGTTATGTAGTTTTGCGATCTGAAATACACAACCTTACCCTACACTATAAAAACCTTTTATCTACATCTTAAACGGATGACTTAATGTCACAAAACAGTGAATTATTATTTGGTTTAAAATTGAATTCTTTTTTGTTTAAGGTTAACGGTGGGGAGTTGGGGAAATAAGGAAACTGAGTTTTTTAATTGATAATAAGCTCAAGTTATTGTGATTGATAATGATTGGCTATTTATAATTGATAGTAAGCTAGAGCTTGTATGCTAAACCAGTGGCGAAACCAGGATTTTATTCCTATGAGGTCACTATTTTCTGATGCTCGGATTATAACAATCAAATGTCTGAATTTTTGGATTGGGTCGGTTTGGGTTTCAACAAGAACAACTATAATTAATAACTATAATCATTAAAGTTTTAGCTTAAATCAATAACCTCAGTCAAGTTTCAAGTAACACGTATAAAGTTGTTATGAAATCTAAGAAGTTTCAAGTTTCATTGAGCATCAAGATCACCTCCAATTTTAACACTTTAAATTTCAAGAACCAATTGAATTGAATGTAATATACCTTCAGCATAACAGTAGCTTGCTTCTCCCTTTCCGCGTCAATTTCTTTAAGCCCGCATTATATAAGTAAAAAAGGTAAACAAGAGATTAACCAACGACCATTGGACTTATTGAAGAATGGCTTGTTACGGTGTATTTAAAAAAACAAAGACAACATTTTGTATTAAAGAACTACAAACCTGCATATGGAGAAGCAACATAATCAAATCATAAAAAGTAGATAAAAGTAGGGACGTGCAGATATCGGTGGAACAGAGTAAGACCAATATTGACATTCTTGCAGTCTCATTTTGAGCACCTACATTTGTATACTGAGACACTACGTTATGTTTTTAACACTCATTTAAGCATTTTACCAAACATCCTATATGCATTTCTTCAATATACTACATAAAACACCAATTTGAATCAGGTTTGTTATTATGAGCCAACCACATTGTGATCTTTTGGTTTGGGGATCAAAGACCAAGTATTATTCTTATAAAGGGCCTCAAGTTCGTTATTCATTGCTTCCACCTACTTTGGATTTTTAATAGCGGTTTTAACTCCTTTTGGATCGTTGGTGGAGAAAAGAGCCGAAAATAATCCATGAGTGTGAGTGTGAGTGTGAGTGTGAGCTAAATCAGCCTTGTACTTGGGCTTAAAAATTCCATTTTTGGAACGAGTGATCATTGGGTGACCGGTCGAGGGGGGCAGGTGGTGGTAGATTGAACCACAATATTGGTCGGTCCAATGGTGGTAGAAGATTGGGCTGGGATTGTCATGGGCCCAACAGAGTTGAGTGATGCTTCGGTTGTGGGCTGAGGTAAGGAGTGAGGTGCAGGTGTGGGCTGGGTAGCGGAATTAATGGACCCAAAATTGTTTGTGGTGAGAGAAGTGGGCTGGGAGTGAGCTTGAGTATTTAGGTTTTAGGTGGATGAATCATCATCACAAAGACTGCAAGGATGTGTTTGAGTGGATTTTGGTGGTGTTACAAGTGGAGGTGAAATGTCAGATGTTGGAACAGGTGGCTTATCAAGTAAGAAGGTAGAAAGATTTAACAAAGAAACATCCTGTTGAGCCATATTACCCTTGAATGGAAAAACAAGTTCATCAAACCGGGCATGTCGTGTAATATAGACCCGAGATGTAGTTGGGTCAAGGAAACTGCAACCCTTATACCGAGCACAATAACCAAGAAAAATGCAAGGGATGCTACGAGGTGCCAATTTGTGATCCACATAGTCACGTAGATATGGATATACACGACGAGCAAATGGACGAAAGTTGGTACACGAGAAAATAGAACTTCAAAGGGAGACTTGTTACGAAGAACCGGAGTTGGGAGACGATTTATAATGTAAACCACCGTGCTAAAGGCATAAACCCAATAGGACGCTGGTACATGACCATTAAATAGCATAGCTAGCCCGGTCTCGACAACTTGTCGATGTTTGCGTTCCACCCGACCATTCTGTTGAGGTGTGTACGGGCATGATAATCGGTGAAGTGTGTCATTTTCTTCAAGAAGTTTGGTAACATCGTGGTTTACAAGCTCGGCCCCACCGTTACTTTAAAAGATTTTTATCTTTCGAGAACATTGTGTTTGAACAAACTGTATAAAAACCTTGAACACGTCATAAAACCCGACTTTTGTTTTTAGCGGATAAAACCACGTGAAACGAGAAAAATCATCCACAAAAATCACATAGTAACGATAGCTATCAACTGAAAGTACCGGGGAGGGTCCCCACAAATCACAATGTATCAAATCCAATGGGTATAAAGCCCGTTTTTCATTTAATTCAAATGGCAATCGATGTGCTTTTGCCAATTGACAAGGAGAGCATATAGTTGGTTTTGGTAAGATGGAAGAATCAGATAAATATCCCAATTTATTCAAAAGTGAAACAATATCAAATGAGATATGTCCCAAACGGGAATGCCAAAGTTCAAAAGAAGCTTGAGGCTTGGTACGTGAGGATGCCACACAAGCTGTTGGATTATTATGAAGAACGTATAAACCTTGCTCACATTTGCCTTGGGCTAGGACCTCCTTCGTTGACCGGTCTTGAATATAAAAATAAGGTTGTGAAAATAATACATCCACATGGTTGTCGGTTCTTAATTTACTGTCAGATAATAAGTTTTTAGTGATGTCAGGAACAACAAGAATATCATGTAAATGAATATTATTAGGAATGGTAGAGTGACCAGTATGAGAAATATGAAGAACAGTACCATTTCCAAAAGTAACCTTGGTATCTCCCAAGAAAGGTTCAGGCTTGGAGATATTGGTGGTGGATGAAGTCATATGATCGGATTCACCCGAGTCAACAAACCAGTCGGGTGCCGATGTGGTGACATGACATTGAGCATTAAACGCTTTGGCCAAGTCGGAACTAGTAGCAGGAGCATTCTGAGCGTACGAGGCAAGTTGTGGGCAACCATTAGCATAGTGACCATCTATACGACATAGTTGACAGTGTGGGGGTCGGCGACCATGACCCCTGCCAGCACGATGAAACCGGCCACCACGACCACGAGTAGGAAGTCCAGACTAGAGGTGGCTAAAAAAACTGGTTCGGGAACCGGTTTAGCCGGAAAAACTGAAACCGGTTTCTGGCACAAACCGGTTTGGCCCAAACCGGTCCCGAACCGGTCCGAACTGCCGGTTCCTCCACCGGTTGGAGGTTTCAAAAAATGAAACCGATTTCAAACCGGTCCGATCCCAAACCGGTCCCAAATCGGTGCACCAAACCGGTTCCCAAACCGGTGCACCAAACCGGTTTTCAAACCGGTTTTAAAAACTAGCCGTTATATAACGGCTATATAGCCGTTTTTTGACCGTTTTTTGTGTTGTTTTATCATTATACCCCCATTAAGCTAGTATAAATATGTATTGGATGTTTTGGTTGAACCACAACAACTTAAAACGCTCTCTACTCTCAAACAACGCTCTCTATTCTCAAATACGCTCAATACTTTCGTTCAATTAAAAAAAAACTCACAATAGTCTCGTTCATTTCAAAATGGCCTCATCAAGTGCTCAATCATCCGTTGGTTATGATGCGTCTTTAAGCAACGTGATGGTAGCAATCCTTCCTACGAATAGGAACCCCAAAATATGGTGCAATTACGATTTATGTCAAATGGCTAGCGGTTCAAACAAAACTCATTGCAAGTATTGTCATAAGTTTTTCTAAAAAGATGCAAATACAACTTTGAAAAACCACATTGCGAATAAATATTATAAGGCTTTGAAAGGTGAACCGTCTCAAGATCAACCTTCGATGACAAGCGAAGGGAATGTTTGGGCTTATGACTTTGATGCGGTTCGTGAGCAAATGGCGCATTTTGTAATTCAAGAAAGCTTGTCATTCAAACATTTCGACAATGAACGTTTGACTTGGCTAATTCAACGAACTCTCCAACCGCGATACACACATGTAAGTCGTGCTACACTTAGAAGAGATTGCTTAAAAATGTGGAAAAAAGCTAAAAATGAATTAATATCTTATTTTGAAAATTTACAAACCGGTGTTAACTTAACTTGTGACGTTTGGTCGACTCCGTACGGTTCATCGGACTCGTACATTTGTGTCACCGCCCATTGGGTTGAACCCGATTCGTGGCAAATGATGAAACGTACGATTGCGTTTGAATTGTTTGATTATCCTCACACCGGTCAAAATATTTTTTATCTTATTGACAAAGTTATTAGAACATATAAACTGAAAAACAAAATCTTGTCAATATCTTTTGATAACACGTCAAATAATATGCTTGCGATAGAACATCTAAAATTAAAATATAAACCAATTTGTAACGGTGTGTTTTTTCATAGTCGATGTGTTGCGCACATCATAAACTTAGCCGTTCAAGACGGTTTAAAAACTATTGAAACAGTAAAAGATAGTTTTATAAGAATGTTACATGACATTTTTAACAGTAACCAAAGATATAGTAGGTATCGCAAGTTTTGTAAAGACGCAAATTCCAAGTGTTTAGGTCTAAATTGGGACGTACCTATAAGATGGAATTCGACTTGTAACATGTTTTAAAAGTCTATTGACCAAAAAGAAAGTTTAATAGCCTTTCATAATACTTTGGTGAGTCGTGGAAAGGCTTTGACTTACCATCCATCGGGTTGGGCTATTAGTGAAGAAATAACCAAAATGTTTAATGTTTTTAAAGCCGCAACTACTTGTCTTTCTGGAGTTTATTATCCAACGAGTCCATTAGTACTTCACCAAATTTACTTAATGACTTCAAAATTAAATGAGTTGTCGTTCAGAGGTAGACCTTATTCGGATATGATACCACCAATGAAAGAAAAACTTAAAAAATATTTTAAAGAAATGCCTTCGGTTATTACATGTGCCGCTGCCTTAAACCCTTGTTTAATATGTCGGGGGTTGAAACTTTACTTGATAAAATTACTTTTAATTTGGATTTAGAAGAAGAAAACCCATATTATGCTCAAAGTGCAAAAAATAATTTTAACACACATTAGGCCAAATGTTTGATGTTTATTTAGCAAAATATGGTGAAACATCAAACATACATGAGTCTATGCGGCATGCGGCACATAACGAAGGTTCAAATGATCCAATGTTTGCTTTGTATAATACTTTAAGAGATGAATGTAGCAAACGTTAACGTGGTAACACTCCGAGTAGTGAAATCGGGAGGTATAGTGGAACAAACTCTTTATCCACCATGACTCCATAAGATTTTAAAAATTTTGACTTGTTGGTTTGGTTGAAAGGTAAGGAAGATCAATTTTCAATCCTATCCACCATGGCCCAAGATTTACTAACCGTCCAAGCTTCCACGATAGCTTCGGAATCTGCTTTTTCTGTTAGTGGCAGGATTATATCAATACGAAGAACCCGACTCACTCCCGGAGCAGTTGAAATGTGTATTTTCTTGAAGGATTATTTGGATGCAGCTGAAAGAATACAAGACAAATGCTCACTTGAAGGAGAATTCGAATATGAAGCCGAAATATATGAAGACGAAGTAGACGGTGGATTGACACCCGGAATGACCTATGATGAAGCGGCATATGATGAGTACATTCATAATAGCTCGGGTTTTGGAGGCGAAAAATAAAATATCTTAATATGCAATGGACGAAGGAGAACGACTTTAGTTTTTAGAAGTTTACGTTATTTGAATTGTTTATATGTTTTGAATAGTATCTTTATTATACATTTTATGTAATCTTTGATAAAAATAAATAATCATATTTAATTTTTTATGTATCATAAATCATAATTATATTTTTATTTAAATTTTACATTTTATGTAATCTTTGATTTTTAAGCCTTTTGTAATGTTTTATGTTTTAATATTTATAAATAATTTATATAAATGTGTAAGCTTTGATAAAAATAAATAATCAAATGTTTGATGTTTATTTAGCAAAATAATGTTTTAGATCAATTGAACAAGTTTTGAAGAATTTGATAAGTGTGAAAAACTTCTGAAATTTTGCTAAGTGTTTGGGCGTTTGGAAACTGTTTGGGCACATCAGCTAGGCGTTTGGAGACTGTTTGGGCGCATCATCACTGTTTGGGCGCATCATCACTGTTTGGGCGCATCATCACTGTTCAGACGCATCTATTTGGGCTTTTCTTCATTGGATTAAAAAAAAATGCAAACCCGAACCGGTTCGGGCCCGAACCAGTTTTCAAACCGGCCCGGATCGGTTCGATAGGTTTGAATTTACTAGCCCTAAAACCGGTTTAGGAACCAAACTGGTTTGGGGTTCAAACCGGTTGAAAATAAACCGGTTCAAACTGGACCGGTTTGAAACTGAACCGGTTTGGCACCAAAAACCGGTTTGTACACCACTAGTCTGGACCTGCCAGTTAGGGCGTTAAATGCCACAGTAGGAGTGGTTGTTCCTTGTAGTGAGCTAATGAACATTTCATGACTTTCAGCTTGAATAAGCAGGTCATGGACAGTTTCCACAGATCTGGAGGTTCTAATAGAGGTGAAAAAATTCTCAAAGGAAGGCCCAAGGCCGCATAAGAACCAATGGATTTTGTCGGCTTTAACAACGTGATGGCTAATAGCCGTAAGCTGATCACAGATGGCTTTAAATCGTCGACCAAAATCAGAAACAAATTGAGTACCCTTGGATAACATACGTAATTGATCACGTATATTTTGAATGCGTTCGGTTGAGGAGTTGTTGTATGCTGTTTCAAGTGCAACCCAGATCTCATGAGCAGTGGATAGCCCGACCACTTCAGTAGCGGTTTCTTCAGTGAGAGAGGCTTGAAGAATGATAATGGCACATTGATCGGCATACAACCAGGTCGAATATTTCGGGTTGGGGATTGATTTCTCAGAGACAACAACCTCGGCAGCAGGGATGGTGGATGAGCCATCGATGTGAGAGACCAGGTTTCGGAAGGTGAGAATAGGTATTAGTTGATTTCTCCATATTAAGTAGTTTGATGAGGTTAACTTTTTGGTGATCATGTGCATAATTTGGTTCATGGGGATGGAAGAATCAAGAGTAGATGATAAAGCTATGGCAAAGAGATGAAAGGGGAGGAATGGACGAGAGGGAAGGGGAAGGAGGGGACAGGACGAAAGGCTCTATACCATATGAACCAATGGTCAATACTACCTACGAAAAGGTAGGAGAAAACTATTATATAAGTACAAAAGTAACATACATGAACTTAAAGAATGTATATACGAAAAGTCACTGTAATAAAGAACATTAAGTATATCTAATAGTTATGAAAGAAGATATGGAGACGATAGAGGTGGGACGATAATGAAATTAAGGGCTTTTCCTCCCATGGTTGAGTGCCACCCCTGTTCAGGAATAATCAAAGAGATGTTTAGAGAGGGCAAAGGGCTGGTCATTGGCTGGAGTCAGGGAGGTGGTGGGCTAGTCGTCACTTGGCTCACGGGTGGAGGTGTGAAAAACCAAAGGTATCGATGGAAACAGAAGCGAGTAGCAATGATGGAGGGAGGGTTTTAGATAGGGTTAGGCGTTAGGGTAAAAAGATATAAAGATTTAACGGTATATAAGTTATTTGCCTATTTAGAAGGAGTTCAAAAACTCACCCTTGCAAGAATCGAATTCATGGCCTCAAAAAACTTGGCCGCGCGTGCACTAAGTGGACAACCACTAAACCAAGGCTGAATAGTTGTTTGCAGCCTAAAATTAATTTTACTAATGGTTCACTTTCAGAAAAACTAAGGCTTCAAACGAAATTTTAGTATTATATGGTTCACTGCTAGTTCAAAAACCAATAGGGTCACTTGGCCCCGTTTCGTGAAGGGTAGTTCCTCCCCTGTGCTAAACAATAATTTCTTTATGTAGTCAAAGTTGTATAACCGTTTTAAGTTATATATATATATTTTTATATTGTTGGATCAGATGAAAGACTTAACTAGACTTTTCTAATTGATCAACAGATAACGAATAAAGATCTAAGTTAACTGTTTTACTTATCAAACACACATATACTTTGAGTAAATATAAACACAAGATGTTCTTTCAAAGTTTAAACTTGATTAATCTTTTCTGAGTAAAAATGATACAATCAGCAAATAAACAAGTGGGCTTACAAGCTTACCTCTAAACTCTACAAGTGAGAGGTGTTTTATACTATGAAAGGTAAACATTAAAAATAAACAACTTTACATCTATTCCTGGTTTACAAAAAGTATGTACAACTCAGACAAAAAGTTCACACATCAGAAGTTTACAGCTTCAGTACTATGTTGTCTTCAAAGGTAAAACACAACAGCCGCTAGAGTACTTCGGTGCCAGAGTACTTCGATAAAGACAGTCTTATGCAATGTTGTGATTGATCAGCACCGCATCCATTTTATTCTTGATATGAAGTCAATCAACACTTCATCACTTTCAGTGCTTATCAGCATTGGTTTAGCACTTGATATGTGCTAATCAGTAGTGGATTAGTGCTTGGCATGATTCGGCAGTTGACAGCCATTGTTAAATCATTGAATTTTTTATAGCTTCATCCTCTTCATAAATCAACATATATCATTAAAATATTTTACAATATTTTCATAAAATCAATAAGAATTGGGTTGTAATTGTCTTTCACAAAAACCTATTGTCAACTTCTCTAGTGTCCGCCAAAGGATTTGAAGCTAGGGGATGACCTGTAATGAATCTGGCCCTCTTTGTCCCTCCCCCTTCAACAACAAAAGCATAATTATAAAAAAAGAATGGGGTTACATGAAATTTTTATGTTATACGTTCTAGACAGTGTTTTCTGGCTTGAATTGGACTTGCCGTTTGGATCGGTATTCGGAGGGGCCATCGGTCCGATCCACCCCAATAGTTTTGTAGCCAAAGAACTGGTTGGTTCGAATGGGTTTGGTGGTCGAACTAGGAACCCGGTCGCACCATATTTTTTGATATATTGTTTTTAATTTTTCGGATTTTAATGGGTTTAACTGGTGGTTCGGAAGATGAAATGAAGTGTTAGACATAAGATTATTCTTGAGTTCTATATAACTATAAAATACACATATAAAAATATATATTGAATTATATATAACCATATATAATATACATATATATATATATATATATATATATATATATATATATATATATATATATGTATATATATATATGTATATAGAGATAGATATAACATATCTGTACTAATATATGATTACATTACGGGACACGTGTCCTTTTAATATTCACTCGCAATACCATTTTCCCACCCACAAAATTTCTCCAATGGCTTGCTAGTTAAAACCCTAGATCTCTCTTTGATTCTTTCAAATTCCATCACAACAATTCTATCGGCCATCTGTTAATAAGGAAATCTTCTAGAATTTAAGATATTCTTCACCGATTCAAGATCTAACTTCATATATTAAAGTTTGCTAAACATGAATCAGTGATAGAGGTTTAGATCGTGGCTCTGGTGGTTGGTGGTTGATGGTGATGTGAGGCAGTCATCGTGATTACGGCCAGAGGAGACGACATAATGTGAGTAAGGGTTTAAGTAGCTGCCGGCGACTAAGGTAAGTCTATGTGTGTTTCATCATAGAGATTAATTGTGGTAATCGTGTTAAAATCTTAAGAAATTGACCCCAGATTTGAAACCATTTATAGGTAGGTCATTGGTTACTAGAAAACTTCAATTTTGTATTTTGTTGTTTATTTTGCCTTTAATTTTATAAGGTTAATTGAACTGGTTTACTGTATGTAGAGTTGGGTGTTTGCTTGGATGGATACAGGGGATAAGCACTATGTTTTATATGCAGGGCCGTCTCAATATTTTTTTGACCCAATCGAACAAAAAGAATAGGACCTTTTCAAAAATTATTTTTATTAAAACCCTCATTATTTATCTGGGCTTGAGACCGGTAATAATAAACTAAAACTAAAACGTTTATAGTTTGCAGAGTTAATTTTATTTAATTATATATTGTGTATTTATGTATAGATGTTTTTATAAAATTTATTTTTCTAGCTTTATATGATTTAAATTTGTTAATGAAATATCTATTTTTTTAAATGTGGCTTTGTGGATTTATAGTGAGACTAAAAAACTTAAGACTTTATGGATTTGTGGTTTTTTAAAAATGCATGCCCAATTTTTTTTAATAGGCCCCTTAATTTTGAGGGCCTCCAAGCCCAATACACCATTGTTGACGCTATTGGGCTGGCCCTGTGTATATGACATTGGTTATTTAGTTCTTTACTTAAGGTTTCAAAACTATATTTTATTTGTGTTGTTGTTCATATTCACGGGTTTATAATGTAAAAAAATGGTCATTGGTTGTGATTACAAATCAAACTTGTCACTAGAAGTTGTTTATCCTTAACCCTAACCCTAAACCCTAAACCCTAAACCCTAAACCCTAAACCCTAAATATATAAAGAGTAAAGGAGCTAGTGATTATATGCAAGCTTTCATGTCCAAGAAGTAATCATAGCCCTAAAGGTCTAAAGTTTTCTTACTATATTTTGTAGCATTTTCTACCTCTTATAAGGTTATGTATGAATAACAAGCTAGGATGCTAATATTATACAGGTTCTGTGAGGAGACAATATTGATTCTCGCAACATGACTTATGAAGTTTGATATGTTTAATCTTCTCAAATGAACCCATGAGTCAATAAGTGTGGCAAGCTATGTAGTAGGTTGATGATGGTAATGTTGTTCAAGTTGCTTTTGTTCCGATTAAAGTGCTTTTAGTTCATGTTAAATGCTTATGCCGGTATGATCGAACCACTAGATAGGTTTTAAATAGATTTAACAAGCAAAACTAAAGGTTGATTGTTAATTGCCATCCACGTCAAGTATACTAATTGTATGCCTACAACTCTTTCTCTCTCAAATTCAAAAATTCACACATAATTCAAGGATACATTTTTATCGTTCCATTCACTTTCCAATATAGCATGACATGGTAGCATGACACGGTGTATGAAGACTCACAAGTTTATAGTGTTGGCCTTTTGGTGAAGGAAGTCTCACAAATTAAAGAACAAAAGGTTGGGTAGAGGTTATTTGATTTAAATAACAAAAGAAGACAATGTGCTACTAAATCTGCTTTATAGGACGGTGATTCTAAGCATTTTTTATTATTACATGTAGTACATTATTTCAGTTATATGAAGCACGTACATATTTATAAATTTTATTTTATTTTTTTAATCTTTATACAACCCGTGTAGTACATAAGTCTGTAACCTAGTATATATATTTATAACGTTATCTAGTTCTTAAATCCTTTCCAACCAGTCGATCAGGTGACTGATTCGCTCTCCGATCCGGTTATGAAAATATTGGTTCTACAAGAAACGCAATAATATGGTATCGATTGACCAAGATGGTCTCTAACTACCTCCACCAATGCATTTGTTGAATATATTTCTTAAGATACAACTGACAAAGAAAAATACCATCCGAAATGACCAATTTGCTTAAGGGTACCTCCAACAATTTTGATGTTGCATATTTTGTCGAAGTGAACAAGAAAGTGAGATGTTTATTCGATCAAAAGGTATTTGAGAATGTAGTATCCCTTTTCTTTTTACATTCGTCTATTATAATACTAGTAGTTAGACCACACGTAGTCACATGGTCTTTCTTGCTACATCCATATCACTAGTTAAACAATCTCCTTGCTAAATCTATCATAGGTTAACAATCTATTTGCATATTTCTGGATCTCTCACAACAATTTCATATTTAATTATATCTGGCCTGTGAACATAAGAAAAACATATAACTTGCTATTAAAACATAATTTTAGTATTTTTACATTTAAAACATGATATTATTATAAATTATATAAAATACTTTTTATATATATTCAAAAAATTATTTATATAATTTTTACGTATATAATAATTTATAAATCTTTGTTGTTCATATCAATAAAATTAATTAAAGTCTAAAATATATTCATTTCTTGTCTTATTTATATATACATTTAATTTAACTTATCAATGAACACTTAATATGCTTAGACTATATCTACACCATGTTTAAAGGACAATTTTGGTATAATAATTTTGTTTAGAAAGGAATTAAATGCTAAAGTGTCTTAAATGTAACTAAAATAATGATTTTATCTCCCTTAAATGCTTATATAAGTATACCGAATTAAACCCGAATTTCATCACGGTTTGATTTTAAATGTATACGAGATTGCCGCAACTATAGTTATAGAGGTTATATTGGTTTTGGTGAATTTAATGATATAGACTCGGATTCTTATGGATGCCTACACATACTTTAGCGATTTGTTATTATACCGTAATGATACTATTACCAACCATATGTATTTAATAGGTCATGGATATCAATAAAAATGAATATGTTAAAGGTGTTCAAATAAAAACTTTTATCAAATGTAGAACATTATTTTATGATGACCGGTATATTACAATTAAATTATTACTGATCCAATAACATGATAAAAACATACTATTAGATTGTAACTAATATAATAACAATATTGTTATTATTATTATTACCGTACAATAATAATTATTATTAGTATGATTATATTTGTTCAATACACCCTTGCAAGATTCAAACTCACGGCCTTAAAAAATTTGACGCACATGCACTAAGTGGACAACCACTGAACCAAGGATGAATTATTGTTTGCAGCCTAAACTTAATATTACTAATGGTTCACTTTCAGAAAAACTGTGTTCAAATGAAATTTTGGTATTATACAGTTCACTACTAGTTTAAAAATCAATGGGGTCACTTGACCTTATTTCCCGAAGGGTAGTTTCGCCTCTATGCTAAACAATAATTTCCTTACATAGTAAGTTAACTGTTTTACTTATCAAACACACATATACTTTGAGTAAATATAAACATAATATGTTCTTTTAAAGTATACACTTGATTAAAAAGTGGGCTTACAAGCTTACCTCTAAACTATACAAGTGAGAGGTGTTTTATACTATGGAAGGTAAACACTAAGAATAAACAACTTTACATCTAATCCTGGTTTTCAAAAAGTATCTAGAACTCAGACAGACAATCATCACATCAAAAGTTTGCAGCTTCAGTATTATGTTATCTCTAAAAGGTAGAACACAACAGCCACTAGAGTACTTTGGTGCCAGAGTAGTTTGATAAAGACTGTCTTGTGCAATGTTGTGATTCATTAGCACTACATCCATTTGAGTGATGATATGCAGTCAATCAACACTTCATCACTTTTAGTGCTGATCAGCATTGGTCAACACTTGACATGTGCTGATCGGTAGTGGATCAGCACTTGGTATGATTAAGCAGTTGATAACCAGTGCTGAATCCTTGAGGTTTTGGTAGCTTCATCCTCTTCATAGATCAATGTATATTTATTCAATATTTTCACAAAATCAATAAGAATTGGGTTGTAATTGTCTTTCACAAAAACATATGGTGTTAGCTTCTCTAGTGTCTGTGAAAGGATTTGAGGGTAGGGGATGACCTTTAATGAATCTGGCCCTCTTTGTCCCTCCCCCTTTGACAACAGTAGCATAATTATAAAAAAAGAATGGGGTTGCATGAAATTCTTGTGTTATACGTTCTACACAGTGTTTTCTGGCTTGAATTGGACTTGCCATTTGGACCGGTATTCAGAGGGGCAATCAGTCTGATCCACCCCAGTAGTTTTGTAGCCAAAGAACTAGTCGGTTCGAATGGGTTTGGAGGTCGAACTAGGAATCTGGTAGCAATAGAGTTTTTGATATATTGTATTTAATTTTTTGGATTTTAATGGGTTTAACGGGTGGTTCGTAAGATAAATTAAAGTGTTAGACATAAGATTATTATTGAGTTCTTTATAACTATAAAATATACATATAAAAATATATGCTGAATTACATATAACGATATATATTATATACATATATATATAATTATAATATGTATATATTATATATACATATATATATATATATATATATATATATATATATATATATATATATATATATATATATATATATATATATATAATTATAACATCATCTTGTTCTTAAATCCGTTCCAACAATTCTATCAGGTGACTGATTCGCCCTCCGATCTGGTTATGAAAATATTGGTTCTACATGAAACACAATAATATGGTATCGAATGACCTAGAGGGTCTGTAACGACCTCCACCAATGCATCTGTGCGAATATATTTCTTAGGATACAACTGGCAAAAAAAAAAAAAAAAAAAAAATACCGTCTGACATGACCAATTTGCTTGTGGGTACCTCCAACAATTTTGATCTTGCATATTTTATGGAAGTGAACACGCAAGTGAGGTGTTTTTTCAAAAGTTATTTCAGAGTGTAGTATCCCTTTTTTTACATTCGCCTATTATAATACTAGTAGTTAAACCACATATTGTCATATAGTCTTTCTTGCTACACCCATATCACTAGTTAAACAATCTCCTTGCTAAATCTATCATAGGTTAACAATTTATTTGTATATTCCTGCATCTCTTACAACAATTGTATATTTAATCATATCTGGCTGTGAACATAAGAAAAACATATAACATTACTATTAAACATAAGTTTAGTGTTTTTACATTTAAAACATGATATTATTATAAATTATAGAAAATCCTTTTTATATATATTCAAAAAATTATTTATATAATTTTTACATATATAATAATTTATACATCTTTGTTGTTCATATTAATAAAATTAATTATAGTCTAAAATATATTCTTTTCTTGTCTCACTTATATATACATTTAATTTAACTTATCAATGAACACTTAATATGCTTAGACTATATCTACACCATGTTTAAAGGACAATTTTCTTATAATAAATTTTTTTACAAAGGAATTAAATGCTAAAGTGTCTTAAATGTGACTAAAATAATGATTTTATCTCCCTCAGATGCTTATATAAGTATACCCGATTAAACCCAAATTTCATCGCGGTTTGATTTTGAATGTATATGAGATTGCCACAATTATAGTTATAGAGATTATATTGGTTTTGGTGAATTTAATGATATAGGCACTCAGATTCTCTTGGATGCCTACACATGCTTTAGTGATTTGTTATTATACCGTCATCATACTGTTACCAACCATATGTGTTTAGTAGGTCATGGATATCAATTAAAATGAATATGTTAAAGGCATTCAAATAAAAACTTTTATCAAATGTAGAACATTATATTATGATTACTGGTATGTTACTATTAAATTTCTACAATTCAAATATGTAACACCCGAAAACTACAAAAAAAAGAGAGGACAGAAAGTAAAGTAGCAAATGGGACAATTTATTTAAAAGCAAGGGTTAAAAGTGTGCAAGGGCCAAACCGGCCCATGATGGGGTTTAAAAGAGAGATGGCCGCCCATACTCTCTCCCATGCACTCAAACCAACGACTTTAGAGAGAGAAAAAGGCTCTCCACCGGTTCTAGAGTGAGAAAGTGGAAAATTCATGGTGATTCTTCTCAGATTTAGTCGGGTTTAAGCTTCTGGACAGATCTTTACGTGTTTCTATGTGATAAGTTTGAATGTTTACTTGTGTATAGGTGTTAGAACTCCAGGTTGCTCTCGGGTTTGTAGTGGTTTGCTTGAAGGCTAGTTAAGGTGAGTTCTAGATCCCCTATTTACATGTTTTTTACTTGTTTGGGGCTGAAGTGTAGTAAAAACGATGTTTCTTGACCAAAACTATGTTTTCCATATTTAAAAATGACTTTTTATGAATAATGCATGCTTTTTAATGATTATGTGTTGATAAATGGGCATACTATGTGTGAATCTGATAAATCTATGCTAAGTATACGTTTAAAGATGTTGTATGGAACTAGAATTCACAAAAGCAGGACATAAGTGTTTAAACAACTGTCCGCTGTGGGCATTGGATGTCCGTTGTGGACACTTGGAAAGGTTTTAATGTTGTCCGCTGTGGACATTAACTGTCCGATGTGGACACTTAAGTATTCTAGACTATTAGTTATGGACACTTAAGTATTCTAGACTGCAGTTGTGGACACTTAAGTATTCTAGACTGTCCGCTCTGGACACTTAAGTATTCATGAATGTCCGTTGTGGGCACTTAAGTGTTAAGAGTCATCTGCTGTAAACCTTAGTCATCCACTGTAATACCTTAGTCATCCGCTATAATACCTTAGTCATCCGCTATAATACCTTAGTCATCCACTATAATGCCTTAGTCATCCGCTGTAATGCCTTAGTCATCCACTGTGAATCTTAGTTATCTGCTGTGGACTTTGGTCATCCGCTATGGACTTGTTCATCTGCTATGGACTTGTTCATCTGCTATGGACTTGTTCATCCACTATGGACTTGTTCATCCACTGTAAACACTTAGGTTTTTCCTAAAAGTTTGGGAATTGAGTTTAAGTGATTAGTACTAATGTTCTAATGGATGATATGTTTGCTATATGTTTTTACTGTTATGATCTTTTTATGGGCTGTTGTTATGAATAATTATTACCATTTCATGTTATATGATTAAAAGACAATGAATATTTTAAAAGTATTATTCATAATCAAGTGCATATAAAGGAATAAAAAAAGACAGAACTTAATAAATGTTACCCCGGGCCCTTATGACGAATGAAAAACCTTGCAAGCAAAATGAATGGAGGTGTACGACCATGTTGTCATTAGCTCAACTAATGTGCGGCTGTTTCAGCCTATGAGGATGCACATCCGGGGTCTAATCCTTGTGATTGATCAATGATTGAATGAATGGGATCTTTATTCATGATCAGGCTTCGTGCCTAGCAGTGTGGGTCAACTATCAGGGGTTAGCTACTATGATAAACGTGTATTGGCAGGGGTTCAACATCCATTGCCAACCATATGATGTAGGCTCTTGCTTTGTGCAATCCTAGTTAATGAAAGAGAAAGATAATGAAAGAAAAAAAGATAATAAAAGCCTTAGTGAATATTATCAGTCATTTTGACTGTTATGTATTATGGATGGGTTATCACTAAAGGAAGCTTTCAAAATGTATATTTTTATATTTTAACAAAACTAGAACTCACTCAGCAACGCTGACCTTTTTATATATGCATATCAATTGGCAGGTAATGAGGTTGCTGGGATGGCACGAGGATGGAGCTACTTGGCAAATAAAGACCGGCATCCACGTTTTTGCAGAAACAATGTTTTTGTCTTGTAATACAAAAGAATTGTCTTTTTGTACTTTATGACAATAATGTATTTCCTGGCAAAAATTATTACTAATGCAATAAAATGAATTTTTTAAATTATTCCATTGCAATGTTTTCATATTTCAATGAATTTTAATATGTATTGTGCTATGAATGACCAACTATAAGGTTTCCTGGGATCGGGGCCTTACAAGTTAGTATCAGAGCCAAAGTTTAAGAGAATTGGGTAAATATTTTCAAAACCTAAACTTAAACTGAAAATGGAACCGAATGAAGGGATGCCAGCCCAAGTAGCTACGTGCCATCAGGTAAATTTTTTATAAAGTTAACCTGTATTATGTGCGTGTGCTATCTGAATTATGTGCTTAGTAGATTTGGATACTGATGGGTGTCAGGATAGTGATCGTTTAGAACATGGGGGTAAGGTAAGTAATTAATCACACTTGGCCACTGTAATTAAGGACTTACCAAACTTATCATGATCTGAGTAATTATCTTGAATGACATTGTTAGTATTTGAATCTTATAGGAGGTAGAATTTAAGGTGGGTAGAAAATGTAGGAAGGCAACAAGAGGAGGTGCCTGTGGCAGGCATACTACTGGGCCACGTGTCACCAGGAGCAAAGCTAAGGCTCCCGAGACGGTTCATGAGGAGACAAATCTCCATAGCCACCATGAGGGTGAAGGGTCAGCTACCCTCAAGTCTATTATGAAGGAGGCTATTGTTGTGAGGTCTATAATGTTATGAAAAATGTCTTACCTTCAATGGTGATTGAAGTTCTTAGAGCTATTAAGGATGGGGAAAAAGATGAGGATAAAGGGAAAAAGGAGAAGAAGAAATCATGAAAGTCCACTGAAGGGACTGAGGAATCTGAAGAATAGCCATTTAGCCTAAAGGTGGTAATTCATGATGATAATGATAGCGAGAAGGAGGCAGAGATGGAGACTGCTAAGGGGTGCCACTATGGGGCTTTTCAGAAATGCAAATCACCAACCTTCGACGGTAATGGCAATGCTATTTCCGCTCACCGTTGGGTTCGAGAAATGGATGTAGTCCTGGACATCAGTGAATGTCAGGAAGATCAAAAGGTGAAGTTTGCCACCCATTCTTTCGTTGACTCGGCACTATGCTGGTGGGACAACTTTGTCCCAGCCAAGGGAAAGAGAATAGCGAAAATGAAGTGGACAAAGTTAAAGGAGTTGGTGCTGGAGGAGAATTGTCCATATCAAGAGTTTGCTAAAATTGAGAAGGAGTTCTTGTATTTGGAGGGCGAGAACATGACTCATCATGAGTACACTTCCAAGTTTAACTTACTTTCAAGACTTGTGCCAGATCTAGTAACGCCTGTGTCTAAGAAGATCAAAAGATACATGCAAGGCTTGCAGTGAATATCAGAAGGAACATGATCGCCGCTAGACCGAGCACGTTTAGGTCGGTGGTGGATTTGGCGGGAAGGTTATATGATGAGAGAGAATTGGCACCAGTTCAGAAAAGGACTAAGAAGTGGAGTTGGAATAAGAATGGTAATAGGAAGAGGCTCATGAATGAAAACTACGAGATTGAGGAAAAGAAGATGAGAGGAAGGGGAACGGCTGAAAGGAGTGTAAGAAGTGTGGGAAGAGTCATATGGGTGAATGTAGAGTGGGAACGAATAGGTTTTTCAAATGTGGGGGTGAGGGCCATTATGCTAAGGAGTGCAGGATACCGAGGTGTTATTACTGCGGTGAGATAGGTCACTTGGGTTGGGATTGCAAGAAGGGTAGAGAAGGAATCTCAAGAACCAAGATGATGGAGGAAAAGGGGAAGGGTGACAATGCCAAAGAAAAGGCAAAGGCATTCAACATGACCAGGAAGGAAGCAAGGGTGGACCCTGAGGTAGTTTCAGGTATGTTTTTGGTAAACCAATTGTATGCTTCTATGCTCTTCAATTTGGGTGCTAGTAAGAGCTTTGCTTCCACTGCTTTTTGTCGTTTGATGCATAGTAAGAGTAGGAAGATAGATGTGCCCTTCTATGTTGAGACTGCAATAGGAAAATCCTGCCTTATAGAATTGGACAATCACAGGTTCCTTGCTAGATTGTATGTGATGGCCTTAGGAGGTTTTGATGTGGTGTTAGGAATGGATTAGTTGGTGAATATGAAGCGGATATCATGTGTCGAAACAAGATGATTCATCTGATCACGCCCGAAGGCAGTTGGGTTATGGTTCACGGAGAAAAGGAATGTCTTATTCCGCGAGTGATATCTATGATGACGACAGAGTTTATGAGGTGAGGGTGTGGTGCTTACCTGGCTTATGTGAAGGACGTGGATGCGACAGCGCTTCAACTATCAAAAGTGCCGATGGTATGTGATTTTCTCGATGTGTTTTCGGAAGATCTACCAGGGGTCCCACCAGATAGAGAAATTGAATTTCAGATTGACTTGATACCAGGAGCGCAACCCGTTGCCAAGGCACCATACCGATTGGCTCCATCCGAGCTCAAGGAACTGATGTCGTAACTACAAGACTTTTTAGATAAGAGCTTTATTCAACCAAGCATCTCTTCATGGGGTGCTTCGGTTTTTCTCGTGAAGAAGAAGGACGATAGTATGAGGATGTGCATCGACTACCATGAGCTAAAAAAGTTAAGTGTGAAGAACTGGTATCCATTAACGAGAATTGACGACTTATTCGATTAGCTTCACGGTGCCAGTTGGTTCTTGAGGGTAGATCTTCGATCGGGTTACCATCAACTGAAGATGAAGGAGCAGGCTATTCCTAAGACAGCCTTTCGCACACGTTATGGACACTACGAGTTTCTCGTGATGTCTTTTGGTTTAATCAATGCATCGGCTGCCTTTATGGACCTTATGAATCGGGTATGTCGATCGATGTTAGACAGATCAATGATCGTATTCATTGACGATATTCTTATCTACTCCAAGAGTGAAGAGAAGCATGCCTGCCATCTCATGGAAGTACTAGAGACACTTAGAAACGAGAAGTTGTATGTGAAGTTTTCTAAGTGTGTATTTCAGCTACGAGAAGTCCAATTTCTCGGTCATGTGATTAATCCCGAAGGAATAATGGTGGACCCTACAAAAGTCAAAGCTGTAAGTAATGGGAATCCCTAAGAATGCCATCTGAGATCCTTAGTTTCCTAGGTTTGACAGGTTACTATAGAAGATTTATTCAAAACTTCTTTAAGGTGGCATCCCCGTTTACTAAGCTGACTCGCAAGAATGTGAAGTTCTAATGGGCCTCAAATCAAGAGGGTGCCTTTCAAGAGTTGAAGATGAGGTTAACCCAAGCCCTAGTCTTGACATTACCTAAAGGGAATGATGACTTGGTGGTATATTCAGATGCTTTGTATTTGGGCAGGTTGCATGTTGATGCAACAAGAGAAGGTTATAGCCTATGCGTCTCGGCAGTTGAAGATCCATGAGGTTAGCTAACCCACTCATGATTTGGAATTGGTGGTTGTGGTCTTTGCGTTGATGATTTGGAGGCACTACTTGTAGGGGACGAAGTGTACCTTCTTCAGAGATCATAAGAGCCTAAAGTATTTCTTCGAGCAAAAGGATCTTAATATGAGACAAAGAAGGTGGTTGGAGTTGATCAAGGACTACGACTGTGAGATTCACTATCATCCAGGCAAGGCGAATGTGGTTTCTGATGCCCTTAGTCGAAAGGAACTGACTAAACCGATTTGGGTGAAGGCTTGTTAGCTGGTTGTGATGCCCAATGTCATGGGTCAGATCCACAATTTTAAGATAAGCACTGAAGGATGATAGAATCAACTCTGAGCGGATGAAGGAACAAATATCAGAGTTAAGGGATAACACTCTTGGTGTTAGAACCTGATTCTGGCGGATGTGGATTCCTCGCTACGGGGATCTGAGGGAAAGGATAATGATGAAGCCCACAAAACTTGGTATTCCATCCATCCTGGTGCTACCAAGATGTATCATGACCTTAAGAAGGATTATTGGTCACCAGGGATGAAGTGTGACGTGGTGGAGTATGTGAGTAAGTGCCTGAATTGTTTGCAAGTAAAGGCAGAACATCAGAAACCATACGAGAAGATCCAACCATTAGATATACGTGAATGGAAGTGGGAGCCCATCACAATGGATTTCATCACGAAATTACCTCTTACGGCAAGAGGATGTGATACCATTTGGGTGTTTGTGGACCGCTTGACGAAGAGTGCCCACTTTTGCCAATCCGAGAGACTTACTCGTCGGAAAGGTTGGCAGTTCTATGCATCAAGGAGATTGTAACTCGCCATGGGGTGCCGATGTCCATTGTTTCTGATAGGATCGGTTCACATCCAAGTTTTGGAAGAACTTCCACGATGCGATGGGAATAAGGTTACAAATTAGCATATCTTACCACCCTCAGACAGATGGTCAATCAGAAAGAATGATTTAGACTTTGGAGGACATGCTCCGGGCATGCATTATTGATTTCGATGGAAGTTGGGATGAGCACCTACCATTGGCAGAGTTCTCATACAACAATAGTTATTATGCAAGTATAAGCATGCCACCATTTGAAATTTTGTACAGGAGACTGTGTAGAACCCAAGTGTGTTAGAGTGATATTGGACAGAAGGAGTTGGGAAGTATTGAGATCATCGAGGCCACAAAAGAAAAGTTGGAAAAGATTAAGGCCTTTATTAAAGAAACAAAGGATCGACAGAAGTCCTACGCTGATAAGAGAAGAAAACCGATTGAGTTCCAAGTAGGAGATAAGGTGATGTTGAAGGTGTCTCCATGGAAAGGAATTATCCGTTTTTGAAAATGAGGGAATTTAAGTCCAAAGTACATTGGGCCATTTCAAATCATTGCCAGAGTAGGTGAGGTGGCATATAGGCTGGAACTTCCTGATGAGCTGCATGAGATTCATCCTACGTTCCATGTATCATATTTAAGGAAGTGCTTGGCAGAAGGTGATGTTGTTATCCCACTCACGGACATCGAGGTTGATAAAATGTTTAATTATGTGGAGCAACCAGTAGCTATGTTGGATTGGAAGGAGAAACGGTTAAGCAATAAAGTGATTAGTCAAGTAAAAGTGAAGTGGAAGCATCGCAAGGGATCAGAGGCCACTTGGGAATCGGAGGAAGAAATGAGACGGCACTACCCCGATCTCTTTAAGGAGTGACAGGTTTCGGCGACGAAACCTATATAAGGGGGGTGGACTTGTAACACCCAAAAACTACAAAAAAAGAAAGGGAAGAAAAGTAAAGGAGCAAATGGGAAAATTTATTTAAAAGCTAGGGGTAAAAGTATGCAAGTGCCAAACTGGCCCATAATAGGGTTTTAAAGAGAGATGGCCGCCCATACTCTCTCCCTTGCACTCAAACCTACGAATTTAGAGAAAGAAAAAGGATCCCCACCATTTCTAGAGTGAGAAAGTGGAAAATTCTTCAAGAACGTAAGATTTTCATAGTGATTCTTCTCAGATTTAGTCGGGTTTAAGCATCTGGACAGATCTCTATATGTTTCTATGTGATAAGTTTGAATGTTTACATGTGTATAGGTGTTAGAACTCCAGGTTGCTCTTGGGTTTGTAGTGATTTGCTCGAAGGCGGGTTAAAGTGAGTTCTAGATCCCCTCTTTTACATGTTTTCTACTTGTTTAGGGCTGATATGTGTATTAAAAACGTTGTTTCTTGACCAAAACTATGTTTCCATATTTAAAAATGACTTTTTATGAATAATGCATGATTTTCAATGATTCTGTGATGATAAATGTGTGTGCTATGAGTGAATCTGATAGATCTATGCTAAGTGTACGTTTATAGGTGTTGTATGGAACTAGAATTCACATAAGCAGGACATAAGTGTTTAAACAATTGTTCGCTGTGGGCTTTGGATGTCCACTGTGGACAATTGGAAAGGTTTTAATGCTGTCCGCTGTGGACATTAACTGTCCGCTATGGACACTTAAGTATTCTAGACTATCCGTTGTGGACACTTAAGTATTCTAGATTGTCCGCTGTTGACACTTAAGTATTCAAGAATGTCCGTCGTGGGCACTTAAGTGTTAAGAGTCATCTGTTGTGAACCTTAGTCATCCGCTGTAATACCTTAGTCATCCGCTGTAATGCCTTAGTCATCTGCTGTAATGCCTTAGTCTTCCGCTGTGAACCTTAGTTATCTGCTTTGGACTTTGGTCATCCGCCGTGGACTTGTTTATCCGTTGTGGACTTGTTCATCCGCTGTGGACTTATTCATCCACTATGGACTTGTTCATCCGCTATGAACACTTAGGTTTATCCTAAAATTTTAGGAATAGAGTTTAAGTGATTAGTACAAATGTTCTAATGGATGATATGTTTTCTATATGTTTTTACTGTTATGATCTTTTTATGGGCTGCTGTTATGAATAATTATTACCATTTCATGTATGTGATTTGAAGACAATGGGTATTTTAAAAGTATTATTCATAATCAAGTGGATATAAAGGAATAAAAAAAGATAGTGGAACTTTATGAATTTTACCCCCGGGCCCTTATGATGAATGAAAAGCCTTGCTATCAAAATGAATGGAGTTGCATGACCATGTTATCATTAGCTTAACTGATGTGCGGCTGTTTAAGCCTATTAAGATGCACATTTGGGGTCTATTCCTTGTGATTGACCAATGAATGAATGAATGGGACCTGTATTCATGAGCAGGTTTCATGCCTGATGATCAAGAATAGGGTGGTATTCACCTTGCTGTTTGTTTTTATTTAGTTATTGTTTATGATAGCTTGGATATTAATGTAATAGGATCTAGTTTACTTTTGTCTTTTTTTGAATTCTGTGGCATGCGAAACTGCATGCGAAACTGTAGTTTCGCCTGGTAGGTCCTGTATGCGAAACTAGGTCCTGTATATATATATATGTATCTTTGTTCTTCATTATGTAACTCTTGGAACTTTATTGATATTACTGATTTTGAGTATTTTGTTAGATTGTGTGTTGCTAGGAGCTTATTTCCATTATCTTTGAGCATTATTCATTTTCATCTGTACAAATCTCTTTATCAAATATGGTGTGTTTGATTTGTGATTCATTTCCTATCATTGCTTGGTTCACAAGGTATTAGACATAGTGATATCTTGTGGATTATTAAGTTAAACCTTCATTAAAAGCACGTTAAAATGATCATTTGGACTAACAATATGGTATCAGAGCCTTTGTGCTCTTGATTGTTTGTGTTTTTTGGTAGTTTTGACATATTCATCTTTTCAATCATTTTGTGTCTCTTATACTTGTGTTTTCCATGGAAATTGATTGATTTGAAAGTGTGGTGTAAGCTTGGGAACCTTTTGAAATCATCAGATCTCAAATTGATTATGATTTGAGTGAGATTTGGTGATCTTTAGTTCATTTTTTCAAAAGGGGGTTTTCAGATTCATCGTGCGAAATTAGTGTTCTTGGTGCGAATCTATAGTGCGAAACTATAGATCATTATTGGTTTTGATTCCCTTGCAAATCTAGAACAAAAGTTCTTCATTCTGATCAGTTTTCTTGCGAAACTATCTTGATTCTTTTTTGAACGAAAGTTCAATAGTTTCGGCCGAAACTGTTGCCGAAACTACAGCCGAAACTAGTTGCGAAACAATGTTCTGCGTGTGAAATTAGATCCTTCGAAACTATTTTTTTCTATGCGAAACTACACTCTTATGTGGGAAACTTCTGGTTCTTTGACTTAATCAAAATTTCAATGGCAACTAGTCTTACTCTTGCTGATATTGAGAGTATGGCACCAAACAGACCTCCTAAGTTAATCAACAGTGACAACTTTAATGATTGGAAAAGATGTTTAAAAGCTTTCTTCCTGTACATCGATCACACTCAATGGGAGTCAATTATGAAAGGACCTCAAGTGCCTATTTTAGTGGAAGACAATATGACCATTCAGATTGCAGATCCGACACAATACTCTGAGAGAGACATCAAGCTGATTGATCGGGATCAAAAGGCATTTGGTGCTCTAACCTTATGCCTATCAGCAGAAATCTACAACAGATTTGGTGAATATAAAAGTGCAAAGGCTTTGTATGATGCATTGTGTGAGTTCTATGATGGCAATGAGGAATTGGTCAAGGATAAAGCCGCCCAAGCTGAAAAGGAATTCAAATCTTTTGTTGGACACGAAAATAAGGGTCTCACTGATCTCAAAAACCATTTTCTATCCATTACAAGCACACTGAAGAAGTTTGATGAGAAACTGTCAAACAATGAGCAAGTCACAAAGCTGCTAGATTCTCTTCCACCACAGTGGAGTCTACAAGTGAGGATGTTAAGGCAAGAATGGGGATTTCTGGATTACAAACTGATGGACATTATTAATAAGTTGAAGTCCTTTGAGTTAGACCTGGAATGACAGAATACAATCAGGCAATGCTTCCATCTCAAGCTTACTAACAGAATGCTGCTCTTATTTCATCTACTTCAGATTCATCAAAGCATGTGTCAGCTTATGGTGGTATGACAGGCACTTTTGACAAGACTATAGGCAGTGGATCTACATCAAAATCATTAAGTCTTCCACAGGTTCCTTTAGAAAGCATGGCTCTATTTGGTCTCTTCGTACATAGTTATGAAGCTTTGGTGGCTGGTGAACTAAAGGGAAGAGGAATGACTGTAGAAGATATGTATCAGGTGGAGCCTAATGATCTGGAGGAAGCTGATATTCAATGGCAAATGGTTGTGATCACTTTAAGGGCAAGAAGATTCATGGAGAGAACATGAAGGAAGAATTTTGGAAATCAAAATACAAAGGTTGGATTTGATAAATCAAAGCTGAGGTGCTTCAATTGCAAACAGCTCGAGCATTTCAAGAGAGAATATCCACCTCCCATCATGACTGAACCTGGAACGGGAGTTAATCGGGTCATCTCAATTGACGATAAGGAAGAAAACAAGAAGAAGAAGGAAACAGCTCTGCTAACTAACTTCGATTAGAGTGCTGAGTTAGCCAAGACTGAAGAAGAAATCAATCACGCCCTGGTAGCTGAGATTGCGGAGGTAGTGAAGAGTGAAATAGGAAGAAGGAAGGAGTGTGAAATGAAAGACAGTTTGAAGAATGCTAGTGAGAAGAAGGAGAAGGAGAGTGTGGTGATGGTCAGTATGGTGGATGATTGTGAAAAGAAAGAGGGGAAGAAGAATTGAAAGTTAAATCAAGGGTCTGGAACTATGAGAAGGCTCTAGCTGCAGAGAAGAGGGTGATGGAGACTCCATATGAGGTAGTTCAAGACATGTGTTCATCTGCTTGCAAAATTCATTTGTTTGGGATTTATAAAATAAACAATATATTAAAAGAACATGCAGGGGAGCTAAGAAGGGTAAATGAGGAACTTAAAAGGAATGAAGTAAAATGTTTTGTAAAATTAAATGAAGCTTTAAAAGAAAATGATCATTTAAAAAGAACTCTTTTTGAAAGAAACGTGGAAGTCAATGCTTTGACAGGAAGGGTAACCTTAGCTGAATTCGAGACCTCTATACTTAAAACAAAACTTGATAAATGGACTATTTTTGGGATGAAGCTAGAGGAACTCTATAGTAAACAAAAGGGAGCTAGAATTAAGACAGGGTTGGGTTGTGGTGAAACCACTCATGTTTACCCACCGCCTAGCACCTTTTTCTATTCTCCAATACCTACACATCATCCTACAAATGATTTAATTAAAAGGGATTCTAACAATTTTTTTGCAGGTTTAGAAGGGGTGAATCATAAAGAGGTTCGGGAAGATTATGATTATGGAGGAAGTAGAGGTCTTGGCAGTAGTAGTTCTAGTTCTTTAGATTCCAAAAAGTCTTTTATAGACAATAGTTCTAGTAGCATAGATTGTAGTTTGGATAGTTTGCATTCCAATTGTTCTCATTCCACAATATTTGAATCAAATGGATTGATGTTTTAAGCGTTAATGAAAAAGTTGATGTTCTCAATAAAGGCGATAAACATTCTTCAAAATCAAACTACTTTGAAAAATTCATTTCTCTTCCCATTCCCACTTTCAATCCTATTCGGATCACTAATCCAAGTGAAACAACATCCTCACATGATTGTATAATTTTAGAGATAAGAGAATCCACAAATCATGACAGATCATTTGACTCAGAACACAAATCACCGGGAGTGCCTGTCACTTACAGTGATTGTGATTCCCTTATGTCTGAATGTGAGGAAGAGATTATTATAGATAATATTCCAATTGAAAAAGATAAAAAAGGCCTAAAAGCTCGTTGTTTCAACTCTAGAAAAGATGATCACATTGTTAAGCATTGGCCAGAGGTTGTAAATTGAAATGTAGATAATCGCTCTTTAGGAAATAGAATAAAACATTTTGTTGATAGTTTCTTTTGTACAAATTCATCTTCTTCCAGAACCAAGCCGGTTAAGGTTTGGGTCCCCGTGTCTAAATGATTTTCTTTAATTCATTTGCCAGGAACTTTGAGAAGGACTATCAACAGCATTTGGCATGTAGATAGTGGATGTTCTAGGCATATGACCGGCCTGAAGGACCATCTTACCAACTATCGGATAATCAACAGAGGATATGTGGCTTTTGCGGGTGATAAAAAGGGAGGTAAAATGATAGGTCAAGGTGAAGTATCCAATGGTTCTTTAACCTTGTAAAATGTAAACTTTGTACCTGAATTAGCATTCAATCATCTAAGCGTGTTTGTGACAAGAATATTCCCATGATTTTTAAGTCTAACGAATGTTTGTTTTCTTAAGCCAGAATTTTCAGTTTCAGATGATCTGGTTATCATGCGAGCTCCAAGAAAAAATGACACGTATCTGCTTGATATGAACTCCAAAGAATCAACCTCCACCATGACCTGTCTCTTGTCAAAAGCTTCTCCCTCTGAGTCATTAATCTGGCACAGATGTTTAGGCCATGTTAATAAGTTGGTTAAAAATAATCTTGTCAGAGGTTTACCACAAAAGGATTTTTCTGTAATCGAAAAGTGTATATCTTGTGCTAAAGGTAAACAGCACAAGAAATCACACAAGCCTAAACAAGAAAATTCTATTTCTACTCCTCTTGAGTTATTACATTGTGATCTGTTCGGTCCAATAAGTGTGAAGAGTGTAGCTAAGAAATCTTATTATCTTGTTGTTACAAATGATTATTCCAGATATTCTTGGGTTCAGTTCCTAGCACATAAAGGGGAGACAACAGAGGTGTTACAGAAGCCGATTTTAACCATTTAGAATATCAGCAACAAGAAAGTATTGGCGATCAGAAGTGACAACGGAATAGAATTTAGAAATCATATTTTTGATTCATTCTGTGTAGGCAAAGGGATTCTCTGACAATTCAGTGCTGCCCAAACACCTTAGCAGAACGGTGTTGCAGAAAGAAAGAATCACACTCTTATTGAAGCAGCACAGACAATGCTCATAGAATCTAAACTATCTATTATTTTCTGGGCAAAAACAATCAAATGTGCTTCCTACATTCTAAACAGAGTTCTGATTGTGAAAGACAAGATGATGACTTCATATGAATTGTTTCACAAGTGAAAACCATTGATTGACTTTTTTCGCCCTTTCGGTTGCTCTTGCATGTTGTTAAATACTCAAGCTCAAAATTCCAAGTTCGGAGCAGTGTCAGATGAATGTTACTTTATCAGATACTCTTCAACTCAAAAGGCTTACAGAGTATACAACAAACAGGCACGAATAGTGCAAGAATCTTTCTATGTTGATTGGTAAGAGTCCAATGTTTCCAAAGTTGGTTTTGATCTAGATTGGTTCTATGATTCAAACACCATTTTTAATTCATTCAATCTGCCATCCTTCCCTGACGATAACGTTCCTTCATCAAGTGGTCAACCTTTCATTCCTGTTGAACCACAACCTCAACCACAACCTGAACCATTACCTCAACCTCAACCTAAACTACAACCTCATCTTCAACTAGAACTCCCAGCTCAACATCAACCTGAACGTGAAAACCAAACCCCTTTAACACCATCACAAATTCCACAAAGTCCTATTTCCAATCAACCATCCATCTTACCATCATCCACCTCACAACCATCTTCCCCACAACCCACTTCATCCAATTCCTCAACCCTCAACACTAACTTTAAAACTCTAAAAGATCACCCATATGATTATATCATTGGTTCAATATCTGACGGTGTTAGAACTCGAAGCCAATCAGGGTTAGTCAATGAATGTCTATTTGCTTGATTTCTATCTCAAATTGTCCTAAAAATGTGGCCATGTCTCTTCAAGACCCTAGCTGGGTGGAGTCAATGCAATTACAGCTTCAATAATTTAGAAAATTGAAAGTGAGGCAATTAGTCAATCTTCCTCCAAATAAGTATCTAATTGGTACAAAGTGGGTATTCAAGAACAAACCAGATGATCGTGGAGTTATGATTAGAAGCAAATCATGGTTGGTTGTTCAAGGATTTGCTCAGGAGGAGGGGATTGATTATACTGAGGTGTTTGCCCCCATGGCCTGGATTAAAGCCATTCGGATTTTACTAGCTCATGCTGCTCACAAAAACTTCAAAGTCTTCCAGATGGATGTCAAGTGTGCATTCCTATGTGGAGCTATTGATGAAGAGATCTATGTCTGTCAACCACTGGGTATCGAAGATCCAAATTTTCCTGAAAAAGTTTACAAGCTGGATAAATCCTTGTATGGATTACATCAAGCTCCTAGAATCTGGTACGAAACCCTAACATAGTATCTCCTTGAAAAAGGCTTCAGTCGTGGAACTATAGACATGACTTTGTTTAAGAAGGAGGTTAATAGAGATGTGCTTATTGTTCAAGTATATGTCGACGACATCATCTTCGGCTCAACGAATAAGAAGTTGTGTAGAGAGTTTGAAGAAGTGATGAAAGAGCGCTTTGAAATGAGCATGATGGGGGAGATGTGCTTTTTCTTAGGATTACAGGTCGAACAAAAGCCAGATGGAATTCTCATTCATCAAGAGAAATACATTCTGGAAATCCTATCGAAGTACAACATGAATGATGCTTCTCCCAGCTTACTCCTTTTTCTACACAAACCTGCCTAACCCCTGATGACAATAGAAAGCTAGTTGATGCTCACCATTATTGTTCTATGATCAGTTCCCTAATGTATGTCACCCACGAGTCATCCAGATATTACATTTTCTGTGTGTTACTGCGCTCAATATCAAGCAAATCCAAAGGAATCCCATGAGAAAGCTGTAAAACGTATCTTTTGCTACTTGAAGGGATCTCCCCGACTGGGTCTTTGGTACCCAAAGGGAGGAAACTTTGATCTTCATGCGTACTCTGACAATGATCATGGAGGTTGTAAGCTTGATAGAAAGTCTGTTACCGGCGGATGCCAATATCTCGAGGATTGCCTCGTTTTATGGCAAAGCAAAAAGCAGACAACAGTTTCTCTATCCATAGGTGAGGCTGAGTATATTGCTGCTTCAAGTTGCTGCTGTCAAGTGCTGTGGATTCAACATCAAATGATGGATTACGAAATTAACTTTCTTCACACGTCTCTCTTCTGCGATAATGAAGCGACCGTTGGAATCACCAAAAATCCAATTCATCATACTCGCACCAAGCACATTGAAACAAGCATTCATGCTATCCGAGATGCTCAAGAAAAGGGTTTTATAGATATTATTCCCATTGACACCAAAAGTCAAAAGGCCGATCTTTTCACGAAAACCTTTGATAAACCTCGGTTTTATGAATTGATCAACATGTTAGGTCTAATTTCATTTTAGGGAAAATTCTGGTTACAATCTGTAAATATTTCATAAGTGTTTTGTGTTTGAGTAAAAAAAATCTTCTTTATAATTCATCTGATTAGAAGTTTCAACACCCACACTTCCCAGAAGTGTATCTCAGTTTACAAGGAAATTTCTTTTGTTACACTTTAATAGAAATTTAGGGGAGAATAGACTCTGACTGATTTATATTTTCCTTTTGTTTCACTTTAGGTTCTTGTGTATATAATCGTACCTTATTTTTGGTGTAGGATTTAGGAAGCTTGGATAGTGTCTGAAGGGGGTCAGAGGCATAGAGTTGGGATATGTTGGTAGGCCCGGTGGCCTAAAATGAAGTAGACGGTGATTATGTGACTTAACTAAGAATTAACCTTAGTAATAAGGTTTATTCTCACATCATCTCGGCTTGCACAAAGCTACAAGTCTCGTCAAAATCTGTGTTGAGAATGGATGATGTCTGTGTCTGACTTAGAATTCTCAAAATTCCCTTATCTTTTAGCCTTGAATAATTTGCGTGTACAACTCCTCTACTATGCGTAAACATTGACCTGGAGTGATGGTCTTCTCTGTTATACGTGATTATAGACCTGAAGTTCTCATCAACACGCTCAAATGATGATCTTCTCTGTTATACGTGAGTATAGACCTGAAGCTCTCATCATTTGGCTTAAATAATTATCTCATCTGTTATACGTGAGTACAGACCTGGAGCTCTCTTTATCACCCCTCTTACATCATTATCTTGTACATCTATAGATGTTAGATGATTTGTCGTATAAACATCCCATAAAATATCAAGAAGAATCAATGATTACATTCAATAAACCATGATGACGAGATGAGTTCTTTGCCGAATGATTATGGGAACCAAGTTTCTTGAGCCTTCTTAAGTGAACCCAAAACATGATAAAACTATTGGTAATCCCGTCAATCCTGGACTCTTTAGACGATTTCTTGCAAAAGCGTGTCCGATATCCTTGTCTTTGTGTTTCGTTTTCAAATTCTTCTTTTATTTCTTGTCAAGTCTCGTGGGTTGAGAAGTCTTCTTTTTTACATATAAAAATAATAATAATACAAAAAATATAAATAAATAAAAAATAAAAAATAATTACATTATGATAATATAACTATTTTGATTCATGCGAAATTATGATTTCGCAGTGCAAAACTATTGTTTCGCTCTGCGAAAATACTCTTTCGCCATGCGAAACTATAGTTTCTGCACATGCGAAACTGTGGTGTATAAATACCAGTTTCGTCGGTTGTTTCGTCATTTGCAAAATTTCCAAGTTTTTTTTGAATTCGAACTGCCTTTGTCTCTTGATATCAAATCCGTGTTATGTGGTGTGTTTTATGTTAATCTAACCGGTAAATCTCTTACCTGAACATGTTCGAACCGTGGAACATATTTAGTTTTGATTTTTAGTGTAAAAAAGGATTCGGTGACTTTTGGGTTTTGCACATTCAATGTACGAAACTAAGGTGTCATGGTGCGAAATTGAACGAAAGTTCACCGATCTTTGTGAAACTATCTAGTCATGCTGGCTGTGTGCACTGAATAGTTTCGCCCAGATCTTGCGAATCTATAGTTTCGGAGTCCGTACGAAACTATAGTTTCCAATGTGAAACTGCAGTTTCTCATTTCAAAACTATAGTTTCTAATTCCAAGCGAATCTATTGAGTCTTGGCTGCGAAACTATAGTTTCTCACGTGTGCTTTCTTTAGTTTCGTCAGTTCTTGCGAATCTATATTTCTTCATGCGAAAGTATAGTTTCTACATACGAAACTATATGCGAAACTGAATTAAAAAAATAATAATAATAAAATAAAATAAAATTATAATTAAATTTATACAATTTTTTAATGATAAGAAATAGTAAATGGATAATAATAATTAATATTAATTAAAAACTTAGAAATTTTTTTAAATGTTTTGTAACCTCTAGTGATCTAACGAACTCTTGGTTTCACCTGCAGATATCATGGGGAGCTTAAAGTTTAATCCTAGATAAAACGTGGTGGCATATCTAAACGATCGCGATCCTAAGTCTGCTGGATACAGAGATGCCATTGATTGGCTGAGGAGATCTCCAATTTTCTATGCCATTTCTCACTCCTACCGTAGACAAGAAGTAGATTAGAGAGTTTTGGAGAATGGCTAAGTATGAAGCCAGGAAAAGGATTATTAGAGCATCTGTTCAGGGAGAGCTAGTTGAGATTTTGGTCAAGACAGTGGCTAAGGCCCTGCATCTGGAGGATGATATAGAGGAGAACATTGATATGACTGATACAGAGGTGATTAGAGCGTTTAAAGATATTGGTTATGAGGGAACAGACTTTAAGAAGAGGAAGGAGATCAAGAAGTCCTTTCTATATAAGGAGTAAAGGTTCATAGCTCATGTGTTCATCAGCTGTCTGGATCATAGGAAAGGGGGATCAGATGGGCTGAATCTAAGATGGTCCACAGCTATGATCATGTTCTATAAAAGGGAAAAAGAAAACATAGCTCAAATCATCCATGATTATTTGCTGGAGAACATCATGGCTCTGAAGAAGGATAAGTGGCTACTCTATTCTAGATTTATTTAGATCATTCTAGATTACTTAAAGCCAAACTTGCCTAAGCTTGGGGATGAACTAAGAATGACTCTGATGATCCCCAGGATCTTTGCAGACTGTGCTGCCTCCAGGCATGATTTCTCAGGGAAGATTACATATCTGCTGGAGAGCATGTATACACAAGAGAGGTGGAATTATATCAAGACTCTAATCCCTCTGGAGGAAAGGAGAGCAGTTGAAACTAGGGGAAACGTGGAAGAGATTAGGAAGAGGAAGAAGTATACAAAGGAATCTGATGTGACATTTGAAGAACAACTAGATGAGATTGAGGAGGAACTGAGAAAGAAAAGGAAGAAGAAGAGTGCTGAGAAAACAACTAGAGCTGATTCCCCGATACGGGAGAAGAGGAGTAAGAGCAAATAGCCGGTCATCCCTGAGACCAGGCCTACAGGAGAAGGCGAGAGGCCAAGGAGAGAGTCAAAATTGTTAACACATCCTTATCAAATGAGCTAAGCATGATTAAGACCAAACTGATTAACTCAGAGGAGAGGGAAAAACTGAGAGATTTAGAGCTTAAGGAGATGAAGAAGGTGATACTAAGCCAACATGATCTAATCATAAGGTTGTTAGAGGAGGTGAGTGATTTGAGGAGAGCTGCAGGTGCAGATGATGCACTGAGTGCCGAGCAAATCAGAGACATCACTGACACATCAAAGTTCCCTTTTATTCATAAAACATCCGGTGTTGGTACTAGTGGTGCTGGAACCTCTGGAGCTGGTGGAAGTGATGTAGGAGGTAATGAAGCTGGTGGTGGTGTTACAAGAGTGAGTGGTGAAGGAGTAGGTGCTGGAGAAGATGCTGAACTGGTATTTGAAGCTGGATTCATTAATATGGGATTTGACATAGATACTGATCTTACAGGAGATGACGTGATAAGGAGTGAGGTTCAAGTAGGAGAGAAAGGGCAAACTGAGTTAAATTTAGTTGACGAGGAGGAAGAAGTGGAGGAGCAGTTGGTGGACTATGAGTCTAAGCCCGAGTTTTACATAGTTGATGAGAGGCCAATAACTTATGTGGCTCAGAGGAGTTCAATCAAAGGAGATGTGGTTGAGTTGAACAAGGAGGACTGGTTCACTAAGAAGGAGGAACCAGAGAAGCTAACCCCTCTATTTTAGAACATTAAAGAACTAGGAAGGAAGGAGTTAGATAAGAAGATTGAAAGTTGGAAGTACAACTCAAAGCTAAAGCTATTTATGATTAAAAGATGTGGGGGAAGGATCTCTTATTTGCACAAAAGGAAGGAGTTTAAGATCCTTCCTAAGTGGGATTTGAGGAGATTGGCAGAGATTCCCCTCCAAGATTCAGCTTTGAGTGAACGTGCTACATTGTTGGAGAATGAGATCCATCAGGGCGTAAAGGACAACTTTGAAGCTTTTGGATATATGAAGACAAATTGGAGACGATCAAAGAAGGATTTAGATTGGGTGACATGGGAAAGGAAAGATTGTGTTGAAGCTAAAGCCTGCGAAGACCGTCAACCGAGTGAGGATACCTGATCAACAGCTGTCAAGACTGTAGAAATTCAAGAAATGGTTCTATGACAACCAAACTGGAGAAGCAGTAGTGCGGGTAAAGAACGGAGATGAGATAAGGCTGTTTGATCCGATGGAGGTATTCTCATTTAGTGACAAGGATCTGAAAGTTTTATGTGAAAACTAGATCAAATTCAGAGCTGGAGAAAAGACAAAGATGGAAGCAAGCATGTTTGAGCGGGTAGCAAACAAGGCTAGGGGCGTGAGATCAGAAATCAAGCAGCTCGAGAAGAGCGTGCAAGAACACGAGGATCTGGAGGCGGAAGTTGGAGATTTGTCTTGAGTGATGGAGCGAGCGAAGGCCGGAGCTGATCCAGAAGACCTGGCAGGTGAATACCCCCTAGGGGGAGTAATTGATGATCAAGAATAGGATGGTATTCACCTTGCCGTTTTTTTGTATAGTTATAGTTTATGATAGCTTAGATATTAATGTAATAGGATATAGTTTACTTTTTTCTTCTTTTGTATTCTATGGCATGCGAAAATGCATGCGAAACTGTAGTTTCGCCCGATAGTTTCTCATGCTATGGTGCATACAGTTTCGCAGTATGCGAAACTGTATGCGAAACTAGGTGATGTATATATATGTATCTTTGTTCTTCATTATGTAACTCTTGGAACTTTATTGATATTACTGATTTTGAGTATATTCTTCGGTTGTGTGTTGCTAGGAGCTTATTTCCATTATCTTTGAGCATTATTCATCTTCATATGTACAAATCTCTTTATCAAATGAGGTGTGATTTGTGATTGATTTCCTATCATTTCTTGGTTCACAAGGTATTAGACATAGTGATATCTTGTGGATTATTAAGTTAAACCTTCATCAAAAGCATGTTAAAATGATCAGTTGGACCAACAATGCTTAGCAGTGTGGGTCAACTGTCTAGGGTTAGCTATCATGATAAATATGTACTGGCAGGGGTTTGACATTCGTTGCTAACGATATGATGTAGGCTTTTGCTTTATGCAATCCTAGTTAATGAAAGAGAAAATGAAAGAGAAAATGAAAGAAAGAAAGATAATGAAAGCCTTAATGAATATTATCAGTCGTTTTGACCGTTATATATTATGGATGGGTGATCACTAAAGGAAGCTTTCAAAATGTATATTTTTATATATTAACAAAACTATGAAACTGTATGCACCATAGCATGAAAGTCTAATTTTGATATTAACAAGATAATGAAAGTCTTTTTCAATGCGAAATTAAGAAGGATGCTGAAACCATGTTTTAATCTAATTTTGATATCCAATATAATCACTTTGTTACGTGTTTGAAATATAGGTGAAAAAGAAGTTTAATGAATGTTATTTAAGAAGGATGCAAAGGATACCAAGACTATGGCTTGAAAGGTGCTGAAAATGAAGAAAAATTTGCAAACTGCAAGGCGGTCATAAGCTACAACCCATTGGAGATTCCGTCTAGGAACACCGTAAGATAGGGGTTTGGCCGTCTAACTTAAGGGAGGCTGTTAAGTTACGGTCCAACATGATATTTTGTGATTATTTCGAATTTTGAATTCTATAAAAGCCCCAATCATTTGGGTTTCAAAGAGACACATTCCTTGAGCCACAAGAATGAATTTTTAGATGGCATTTAGCCCCTGAACCTTCTCTAATCATTCAAAATCATCAAGAATCATCAAAAAAAGTAGATTGAAGATTCAATGAAGATCCGGTGTGGCTAAATCATTCGTGTTTGCTTTCAGGTGAAGAGTTCTTTTCAAGTGAGACGGTTAGTCATGTGTAGGTTAGGGTTTTATGTTGAACACTCTGTGGTTGAATGTAATTGAAGGTTTTGAGTGAGTTAAACAATTTTTTTATAAATAAAATTACTTTCTTTATCATTAGTTTTCGGTTTCCTTGCATCGTTAATTCATTAAGAAAAGTAGATAACTTGATATAGGTGAATTGGTAACTTTGTGAACTTACGAATCTTAAAAAATTGTTTCTTTTTTATCACTTTAATCATGAGAAAATCTTGAGTCGTGTTTGTCCAACCCTCGGTTAAACTTAATCACCGTTGATCTTTCAGAACTTGAAACCCAGAAGTGATTGCTTTCTTATTGATTGTTAAAATCTCTCTAAGAGTGTGTTGCTTTCCTAATCGTGTTTTTACAAGTCATATAAAGTTCTAAGTTTTGCTTTCATGTTTTTAGTTTAATTGGGCACTTTCCACCAATTCGCCATGTAGACGTCTTACTTACCCTTACATAATAAAAGATGCTAAGACCGATATATTAACTTGTTTTTAATTGAGTCTAGACAACCAGATCAGTGTTCGAACTACAGGTTCGAAAAAGTTTGCTTTCCAAGCAAATCAAATTAAGCATGTAAGGCATCTTGCCATTTTGACAAGTCATCTCTGTCTATATACTCTTACAGAGTTGTAGATCTGTCATGTTTCTCATCGATTACATCTGTTGTTATAGCTTATGCATATATGTATTTTATTTCGGTTCCACATTGTATTGTTTTATACATAATGTATTGAGATATTATATTTGTTGTAACATCTATTCTCTCATACCACCAATATTATCCGCTTTGCACATGAGGAGCTTATGGATTTTTTTTGGTTGCCCGGGTGAAAACTTCCTATGGATATTACCCATCCTTGGATTGCTGCCTCTGAACACATTTAGTTGTGAAGTTCTCCTCTCATCCATAGCCAAAGCGCCCAAAACAAGTTGGTGATATTAGAGGCTGGACATTTCTTATGAACCCAACATCTCTCCTATCCATGTCCGATATGAGATTTGCCTAGGGTGTTACATTTGCCGGTATATGAGTTTGTTCTGAAGCTCCATTAACCTCTTCAGGGATTTTGATCGTCTTTTATAGAATTATATTAGTCTGTTCTAGGACATTAACCTCCTTTAGGTATTCTTACTTCCATTTGAAAATATACTATCCTTTCATGGGATATTTATCTTTATCGAGACATTTGCCTCTTCCTGGGGTGTTATATATAACCACTTATGTGGTTAAACCAATTGTATTATTCTGCTCTTATCATTTTTGTATATATTTAATATTTGAACCGATTTATTTTCCACGTTTTTCTTGTATGATTATTTCATTTCGAGCAGGTGAATTTAGTACTGGTATATGTGACTTTGTCAGTCTGTTTGTGTTCGTTAATGCATCTTTTAACTCACTTGTTACTTTTACACATGTATGACATATTGGACTTCAGATTCATATCGATCTCTTCCAGGTTCTAAATATGATATTTATGTTATTTCTTGAATTACCAGGCATTCTGTATTTTTATTTCCCCTAAGACCGAGAATACAATAACATTTCACTAACAGTTAACATGTTGAGTTGCTATAAATATTTCTCCGGTCTATCTTGTAACCAACATAAATATTAGTTTCATTTATAATTTTATTTTGGTACATTATGGAGGTGATATATATAGATCGCATAACCAAATATTATTGTTGTGTGGGATACACTTGATTCTCTTTCGGTAATTAGTTGTAGTGAGGAGTATTAAGATCAGCAGTTAGATTTTATCGATTAGTGCAATGACATATAGATTGACTTATCCTCATGTAGGAGATGACAACTCGCATCTTATTAATAGTGGTTTTAAACATTTATCTAGATAAACATATATCATATCGACTCAATATGTCTCTTATTATTTTTTCACATTGGGTCCAACAACGATCCTTATAATTGCTTGGTTAAACAACAACAATTAAACCATGTCAAAGAACAACGTTTCATAGAGTTAGGCAAAGGCTACATTTTGGTAGCTAGAGAAACTCACATGTGATTGTATACAGATACATCTTTTAAGGCTACAAAATATTAAAAATGTTCACATGAAGATTAATATGCCCACATATGTCCATTGGATTCGTTCTAAAAATAGATGCAAGTTCTTTTTATGAGTTATATAAGGGATCTGTTGATTTTTTTTATTTCCATTGAGAGCACGCTTAACGTGATAAGTCTTATAATTGCAAGGTTTTCAAATTATTTGAGGGGTGCTCCTTGATATTTTTGATTCACCTCGTTATAATGCTACATAGGTGACCTATTTGCTCATTCAATATTCATAGCATGTGTTTCCTTGATCTATATTGGCCAAGACTTCTTTTCCATCGTCAATGATGAAAGGTTGTCATATTTGCTTCAAGGAGTTGGCTGGCACTAGTTGGCAAGGTTTGTGGTTATTTTTCATTAGTGGAAATTTTGTTTCATGACAATAAGATATGAGCTTTGAATATTATCTGAAACCACTATCAATACTCTTAAGACAAGCATATTGTAAACTCGTAACATTATGACATGGATTTGGTAACATGACAGTACTATTAATATTTTCTCCTCTCACTTTCAACTTAGAGAGAATACAAAAAAGAGCGGAGTTATACTTGTTTACCATGGTGAAAACTTAAAATGAGCGTTTGGAAGGAGTCCTATCTTTTTGTGGTCTATCCTATCAAACATATAAAAACATGGTTTTAAACATATCAAAATTATGTTGGCGTTATGTGAGGTTTTTATATGTTTAAAACCATGTTTTAATCTAATTTTGATATCCAATATAATCACTTTGTTACGTGTTTGAAATGTAGGTGAACAAGAAGTTTAATGAACGTTATTTAAGAAGGATGCAAAGGATACCAAGACTATGGCTTGAAAGGTGCTGAAAATGAAGAAAAATTTGCAAACTGCAAGGCGGTCATAAGCTACAACCCATTGGAGATTCCGTCTAGGAACACCGTAAGATAGGGGTTTGGCCGTCTAACTTAAGGGAGGCTGTTAAGTTACGGTCCAACATGATATTTTGTGATTATTTCGAATTTTGAATTCTATAAAAGCCCCAATCATTTGGGTTTCAAAGAGACACATTCCTTGAGCCACAAGAATGAATTTTTAGATGGCATTTAGCCCCTGAACCTTCTCTAATCATTCAAAATCATCAAGAATCATCAACAAAAGTAGATTGAAGATTCAATGAAGATCCGGTGTGGCTAAATCATTCGTGTTTGCTTTCAGGTGAAGAGTTCTTGTCAAGTGAGACGGTTAGTCATGCGTAGGTTAGGGTTTTATGTTGAACACTCTATGGTTGAATGTAATTGAAGGTTTTGAGTGAGTTAAACAATTTTTTTATAAATAAAATTACTTTCTTTATCATTAGTTTTCGGTTTCCTTGCATCGTTAATTCATTAAGAAAAGTAGATAACTTGATATAGGTGAATTGGTAACTTTGTGAACTTACGAATCTTAAAAGATTGTTTCTTTTTTATCACTTTAATCATGAGATAATCTTGAGTCGTGTTTGTCCAACCCTAGGTTAAACTTAATCACCGTTGATCTTTCAGAACTTGAAACCCAGAAGTGATTGCTTTCTTATTGATTGTTAAAATCTCTCTAAGAGTTAGAACAGAATGAACAACTATAGGAAGACCTAGAGAACGATACAGTTAGAACAGATTGAACAACTGTAACTCACTCTTACACATTGTATCTTAAGCATTTGCTATAAATGAAATCTATGAATTTTTGAAGTAATTACTTGTGTTTGTGTACTTTGTGTATGAATTGATCACTGCATTATGATATTATCATAGATTGATCCATTTTGAACCTATCAAATGGTATCAGAGCATTGGTTCAGTGACCAGAGCTTATCGGCATTATTAAGCTCTTTGAATAACTTGAAATCTGTGTTGATTGCAATTTGATCGATTGATTGTTTATTTTAGTTGTGTTTCATCCATAGAAACATAATTTGAATCATAATTTGGTGTTTAATCCATTCAGATCTGAGTATTGATCAAATTTGTGTTCGAACTGTGTTCTTTATTTTCGAACTGAAATTCGATCAGAAAACAGATTTGTTGTTGTTGTTTGATCAAAAAGTTGATTGAAAATTGTTAATCAATCTATTTACTACCTAATTGGAAGTTTTTAGATCAATTGAACAAGTTTTAAAGAATTTCATAAGATCTGAGTTTGTTGAAGATGATGAATTTGGCGCTTGAGTTGTGAAAAACTGCTGAAAATTGCTAAGTGATCAGACGCTTTGCAACTGTTTAGGCATTTCATCACTGTTAAGGAGTTTTCAGAACAGGCATTTTGCAACTATTTGGACGCATTGAGACTTTTTGGTCGCTTTGATATTTTGTTGAAACTAGCAATTCTAGACGCTTAAAAACTGTTTAGGCGTCTTTACCTCAGGCATTTCTTCATTGTGTGGGCGTTTGAGAACTTCAGACGTTTCATCAGTTGGGCGTTTCAGAATTCATCTAAGGCATTCCCTTAGACGTTTCTTGTTCAAAGCCAGGCGTTTCAGAAGTTTCAGGCGCATCAGCATTCAGACTTGTAAACACTTAGAAATTTTTTGTAAAAACTAAAAAAGTCCAAAAATATTTTCATTTCATAGTTTCTTTTTATAATTTTAAAAACAACAAAAACAAGTCATTTCCAATAATTCAAAAATACAAAATGGTTAAGTCTGAAGATTCTGAGAAAAGGGTTTCCAAGCTCAAAAATAGAGCTGATTTCAAAAATTGTTCTCTCAGATTGAAGCATCATCTAAACTCCGTTGACACTGATTTGTGGAAATCAGTAGAGAAAGGACCACATATCCCAATTACATCCATGGTCCTGACAAAGGATTTTTTTATACAAAAGACTCTCTAGAACCTTATCTAGAGGATGGTCTACAAGGTGATGACTTAAGGAGGGTTAAAAATGGCATCAAAGCTTACTCACTGATGTGCAAGGGGTTACCATTAGAAGTCTTGACTAGACTTGAAGGTTATCAAACTGGTTACACCATATACAGAGCTTTAAAGATCATTTGTGAAGGTGGTAAAGAGATACAAGATCTCAAAAAGCAAAAACTCAAGAGGCAATTGGAGTTATTTGAACATCTTTCTGGTGAAACAATCAATCAAATAATGAACAGATTCGTACAATTAACTACTGAAATGTCAACTGCTGGTATAAAAAATGATCTCAAAGATCTAAATTACAGACTTCTGAATGCTCTTCCATCTTCATGGAAACAGGCAATCACTCTGTTGAAGCATACAAAAAAGTTCCCAATGGATCTTGATCTTTTGATTGCCAAAATTGAATCAGTTGAAATTGATGAGAGCTTCAAAAACAATGATAGAGCTGTATCAATGTCTCAGTATAAGTACGATGCGTCTCCAACTAACACAGTAGAGAATGCTTTTCTGGCAAAAGATGACAATTCTCCAGAAGACCAGGGTGATTTGTTCGTTGGAGCTAGTTTCTTCACAGATTCTTCTTACACAAGTGCTCTTGTTTATACAACTCAACCTCAACCTCAGTCTCCTCATAAAACTCAAACTCCTAAAACTCAAACTGAGACTTCATCTTCTAACTTTGTTAAAACTAGCAAAGTTAAAGATGTTATTAATATCCTGTTACAGGATGATGAGTCAAAATCTACTTTTATTGCTTTCATGGCAAGTTTTCATGCTTATCAAGGTAGTCATCAAACCTAGTTAGATCTTGTTTTGCAAGATTTGTTTAAGATGGATCCTGATGATGTGGAAGAGATGGACTTGAATTGGCAGATGGTAATGATTGCTTACAGAACACAGAAACACTCATATGTTAACAGGAATTACAAGCCAAGTGCAAACAAATCTGTTGGCTTTGATAAATCAAATTCAAGGTGTTTCAACTGCAACAGTTATGCATTTCTCAAGGGAATGTAAAGCTCCTAGAAATCAAGGTGAAAATGGTCAAGCAGGTTCTAGCACTCAAAGATACCAACAGCAGTCTCAGAAAACCTTTCAAAAGCCATATCAAAGTCTTCCCATGCTAGAACTTAAAGATGAACCAAAATCATCTGAAGAGCCAAAGAAAGCTCTTGTTATTAGCATCAAAGATGGCTATGACTGGAGTGCTTATGCTGAACAATTCACAGCTGATCTAACATCTAGTTTAGCTCTTGTTGCTGAAGTTCAAAATGAAGACTGGTCAGAAGAAAATGATCCTAAGGCAGAAGGTGATTCTGATAATGATGATGAAGATTATGATTGGAGTGACAATTCTAACCCAAAAAAGGATTCAGAAGAAATTGCACTCATGGCTCAGTCAGAACAACCAAAGGTTGAGCATCCATCATCTGATTCTGAGACTTCTTCTTTAAGTTATCCTAAAATTCCTATTAAAGTCAAAGAGAAAATGTGCATAAAAGCATGTTTTGATCAAGTTGAGCATTACAGAACATATTCATTTAAAATCTATGACAAACTTAAACAAGAAGAAGTAATACACAACAAACTGAAAAACGATCACAAAGTCTCTGAGAAAAGATCTTGTCTCTACAAACCTCATTGAATAAAACTCATTAAGAACTTGAACTTGTTAAAAAACAACTTGAGGAGATGACTAAAAATTTAGAAGAAGAAAAAATAGCTCATGCTGCAACACAGGTGGATCTAGCTAAAGTTAAAAGTTCTAAAACAATTATAGAATAGTTGGTAAGTGAGAGGAAAGATAAAAACAAAACAGGTCTAGGTTTTACACATGAGCCCATGCCTGAATCTATCACAAGCACTTTACCAGAAAACTTTAACACACATGATCTGAAAACAAAGCTAAGCTAAAAGCCTTTCAAAATAAGAAAAAGAATTCTGAAAGTGATGAAGAGAAAACAAATGTTGAGATATTTGAGGAACAAGATTCAGAAAAGATTAAAATTGGTCATCCAGTGAAATTTAAATCATACGAACCACGACCAAAGAATAAGAAAATATTTGTTCCCAAAGAGTATGTTGTTGAAGAAGTAATTGTAAAGAATGATAAACTAAACTCAAAGAATAAAGAGAAAGTAAAACAAGAAGAAGTAACATCTGAAGATTCATTTTCTTATGGATTAAACAATCCAGACTTCATCAAATGGCAGAAAGAACAAAAAGATAAAGAAAATTCAAAAAGGGTCTTCGACTAAAGATGGTCAATCACAAAGCAAGCAGAGTTCATCAAGATCAAGAAACCAGAGAAGAAGAAGGAAAAATGCTAAACCTAAATCCTCTCAGAATAAAAATCAAAACAATCAAAATCAAAGAACAAATCAATCTAATCAGTTTAAACCAGTGAAGTTTGTGTCTGCAGGTACTTTTGATATGAATACAATTCCTGAAATCAAATCAAATTCAAAGAACAAATCTGACTCTGATCTGAAAACAGGTTCAGTTCCAAAGTCTTCCGCTGTTATCAAAAGATTTGTATCTAAGGTGTCTAGGAATGGTGTAAATGAACAAAAGTCAAAACCCAAATTTCAAAAGAACATACTCTCAAATCAAAAACAACAGATTAACTTTGTAACTCCTAAATCAAAACAAGGATCAAATGTGGCTTCCACATCAAAGGTTAATCAACAGTTGTTTAAATTTCAACAAAGGTACTGTGATATATATGATATGTACAATCATAAGACTGATGAATGTTTTTTTAACAGGTACTGTCATATTTGTGATATGAAAAACCATTCAACAGCTGATTGTTATTTTAACAAGTATTGTACCATTTGTGATGAAAAAAATCACAAAACTAAGAATTGCTACTTCCGAAGAAACTCGCCAAGGAATGGATATGCACAATTTCAAAAGTGTTGGTTTTCAAAGATTGACAAAACAACCTTCCTTAGGCTTGAGATCTTTTCGAAGGATTGATTCTGATTATAATGATTCTTGTGCTATGAAAACAAAGAATTATAATCAAGGAAAATTCATTCCCCAATCTGTGAGAATGAACAATGGAAAGTTTGGTAATAAAAATTTTTCTAAAAATATTTCTTTTAATGGTTTGAATTATCTTGACGATGATCTTGAAAAATGTTATCATGCTTTACGGACTATGCAAATCAAAGATAAACAAAAATTTGTCAGAAACAATAGGTAAATTTAAACAGTAAAAGAAACCTGATTTGAATAAGCTTCATTTTAAACAGTTTACCATTGTTGATAAATTTAGCAAGCCCATATCGGCTTAGGTTGATAACTCAACTTAAATCTCTTTGAAATGCAGGTACGCCCAACAAGACCAATTAATATGTGGTATGTTGATAGTGGGTGTAGCCGGCATATGACAGACAACCATGCCTTGCTTCAAGATTTTAAGTTAAAAGATGGTACTCATGTTGCATTCGGACGTGATGCAGGTGGTAAAATAATAGGAGAAAGAACAGTGTCCAATGAGATTATTAGCTTTGATAAAGTCAACTATTGTTCACAGTTGAACTTTAATCTTTTAAGAGTTTCCCAAATTTGTGACAAATCTTACTCTGTTCTATTTGATGATTCTTTTTGTTATATTTTGAAGCCAGGATTTCAGATAAGTAAAGAATGGGTAGTTGTTAAAGCTGTTCGTGATCGAGATGTATACAAGTTAGATATGTCTCAAGTAGATCCATCTACAGAAACAACATGCCTAATTGCTCAAGCATCAAATGTTGAAAGCCAGTTATGGCATAGACGTCTCGGGCATTCAAATTTCAAGAACATGAATAAGCTTGTAGCAAGAAATCATGTAGTAGGTCTTCCAACAAAGAAGTTTGCTACAACAGATCACTGCTGAGCGTGTTTAAAAGGAAAACAACACATAGCGTCTTATAAGCCTAAGCTGATAAACTCAAATTTCAAGCCTCTCCAGATGTTACACATGGACCTATTCAGACGAACAAATGTGTAGAGTATTGGAAAGAAATCTTATTGTTTAGTTATCATTGATGACTTTACAAGATTTTCATTGGTTTTCTTTTTGCATGCTAAATCTGAAACTGCTAAATTGTTAAAAGAATTCATCATTAAAGTAGAAAATCAATTAGAACAAAAGGTTAAATTTATCAGAAGTGATAATGGAACTGAATTTAAAAATTCTAATATTGACATGTTTTGTGCAAGAAAAGGTATTGCCCGTCAGTTTAGTGCTCCTAGAACTCCACAACAAAATGGAGTTGCTGAAAGGAAAAACAGAACTTTGATTGAGGCCACATGTTCCATGTTAGCAGATGCAAAGATTCCAATTACTTTCTGGGATTAAGCCATATCCACTACATGCTTTGTACAGAATTGTACACTGATTGTGAAAGATAAATAGAAAACTCCCTATGAGTTGATGTTTGGCTAGAAACCTAATATAGATTTTCATAAATCTTTTGGTTGTCCAGTTTAGATTTTAAATTCAAGTGACCAGCTAGGAAAATTTGATGCAAAATCTGATGATGGATTTTTTGTTGGATATTCTTCGGTTTCAAAAGCCTTTAGAGTTTATAACTCTAGGACGAATATCATTCTTGAAACTTTTAAAGTTAAATTTCTTGAAAACTCTTTTTTATCAGTTGCAAATGGTCCAGCTTGGTTGTTTGATTTAGATTCTTTGTCAAACTCTTTCGATTCTGACTTGTTTGACTCTCCAGGTGAGAAAAAGAATCAAGAAGGAGATCTTGGATCTTTTAGTGATGATTTTGATTCTGATGATATGGATGATTCTAGCCCAGATTACCCTTTCTTCTCATTTGTTAAAGATCCTGTATTTCATTCTGAATCTCATGATCAATCTCACTCTCATCAAGCACAAGAACATCCCATTTCTAAAAATTCAAATGTTTCACAACCTATTCCTAATGATGGTCCTGAAATTGTACAACCTGAGTCGGGAACGTCATCGATTTCTGATGATGTAGTTGTTACTGATAATCTTGATTACTTTATCAACTCACCGACTCAAGTTCCTAATTTCAATCCACATACTTCGAACTTATTGCATCAGCTTTCCGACTTGAACCAATCTAATTTGGATGTTAATGTTAAATGAAATGAGATTACTATGTCTCATATTCACAAGAACCATCCTACGTCTCAGATTATCGGTCCATTGAATGAGAGAACGATGAGAAGTCATTCAGAACAAGCAAATCTCTGCTTATAATCGTGTTTTCTATCTTAAATTGTTCCTAAAAACGTCATTGAAGCGTTAAAGGACAATAGTTGGATTGAGGCAATGCAAGAAGAGTTATTGCAATTTCGTAAACAAGAAGTATGGAAGCTTGTGGATTTACCTGAAGGAGAAAACGCCAGAGGCACAAAATGATTATTTAGAAACAAGTCAGAAGATCGGGGAATTGTTGTTCAACAAAGCAAGACTCGTTGCACAAAGATACACCCAAGAAGAAGGAATAGATTATGATGAAGTATTTGCTCCGGTTGTATGACTTGAATCAATTCGTGTCTTCCTGGCTATTGCATCATACATGAAATTCAAGGTGTATCAGATGGACGTTAAAGGTACTTTCTTGTATGGACCAATCACTGATGATTTGTATGTCAAGCAACCTCCAGGTTTCAAAGATGTAGAATATCCTCATCATGTGTACAAGTTTAGTAAAGCATTGTATGGTCTCCATCAAGCTCCTAGAATTTGGTATAAAACATTATCACAACATTGGATCCAGCATGGATGCACGTGAGGGAAAATTGATCCAACTTTGTTTATAAAGAAGGATGCTGATGATCTCTTATGTGTTCAAGTGTAAGTTGATAATATCATATTTTGTTCTACAAGTCCAAAATTATGCAATGAATTTGAAGAAATCATGAAGTCTCGTTTCCAAATGAGTTCAATGGGAGAAATTAATTCCTTGGTCTTCAAGTGAAGCAGTCTGCAGATGAAATTTTTATTAATTAGGAGAAATTCGTTGAAAAAACTCTTGAAGAAATTTGAAATGCAAGATTGTCAATCCATCAGAACTCCAGCTGACGTAAATACCAAGATTGAACCTGATCCGAAAGGAAAAATAGTTGACCAAACTCTATACAGATCTATGATTGGCTCTTTGATGTATCTTACTGCATCTAGACCTGATATAATGTATGTTGTTTGTGTCTGTGCCAGGTACCAATCTGACCCGAAAGAATCTCACTTAATCGTTGTTAAACGAATATTCAGGTATCTTAAAGGAAAACCGGCTTTAGGGCTGTGGTATCCTTATGAAGGAACGTCGAGTTACATGGATATACAGATAGTGATTATGGAGGATGTTTCCAAGATCGTAAATCTACGATGGGTGGTTGTTAGCTTTTAGGTCCTAGATTAGTCTCGTGGCAATGTAAGAAACAAACAAATGTCTCCGTTTCAACCGCAGAAGCCAAGTACATAGCTGCTTCAGCAGGATGTTCTCAAATCCTTTGGTTACAAAGCCAAGTGCTGGATTATGGGTTCAATTTTCTTAAAACTCCTATTTACATTGATAACACTGCTGCTTTGTTTATCACAGCTAATCCTGTCCAGCACTAAAAAACAAAGCATCTCAAAATTCGATATCATTTTCTCAGAGATAACTCTGAAATAGGTTTAATCATTTTTATTCAAATAACAACTGAAAAGCAGTTGGCTGATCTATTTACAAAAGCCTTTTTACCAGGTCGTTTTGAGTATTTGATTGAGTCAATTGGACTTATTAACCATGTTTAAAACTGGTTTTGAGTAATTGAGTTGTCTGTATCATAAAATGATAAGAACCCTCCCTTAGCTGAATAACAAGATTTATAAAGAAAACTGTCAAAGTTAACTGCCTGATTGTATATATTGTGTGTGCATATTCAATAGAAAATAAAAAAGAAAATACAAAAATAGAAAATTGCAAAATCAAAAGAGAAAAATATAAAACAAAAACCTACAAAAATAAACTTTATTTGTTAGTTAATCATTTAGGGCTGAATCTGTCTTTGCAATTTCTGAGAAATGATGGATACATTAGTTCTGATCAGTTGCATACTTTACTAGCTACTAAAGTCTGACGTGATCAGATATGATGTGCAGGTAAGCTCATGCAATTATACTGAAAAAGTAAATTCTTGTGATCAAACTAAATCAATCATGCATTCATGTCTGTCCATTTTAGTACCAATGTGTAGTGTTGACTTCTCAAATTGATTGCCTGTAAAGTCACAAACTCACACCTGGTGGCGATATGAATAACCATGAGCTCTAATTATTTAAAGCATCTATTCACTTCTGTGTTATGAGTCATCATAGACCAGAAGTGACGAGAGATCCTTTGTTGTAAGTCATTACAGACCTGGATATTCTCAGTTGATTCAAAAGATGCCAATATGCATAACCTAAACATGAGATCGGGTTATAAGTATATGTCAGGTTAACAAGTTGAGAAACGTGCTTTCTTGCATATCTTGACGAGAGTTGAGCTCTCTAAATCTAAGTGTGACTTACATAATGTCATATCTAATCGTACCTTAATCAATGCAAGAATTGAAAAAGCAAGTGTGACATCTGGTAATTTTCAGTTACCAAACTCCGTTAGTTCCGTTAAGTCTTGCATACACGTGTCGTGCACACACACTAGTTGTCGTTGAACGTTGGTGACTTAACAATAATCAGTAATGTTAAATTGATGATAATTAAGTTAACAATGTGATTATTAAGTTATGCTTATGTGATTTAAATGTTAACAGTAATTTTATCGCGTAACGTGAAAACGCGTGTATTTAACCTGTATGTTTTGTATCTATTTAAAGGTGAAATATATAATTGTCATTGTTAGTTTATATGTTTGTGGTTGTAGTTAAAAACCTTTTAAAAAGAGTTTAAAAGCTTAATTTTTATAAAAAGTAAATTACAAGGGTTTAAGGGGTAATTACCATATATTAATAAAACAAAATCCCAACCCTAGCCCCCACACCCCCTCTCAGCCGCGACACCTTTAAACACACACACAAACCTGCGATTTCAAGCAAGAACAAGCAAGAAAGCTTCGGTTTTGATCGATTACAAGCATTACAACAAGTTAGAAACATCAAAACTTGTCCATTACACGTTTAAAGGTTAGATTTTTATATGTTTTTGATGATTTTTCATGTTGGCCGAATGTTCCATGCGAAAACTGCAATTGGTGGTCGATTGATGCCTAGTTGTTGATGTTAATGTGTTTACTAGATAGATTACATGTTAATTAACGTCAAGTATGCAATAAAGGTTGGATTTTTACAAGTTTTTATGGAAATTACATTAGGGCCGAAACCCTAATTCGAAACTTGAAATTGGAGGCCGATTTGTTGATGTTGGTTGGTGTTATTATGTTTGCTGGATTGTATATATGCTAGTTAACGTCGATTATGCAAGAAAGCTATGATTTTGATACGTTGTTCATAGGTTACTAATAATAGTAACTTTATTTTGCATGAATTGATGATTGGATGATGTATGAATGTTATGGATGTGTTTGTGATGATGATTAGATGCTAAGTTGATGTTATGAACAATTGAAAAACAAGAAGATGTCTTATAGTTCATACATTGCTAAAAATAGTAACTTTTGGTGTTGAACGTTGATGAATCATGATGATTAGGTGTTGTTGATCATGTTTAGATGTTGTCATGGACTTGAATTGGTATATAATTGATGAATTCATGAATGTAGTGTGAGTTTGATGAATTTGGGATGAACTTTACCAAAAACTTTAATTGTGCAAATCCTTGAATTGGATGATTTGAGCATGTTTGGGATATTAGGATCATGCTAATGTGTTCATGGATGGTTTCTAAGGTGATGAAATGTGTTTTTTAGGTTATAGGGATGTTGATTTGGTTTGTTACCTGTTTTGGCCTGTTGTGATTCGCATGACTTGTGTGATATCTAGTTGTATGATGATCTAGGTAGTACATGTGGTTAATGAAGTGCTATATGTAATCAAGTTGTATGTGAACATGTATGATATGCTATTGTGTTAGTATTAATGAGTTATCACCTATAATGTCACCAACGGGTCAAACGGGTCAACTGGGTCAAATGTGTCTTGTCTTTCTAAAACCTTGAGTCTCTTGGTTTGTAGAACACTTAGGGTTTCATGTTGATTCTGTGTACACGTACTTATGTACTCTTGTATTCTAGGTGACCTTTGAAGGTTGTCTTTCCCCTCTTCCTTTCAAGTTAAGCTCTAAGTTAATTCTTGCGCGTATCAGGTGAGTTCTTGCCCCACTCATTTTACATAATCTCTTTTGGGGGAGATAGCATACTGTTGATCACAAATGCTTTTATATATGAGTGTGTATAATATTGATATAGTGCTGTTTACCATGGAAAAGTCCTGACACTTTCGGATTGTTAATATTGACTAGCGGGGAAATTTTGGGTAGTACTACTGGGTCTGACGAGCCCCACCTGTGCGACTCGAGGTCAAACGGGTGCAATTTTGTCCTAACATATATTCGTCATGACCTGGTAAGTCGTGACAGGAGGCAACAAACGTAACACAGTCAGCTTTGATCGCGAAATCACTATGATTAATATTTCTATGTTAATAGACTAGCTATCTATTGCAATACACTACTTATGCTCTGGAAACTGTTGATTGGTTTATATTTTAACGCAAACTCTTGAACTCACCAACCATGTGTTGACTTGTTTAGTATGCTATTCTCAGGTTAAGGTTGCCAGTTGCCTAGGAGCACACACACCAGCATCGTTGAGTTGTCTACATTTGTTTGTTTACAAATTTGGGATTATTTTCATATTAAACATTTGTGTTTGGGGCGCGTATGTTTTGCGCATTCTCTTTACATACTACTTGTTTTGGGTTTTCTATTTTAAAAACGCTTCCGCAGTATTTTAAACGTTAACTCTGGTTTTGTTTATTAATCATATAGAGTCGTTCTTGGTAACTAATGACTGAGATCCTGGTATGTCACGCGCCTCGCGGTAAAACCCCGCACGCGGATTTTGAGGGTGTGACAGCAAGTGTGCCGAGTATCTTGCCGAAAGCACTCATTTTCTGTCCTTAGATCTCGTGTCTCCTCTGCTGCGGGAACGCTGACATGGAACACACTTGATCAGGATTTAGTTATTGTCAATGACTATCCACCATTTTATTTTCTCTTAATGTGATGATCTTAACTAACATAATCTCAGTGCAGGCATGTGATTCAATTGTATATAGTAGATTTTTTTTCTGCTTTATTTTTGATTTTTTTGCATGATTTTCTGTGTGCAGGCATGTTCATAATGATTAGTTTGCTCTACTTGCAAAATAAAAGAAACTTCTTAGTTTGTGAACTTAAAAGTTTAGGGGGAGTAAAAATGTAAAAGAGAAAAAATCAATGAATAGTGTCAAATGCGAAAAATAAATAAAAAAATTAAGTGCCTTGGATGGAAACGATGAAGCTGAAATTCAAGCATGTGCGTGTTTGATATGATGTAAAAATAAACCTGAAAAGAATTCAAAATGATGGAAAAGCTTCTTGTAAACAAAACAAGACTATTTGTGTTGTAAAAGTTTCAAAATAGAGACTAAAATGACGGGAAAGTGTTTGAAAAACTAAAACATTGATTCAAAGTGTTTTTCAAAATGTGCTTGGTTGGTGTTTGAATTGAAAATTCATGTTTAAAAATGAAAATATGAGTTTCAAATGATTTGTGGTGATCGTAAACAAAACCAATTTGATTGTTAAATTTGAGGGTAATTAATGTAAATTTTGGGTGATAGTCAAAATTTGACTAAGTGTTGAGACAATGTGCATGAACAGTGCTAATGTGCATGAACAATACTAATGTTTATAAACAGTGTTCAGATGGATGTTGTGAAAATTTCAAGTGTTAGACTCATGGAAGGTTTCTCATGCACCTGAATAGTACTCATAAGTCCAAATCAGTACATGCGCCTAAACAGTACATGCGCCTAAACAGTTGTCATGTTGCTGAAAATGGTTAAGTGTTGAGCGTTTTGTTCCGTACATGTGCCTAAACAGTTGTCATGTTGCTGAAAATGGTTAAGTGTTGGACATATCAACTTAATGCTCATGCGCCTGAACAGTTTCAGACTTTCCAAGTGGTTAGACGTTTGAAGGTGATGATTACTCCAAGTGTTAGGAGTTTCATCAAGACTCATGCGCCTGAATAGTGCCCAAGCGACTGAACAATGCCCAAGCTTCTGCACAGTGCTCATGCATCTGAAGACTTAGTGTGAAACATATTCTCATGTGCCTTCACAGTGCTAATGCGTCTGAAGACTTAGTATGAAACTTATCCTCATATGCCTTCACAGCGCTAATGCGTCTGAAGATTTAGTGTGAAATTTTAGCCTCATGTGCCTTCATAGTACTCATGCGCCTAAGAATTTTTACACTTATATATATTCAACACTTGTAGTTCTCATTCATTCATTCACAAACTAAAACACTTTGATTCACACATTCTCACACTCGATACATTTATTCACACAACATTCGATTGTTACCTGTTAATCCTTATGATATATAGGTATATTCATTGAATCAAAACATCATGTTGATCTTAAAACATCTGATTTCATTATCTAATTCAAACTTTGATTAGGCAATTGAACTCTATTAAGGCGTTCGAACCCTAGATGTTCAGAAAATTTGAAATCTGTGATTTAAATGTGCTATAATAACTGAAATTGAACATCAAATGAGTATTATAACATGATTTTGAACAGATTGTGAGAATCAAATCTCAATTTCATCAAAATGTGTTCTTGATGATTCATTGTTCATCAGTCGGTGTTTAAAGAACAAAAATGAACAGTCAGTTCATAATTTTTCATCAAAATTGTTGTGTTAATCATCAAAATTCATCTATTCAATAGATATTGAGATGATTTTAATTGTTTTAGTGTACTTTAAATCATTAGAACTTAAACATGATTGTGCTCTGCTCATGGTAAAGTGTATTCAACACTTAGAAATTTTAAGTGTAAACTGTTAAGTTTTAAAATTTAAAATGTACTAATTCAATTGAAATTCAATCAATTTTCATGTTTCATGGTTCAATTAATTGATTTAATCATAAATTTTATTGAATCAAAATTGTAACCAGTGCATACTCTGTTCAAGTAATGGGTTGTTCAAAACACTTATAAATTTTTTTGTGTTACTGGTTCAAAATTGATAACACACAATATGATTGAAATTTTGGCAATTCAAATGTGACTAATATTTTATTCTATGTATATAGATAGCAAATCTTAAATTTGAGCCAATGCATAATGTAGCAGCCTTTCTTAATGAGGATGTTCATGAAGCTGTTGGTTATAAAGAAATGATTAGATTTCTATTGAGAACAAAGTATGTGTATGCCATGTGTGCTCAACCAGTTATATATGCTCGTATCATCAAAAGATTCTGGAGTACTACTGAAATTGCAAGGGATGATGAATGAAGGAAAGTTGTTAGAGGTTTTATCACAAACTATCGTATGATTGAAGTCTCTGAGCAGTCAATTAGAGAAGCTCTAAGACTTGGTGATAATGATCCTGAAGATTTGGCTGAACTCACTTTTAATGAGTGTAGAGACACATTTTTAGCCATGGGACATCCAAATCACTTTCCTAAGAAGCAATTTTTCAGAGCAAGAGTATATAACCACTGGAAACTCCTTTGTTATATCTTTCAACATGGAATGTCTAAGAGAAGTGCAGGATGGAATTCATTCCCTGTAGACATTGCTTTTCCTATTGTAGCCATTGCCACAAACAGAAGGTTTAATATGGTAAAATGGATCATGAATGGCTTTATTTTTAATTTGGAGAAAGGAATCAGGAACAAATACTTGATGTATCTCAAATTTCTTCAGTTGATTATTAATGAAGAGTATCCTGATTTCCATGCTCATGGAGTAAGTGGAGAAATATTAGTTTTGGAGCACATGATTGAAACCATATACAAAAGACTTGCTATCGTGACTGGTGCTCAAAATCTTCAAATGTTTGATTACATGAGAGTTGTAGCAAGAGATGATATGAACATAGATGAAGATCATTTTCATTTGATTGATGATGAACCAATTGATCCAAATGATCTGATTGAAGAAGTTCTCAAGGACTATCTGAGTCTGAAGCTGAAGATGATGATAAAGATAATAAAGATGATGATGAATCTGAAGATGAAGGAAGTTCGTCTTCAAGTGATGATAATGATGATGATGATGTTGGAGGTAATGAAGTTGAAGAAGTTAATGAAGATGTAGTTGATACAGAAGTTAAAGAAGTTGATAATCTGAATGAAAATGTTAATGATTCAATGAATGTGAATGAAGATATTAATGAATTCAATGTACAACAAGAAATGGAGTGTGATCTTCAAAATGTTGATGCATTTGAGTCTGTAGTACCAGATGAAGGTGAAAGATCAAGTCAACATAATACAGTTCTTACTGAGGAATTGAACACTGAGCAGATAATAGAAGCATTGAAAGAAGAGAACATCAATCAGCTTAAGATGATCGAGCAGCCGAAAGATGAAAATAATCAATTAAAAGCAGAATCTTTAAAGAAAGACTTGAAAATTGCTGAGCTTGAAGAAGTACAAGAGATGAATGTAAAGAACTTTGATGTTGTATTCAGAGATTATGATTTGATAGAAGAAAAATACAAGAAGTTGAAAGAAGATTATGACAAGTTGAAAGAAGAACTTGAAATTATGAAAGAAAGCTTAAAATCTCAATCTTCGCAACCACAAGAAAATTGATTGTGAATGTAGGCCAACTGAGTCTCTAAGAAATTTGGTCAAAAGTTTTCAAGAGACAGAAAAGCAAACCAATAAAATGATTGTGCTTGACATTGATAATCCTCAATATTTTGAAATTACAAAGAGAACTAGAATATTAAAGCCTCAAGAAATTAAAGAAATAGAATTAGTGAGAAGTGATCATGAAAGGAGAAAAGAATTGATTGAGATATTCCCAGAGATAGAGAAACAGGTATACCAAGTCTTAGTGGAACAAAAACAATTATGGAATAAAGCAAGAACTACAGGAGATTCAGTAAGGAATGTACTGCAAAAAGGCCAACCCATCTCTGAATTGCCCAATGCAATGATTGTGCCAGATAACACAAAGAATGTGAAGATAGTTGCCTGGATGTATGATGATGTTTTTATGTCTTTCTAATCAAACGTGTAAATGCTATTTATGATGTTTATCATTTTTACACAAGCATCATAGCTTTACAAGTACAAGATCTAAAGGAGTTATATAATTTGCCTTTGATCAATCCTACCAAATCAATTCGAGTTGAAATTTTGTTAAGCTTTTAAATCGAGGCATTTCCAGAATGGACTCTTACCTCAAAACAAGATGTGATCAAGAAGACAAAGAATATTCAAATCATTAAAGAGTAAAAGAAAGATAGCTGCTAATCTTGAAGAAGAAAAATATTTTTTGGATGCTTATAGTGATCAGTTTTTTGAAAAGGTCACTAACCCAGGCTTGAAGGTGATAGACGGCACTCAAACTTCTAAACCAATTTTAAGATGGTTCTAACACGCTGACTCATTTCAGTTGAAGCTGGTTCGAAACTTAGAAGACTGGTATCAAGATATGATTTCATTATTTGGAGTTTTTGAACTTAAACTTCTACATCCAAGTTATATCTCATTTTTGTCTATCCAAAAGTTTGATCGTGTTGCGTCAGAAGTTGCAGAAAATGATAGAAAATATTTTATGACAATTAGTAAAGTGATGGATGCTGCGATGGAGAGAATTGCATTGAAAAAATCTAGCATATGCAAACATCGTGAAGAAAGGCATAAAGTCTATTGATTTTATGAGAATTTCAAGCAAAGGCATGTTGGAAATTCATTCTCACGATCATCCTAAACCTTTTGAGTTCTACGCCAACATTGATATTGCAGGTCTAATGAAAGAAACTTTGGATGTAATGGACAAGGTGGAGATTAAAACCAATGAGTCAAAGCTTGAGCAAGCTATTCTTGCAAAGAAGTTCAAGTCAGCTATAAAGAAAGCGTTGCGTGAATTGGAGATTTACAAAGGAAAGCCGGTATGAAGACTAAAGACAATGTAAATCTTAGGGGGAGTATTGTGAGAGCTCTTAAAAGATTAACATTTTGTCTTGTGTTTTGTCATAGTATAGGGACTTATTGTGTAAACTTATGTTCCTTGTTTTTCTTTGATAGTATAAATAGGATATTTTATGTATTGTGTAGGAAGACCTAGAGAACGAAACAGTAAGAACAGATTAAAAAACTGTAACTCACTCTTACACATTATATCCTAAGCATTTGCTATCAATGAAATCTATGAATTTTTGAAGTAATTGCTTGCGTTTGTGTACTTTGTGTATGAATTGATCATTGCATTACGATATCATCACAGATTGATCCATTTTGAACCTATCATAATCAACTTGCTGTGATCCTTCAACTCAAATCCATAAGTCACACCCCACCACAAACATCATTGGAAATGTTAATACAGGGGTGAGAAGACGAGGACAAACCCATGACAAAAATGTTTGTCTACACTCTCGTTTCTTGTCCCAAATAGAGCCAAAGAAAGTTGATGAGGCTTTGAAGGATGGAAGTTGGATTGAAGCTATGCAAGAAGAGCTGCTTTAATTCAAAAGACAAAAGGTTTGTGATAGGATCAAAATGGATCAATCTGTGATGATATTGTGATACAATTCAATCAAACAAACACAAGTAATCAATTCAATGCAAACAAATCAGAAAAATTCATAGCTTTTCATTAATAGTAAGCATAGAAAGTACAAGTGTAAGAAAACAGTTACAAGTCGTTCTAACTGATTCTCAGCTTCTATCTACACAATACATACTATGCTATTTATACTATTAAACAAAATAGAAAGGAACATATATTTACACAATAAGTCCTTAAACTATGACAAAAACTATACAAAGACTAATAAAGACTAAATGATAATCTTCAAGAGGCTTCTACAATACTCCCCCTAAGATTGATATTGTCTTCGGTCTTTAAAATCATCAATCTTCTGTCTTCTGTTTTCAAAAATTTTCAGTCTTCAGTCTTCTTTAATCTTCAATCTTCAATCTTCAATCTTTTGTCTTTTCTCTTTTGTCTTCATCCATAAAAAAACAATCTTCTGGTTCTTCTTTAATCTTGAAAATCGGCTTCTCTTTGTACATTTCTTGCTCTCTCAAGGCTTTAGCAATGGCAGACTTGAACTTGCTCGCTAAAATACCTTGCTCTGGTTTTGATTCATTTGTTTTGATTTCCATTTTATTCATCACCTCCAATGCTTCTTTAGATAAACCTGCAATATCAATATTAGCATAAAATTCAATTGGCTTTGGATACTCTTCGAAATGAATTTCCAACACTCCTTTGCTCGAGATCCTTATGAATTCTATTTCCTTGATATCCTTCTTTAGTATGTTTGCATACGCTAAGGCTTTTCTTAGAGATATTCTCTCCATAGAAGCATTCATATCTTTGATAATCGACAAGAAATATTTTTTATCATTTTCTGCTACTTCTGGAACAACTTTTTCAAACTTCTGAATGGACAAAAATGAGATATAGCTAGGATGTAAGAGTTTCAATTCGAATACACAAAACAAGGAAATCATGTCACGATTCCAATCGTCTAGATCTCGAACTAATTTTAACTCAAACGTATCAGCATTGTAGCACCATCTCAAAATTGGTTTTGACTTTTGAGTTCCATCAATAACTTTCAATCCAGGATTAGTTACCTTCTCAAAATATTGATCGCTAAAAGCATCCAAAAATTTTCTTCTCCAACCTCTTTATCACCATCTTTTCTTTCCTTTTTCAATGACTGAAAATATATTTTATCTTCTTGGTCACATCTTGTTTGCAAAAATGAATTCATTCTTCCTATACCTCTATTCAATAACTGTACAAAATTTTCTCCTCGACTTGCTCTAGTCAGATTGATTAATGGCAGTTTATTCAACTCCTTCAAATCTTGAACAGGAAGCTTTATAATACTCGAGAAAAATTGATATACATCACAAATTGCATTAACTCTTTTTATCAAAAATGCATCAAATACCTCATCGTATTTCCATGCCATAATTTTTACTTCCTTGGTCGTGTCAGGAACAATCATTGCATTAAGCAATTCTGAAATTGATTGTCCCTTAGATGTTGAGAGTTCCTCAATATTTATGCTCTCTTGAAGAGGATTCCACTCTCCATGCTCTACAATAATCTTGTCAGGATAAATAGGAGCAACAGATTTAGTAGTAATACACTTCTCAAACTCTTCATTAATTTGAGATACTGTTAATCCATCAAGAAATACTCGATTTTACTTCATCTTGATCAAGTATTTATACCTGTCTTCAATGTCTACAGGTACATCTTCTTGTATTGTCTTAATTGGTGAAAAATGTTCATCAACATTGGCTTCAACTAAATCTTCATCTTCCAAAACCTCATCATACCAGTCATCACCATATTTAGCTTCTATATCATCAAGAGCTCCTATGGTTTCTTGAATATCTGACTCTTCTTCTTTTTCAAGTGCAGGTTCATCAACAATCTTTTGCACTTTAGTTGATGATTCAGGTAAAACTAAAAAATCATCATCAATTTTCCTTTTACCTTTATCTAATTCAGGAGTCTTTTCCAAATCAACTGGTATAATCTCAGAAATGATCATCACTTCAGGGGATGGAGATTTTGTACTTTCTTTCATCTTTTCCAATTCTTATTTCAAAGCTTCATTTTCTTCTTTCAACTTATTGAATTTCTCTTCTATTATCATAGTCTTTCATCATAACTTCAAAATTTTTTACATTATCTTCTTTATTTTTCTCAAGATTTGCAATTACTTCATCTTTCTTTTGTAAACCTTCTTTCAACTTATTATTTCTTCTTTCAATTCCTCATAAGATTCAATTGCTTAGAGTTTTCTTCTTTCAATTCATCAATAATCTGCTGAACATTTGTTTCTTCAGCCACATGAGTATCTTGTTGAAAATCATTATGTATCTCAACTTCAAATATTTCAAAATCTTAAACATTTTCATTGAATTCAACATGTTCTTTAGTTTCAACCATTTCTTCAATCATTCCCATAATCTCCTTAACATTTTGACTTTCTTCAATAACATCTTCAACTTGATCTACTTCATCAACATCTTTAGTTTCTTGATCAGCTTCATGTACTTCTTCATGAACTACTTCCATAACATTACCTTCATTTCCACCTCCATTGTTATCATCATCAGAAGAAGAAGAACTTGAGCTTTCATTATCATTATCATTCTCATCATCATCACCTTCACCTTCATCATCATCAGATTGTTCTTGAGGTATTTCTTTAATAAGATCATTGGAACAATTGGTTCTTCCTCAATCAAGTGAAAGTGATCTATAGCAATATCCACCTCATCATTTGCAACATTTCTCATATATTCAAACATAGGTACATTTTGTGCACCTGTGATCATAGCAAGTCTTTTGTAAGATATCTCTGACATATGTTCGAGTATCATTGTTTCTCCACCAACACCATGAACATGAATATCAGGATGCTCTTCATTGATTATCATTTATAAGAATCTAGGATACATCAAGTACTTATTCCTAATTCCTTTCTCCAGATTAAAAATGAAACCATTAAGAATCCATTTTGACATGTTAAACCTTCTTTAGATGCTAGAGCTACAATTGGAGATGCTACGTCAACTGGAAATGAATTCCATCCTGTACTTCTTTTTGACATGCAGTGCTGAAATATATAACATAATAGCTTCCAATGGTTATAAACTCGTGCTTTGAAAAATTGTTTCTTGGGGAAATTATCTGGGTGACCCATAGCCATAAATGTTTCTCTACAATCATTAAAAGATAATTCAGCTAAGTCTTCTGGGTCATTGTGTCCCAATCTCAATGCTTCTCTAATTGAATCTTCAGAAACTTCAATCATTTTAACATTTGTTATAAATCCCCTTACAACTTTTCTACCATCATCATTGATTTAAACTGTGGCTGTGTTCTAAATTTTCTTTATGAATCGTGCATATATGACCGGTTGATAGCACATAGCATATACATATTTAGTTCTCAACAAGAACCTTATCATCTCTTCATAGCTAACAACATCTTGTATTTCTTCATTTAATAATGCTACCACATTATGGTTTGGCTCAAACTTAAACTCATCCATCTACAAAAATGAAACAAGAAATTTAGACACTTTGAATTTTAACACTTAAAATCAATGAATATTTATTGAAATTTAAAGAATTAGTATGTTTTAAAATTTTTCAATCTAACTTGCACTTAAATTTTTTTTTCTAAGTGTTTAAATGATCTGTTCAAGAACAAACTACATTCAAGTTAGTATGTAGATATAAAACACATTAATTCAGTAAATTCTTCTCAAAAACAGATTATAACATGAATTTATGATCAAGTTTTTCATTTTTATCAAAAATTCAAACATTTACTGTTCATTTTCACTGTTCGACTGATGAAGAATCTTCATCAGTAACAATTTTGAAGAAAATTTGATTTGAATGTATCAATATGCTTGAAATGAAGTATATATCAACAATCAATCATCAATTTCAGTTCTTAATTCCATTTTATTCACAAATTTCACAGATTTCAGATGACTAGGGTTCATACGCCCGTATAGCATAGAAACGCCCAATCAAAATTAACTTTAAACTTGAAATTTGTATGAGTACTCACGTTTAAAATCAGAAATGAACACTATCGACGCAGGTTTTGAACACAAATCAAACATAATCCGAGTGTCAATGTTAATCGAGAGACGGTTGTGAGAGTTCAAGGATTTTGAGTGAATGAATCGACTGAAATCACAAAGTGTTGTATTTATACTAAGTAAAATTTTTAGGCGCATGAGCACTGTTTGTGCGCATGGAGTTTATTTTTACACTAAGTATTCAGGCGTATGAGCACTGTTTGTGAACATGAGGCTAGGTACATGAGCACTGTTTAGACGCATAAGCTCTGTTTAGGCGCTTTTCCACTGTTCAGGCGCATGGGTCTAGCTGAAACGCCCAACACTTGGTAATTTTTCACTTGATACGCCCAATTCTTGGAAGTCTAGTACTGTGCAGGCGCATGACTATGGATTAAAAGCCCAACACTTAACCACAAATTTCAGACTTATGACAACTGTTTAGGTGCATGAGGATGTCTGAAACGCCCAACACTTGTACAAATTCTGGAAAATCATCATGCTCTTAAGTTTGGACTTTTTAACACTGTTTAGGTGCATGAGATAACTTTCACGAGTCTAACACTTGTAATTTTCAATTCTTCCACCTGAACACTGTTTAAACGCATTAGTACTGTTCATATACTAAGTTGTTAAACAATTTGTCAAATTTTGACTTTCACCCAAAATTTACATAACTGACCCTCAATTTTGAACTTTTGACATTTCAAACTTTTTATTTTTATTTTTGATCATTTTATGTTTTGACCTTTTTATTTTTGTTTTAATTTTTCAAAAACAATTTCCCGTCATTTTAGTCTCTAATTTTAACAAATAATCTCATATTACAATGTTGCAAGAAGCTTTTCCACTTTAAAATGTTTTTCAGGTTCATGTTTACATTATGTCAAACACACACAAGCTTGAACTTTTAGCTTCATCCTTTCCATTCAAAACACTAAATTTTGATTTTTCATATCTTGAAATTTGAATTATTTTCTCTTAGACACTTTTACTTTTTACTCTTTTTACTCTTTTTACTCCCCCTAAACTTTTAAGTTTAACAAAACTTAGAAGTTTCTTGAATTTGTCACATGAAGATCACACTAATCATTGTTAATATGCCTGCACACAGAAAACATGCAAAAATCAAAATTAAAGAAGAATAAAAATCTAATATTACAATTGAATCAATGTCTGCAGTAAGATCATATCAGTTAAGATCAGCACATTAAAATAAAATAAATTGATGAATAGTCATAGACAGTGAATAAATCCTGATCAACTGTGTTCCAGGTCAGCATTTCTACAACATAAGAGACACGAGATCTAAGGACAGAAAATGAGTGCATTTACCAAGATATTCATCACACTTACTTTTTCAATTCTTGGATTGATTAAGGTATAATTAGATATGACATTATGTAGTCACACTTAGACTTAGAGAGGTTAATTCTCATAAAGATATACAAGAAGTCACTGTTCTCAACTTGTTAACCTGACATATACTATAACCAGATCTCATCTGGTATTTGTGCACATTGGCATCTTGTTGCATCAGTGAGAATATCCAGGTCTGTAATCACTTACAACAAAGGATATCTCCTCACTTCAGGTCTATGATGACTCATAACAGAGAAGTGTTAGATGCTTTAAATAATTAGAGCTCATGGTTATTCATATCACCACCAGGTGTGAGATTATGTCTTAACAAGCAATCAATTTGAGAAGTCAACACTACTCATTAGTGCTAAGATAGACAGACATGAATGCATGAGTGATTTAGTTTAATCACAAGAATTTACTTTTTCAGTCTGATTGCATGAACTTACTTGCACATCATATCTGATCACGTCAGACTTTGTTATCGAGTGAAGTATGCAACTGATCATACTAATGTATCTATCATTTCTCACATATTGCAATGACAGATTCATCCTAAATAATGAATTAACACAGAAAAACTCTATTTTTTGTAGTTTTTGTTTTATATTTTTATCTTTTTATTTTTCAATTTTCTATTTTTGTATTTGGTTTTGTTTTTTTAAGAAACATGCACACACAAAATACATTCAGGCAATTAACTTTGATAGTTTCTCTTGTTATGTCCTATTCAGGTAAGGGAGGGTTCTGATCATATTTAGACTCAATTAACTAAAATACTGAAAAACCAGTTTTTAAATGTGGTTAATAAGACCAATTGACTCTACCAAATACTCAAACCGTCCTGGTAAGAAGGCTTTAGTAAAAAGGTCAGCCAATTGTTTTTCAGTTGCAATTTTAATCAAAATGATTAAACCTTTTTCAGAGTTATATCTGAGAACATGATATCGAATCTTGATATGTTTTGTTTTTGAATGTTGGACAGGATTAGCTGTAATGAACATAGCAGCAGTGTTATCAATGTACATTGGAGTTTAAGAAAGTTGAACCCGTAATCCAGTAGTTGGTTATTTGGTTACATCCTACTGAAGAAGCTATGTACTAAGCTTCTGCGGTTGAAACAGAGACATTTGTTTGTTTCTTACATTGCCATGAGACTAATCTGGGTCCTAAAAACTGACAACCACCCGCAGTTGATTTTTTATCTTGACAACATCCTCCATAATCACTATCCGTGTATCCATGTAGCTCAAAGTTACCTTCATAAGGATACCATAGCCCTAATGCCGGTTTACCTTTGAGATACCTGAATATTAGTTTTACAACAATTAAGTGGGATTCCTTCGGGTCTGATTGATACCTGGCACAGACATAAACAACATACATTATGTCATGTCTAGATGCAGTAAGATACATCAATGAACCAATCATAGATCTGTATAAAGTTTGGTCTACAGATTTTCCTTTGGGATCAGGCTCAGTCTTGGTGTTTACGTCAACTAGAGTTCTTATGGACTAACAATCTTGCAGTTTAAGTTTCTTCAAGAGTTTGTCAACGAACTTCTCTTGATTAATGAAGATTCCATCTGCAGATTGCTTGACTTGAAGTCCAAGAAAGAAATTTATTTCTCCCATAGAACTCATTTGAAATTGAGACTTCATGATTTCTTCGAATTCATTGCACAATTTTGGACTTATAGAACCAAATATGATATCGTCGACATACACTTGTACACATAGGAGATCATCAGCATCCTTCTTTATGAACAAAGTTGGATCGATTTTCCCTCACGTGTATCCATGTTGGATTAAGTGTTGTGACAATGTTTCATACCAGTTTTAGGGGCTTGATGTAAACCATATAAAGCTTTGCTAAGCTTGTACACACGATGTGGAAATTCCGAATCCTCAAAACCCGGAGGTTGCTTTACATACACATCATCGGTGATCAGTCCATACAAGAAAGCACCTTTAACGTCCATTTGGAACACCTTGAATTTCATGAATGATGCATAATCCAGAAAGACACGAATTGATTCAAGTCTTGCAACTGGAGCAAATACTTCATCATAATCTATTCCTTCCTCTTGGGTGTTTCCTTGTGCAACAAGTCTCGCTTTATTTCTAATAACAATTCCTCGATCATCTGTTTTTTTTCTGAACAACCATCTTGTGCCTATGGCATTTTCTCCTTCAGGTAAATCCACAAGATTCCACATTTCTTGTTTGCGGAATTGCAATAATTCTTCTTGCATAGCCTCAATCCAACTATTGTCCTTTAACGCTTCGGTAACGTTTTTAGGAACAATTTGAGAAAGAAAACACGAGTATAAGCAAAGATTTGCTTGTTCTGATTTACTTCTCGTTGTTCTCTCATTCAATGGACCAATAATCTGAGACTTAGGATGGTTCTTGTGAATACGAGATGTTGGAATCTCATTCCGTTGAACATGAACATCCAGATTGGTTTGATTCAAGTTAGAAAGCTGATGCAATAGGTTCGAAGAATGTGGATTGAAATTGGGAACTTGAGTCGGTGAGTTGATAAAATAATCAAGATTATCGGTATCAACTGCATCACCAGAAATAGATGACGTTCTAGACTCAGGTTGTATAATTTTTGTACCATCATTAGGAAAAGGTTGTGAAACATCTTGATCTTCTGAAACTGAGTGATCTTCCTCTTGATGAGATTGATCATTATTATTAAGCCGAATTATTAAGTCTTTGACAAAAGAAAAAAATGGATATTCTGGGCTTGAGTCATCCATATCATCAGAATCTAAATCATCACTGAAAGAGCCGAGATCTCCTTGAAGTTTCTTCTCACCTGTAGAATCAAACAAGTTAGATTGATTAAACAAGTTAGATTGAAAAGAGTTTGACAATGAATCTAAATCAAATAACAAAGCTGGACCATTTGAAACTAATGGAAAAGAATTTTCAAGGAATTTCACGTTGAATGTTTCAAGTATAACATTTGTCCTAGAGTTATAAACTTGATAGGCTTTTGAAACAGATGAATATCCAACGAAAAATCCTTCATTAGATTTTGAATCAAATTTTCCTAGATGATCACTTGAATTTAAAATCAAAACTGGACAACCAAAAGATTTAAGAAAATCTATGTTTGGTTTCCTGCCAAGCATCAACTCATAAGGAGTTTTTTGTCTTTCACAATTAAAGTGTGATTCTGTACAAAACACGCAGTAGATATGGCTTCATCCCAGAAAGTGATAAGAATTTTTGCATATGCTAGCATGGATCATGCAGCCTCAATCAAAGTTCTATTCTTCCTTTCAGCAACTCCATTTTGTTGTGGAGTTCTGGGAGCACTGAACTGATGGAAGGCCCCGTTCCCGAAGACTTCACAGTTGGTCAATCACAGCATAATTAAATAAAAACATTACATAATTCTTAAAACGATGCAGCGGAATTAACAACAAAACCATTCACTTCATTAATAAACGCTGTTGTCAAGCAATACATTTGTGTTTGTTATCAGTTACAAAAGATCAGTTAATTGCAATACAAAACAACAATATTATTAAGAGTGAACGGATGCCAGTCTAGACCGGACGAGTAGCCTCCCCGAGTGCCATCCTCAGGAATTTACCTGCCAACTAAATATGCATAAAAGTCAGCGTTGCTGAGTGAGTTCAAGTTTTAAAATAGTGAAAATACTTTATGAGTTTTGGTATAGGAAAAATACTCCTTAAAATATTGTTTACTCTTTAGTATGTGATCATACATCATACATACATTCAAATATTATTCATTATCAACATTAATATCTTTCTTCACCATTTCCATGGTCGTTCACTTGAACCTTTACTTTTAATCTTTCACTTCGATATGGACCAAAGCGCTATACCCCCCATATAATGCGCATAAACCTGGTACTGGGCCTGAGGTCTAATAATAGACCCCATCCGTGGTGCACAAAGCTGACTCCAGTACCGGGGCAACGACAATGGTCCCCTCAATCTCAACGATTGACCCTGTGTGCATCCAACGGGTTAGCTAAACCGCACACAGTTGAGCTAACAACCTAGTGGTTGTGAACCTCCTGTGAATTTGCTTGCAAGACTTTCTTAGGTTCTTTATGTTCCACTTTCATTAATCTTTTCACTTCTTAAAGATAATACTTTACGAATAAGAGTAAAACCACATCACGTAAAGTCATATAATATAATAATAAATAGGAACACAAGAACAACCCAAAACATAAATAAAATAATCAAGTAATATCACCAAGTCAAACCAGGGTCAAACCTTAAAATTCTGATTTCCCAAAATTCCAGAAAATATTCTAAGTGTCATAGGCGCATGGGCACTATGCAGGCGCATGAGCCCTGCTTAGACGCATTAACACTATTCAGGTGCATGAATCCTACACTTAGGCATTTTGCTTACATTCTGGGTGCATGAGCCTTTCAGGCGCATGAGACTACACTTAGTCACTAGAGAAAAATCTTGGGCGCATGACACTATTCAGGCGCATGAGGTTATACTTGGCTTATCAGGCAACTGTTTTGGGCGCATGGGCACTATTAGGGCGCACGAACCCCTACTTAGGATTTTCTAAGGAAATTTACAGGCGCACGGGCCTTGTTTGGGTGCATGGCTTGCACTTAGGCATATTTTCACTAAAACCCCAGGCACATGGGCCCTGTTTGGGTGCATGATTACCTATTGTGCATTTCTATATTTCAGAATCAGTTCAAACCTGTTTCATCACTTGTCCTAAGCTTAAACATACTATTCTAAGCATCAATAACGCCTAACCAACCAAAGAACACAAGTATAAACATACATATACATACGGGTAAACATATTTCAGTTGTAAAACATTTTAACCATGCATTTTCAGCCCTAAAACAGTTTAAAACACATAGAAATCGGGGTCTAGAACTCACCTAGTGTAGCAAACAAGTAAAAATCCTCCTAACCTGCTTGTACAAGAGTTCAAACACCTAAAAACAAACAAAACAAACACCAAAACACATAGAACACTTGTTAATCGGTTTTAAGGTTGAAAACCCCATAAAAACCGAACCAATTATAAAAGAAAACACTCACCTTAGATGATTTCAGCTTCCTTCTCACTCTAAAATCGAGAGGATTCAGTTTTCTTCCTCTTCTTCTCCTTTGAGCAGTAAAGAAAAGCAACAGCAGGGTGATATGGCCGGACATGCCCATATAAAGTGCACTTTTTGACTTTTGTGTACTTTTACACATAACACCCCTCATCTTTGGCTCTTCTTTCTTTCTTTCCAAATACTTTTACTTTGATCGAAGTTTTGGGTGTTACAAGTCTACCCCCCTTAAAGAGGTTTCATCCCCGAAACCTGTCATTCTTTGAACAACTGTGGGTAATGTTGTCTCATCACCTCTTCAGTCTCCCACATAGACTCAGAACCCTTTCGGTGTTTCCACTGCACCCGCACAAGTGGAACCACTTTATTCCTCAACCTCTTCTCCTTTCGTTCGACGATTGCCACTGGCTGCTCCACATAGTTGAGCCATTCATCCACTTTGATATCTTCCAGTGGTACAATCATATCTTCATCGGCTAAGCACTTCCTCAGATGAGATACATGGAATGTCGGATGAATTCCACTTAACTCATCAGGTAATTCTAGTCGATAGGCCACCTCTCCCACTCATGCAACGATTCGGAAAGGTCCTATGTATCTAGGGCTCAGCTTGCCTCTCTTCCTGAACCGGATGATCCCTTTCCAAGGTAAGACCTTCAACATGACTCTATCACCCACATTGAACTCGATTGGCCTATGCCTCTTATCGTCATACGACTTCTGCCTATCTTTGGCTGCCTTCATAAAGGCTTTGATCTTTTCCAGCTTTTCGGTCATAGCCTCGATCACCTCGATGCTTCCCAATTCCTTCTGCCCAATGTCACCCCAACATACGAGCATTCTACACCTCCTACCGTACAGCATCTCGTATGGTGGCATACCAATGCTGGCATGATAACTGTTGTTGTACGAGAACTCCGCCAACGGTAGGTGATCCTCCCAACTTCCTCCAAAGTCGATCACACATGCATGGAGCATATCCTCGAGCGTCTGATCGTCCGCTTAGACTGACCATCTGTCTGAGGATGGTACGCCGTGCTAATGGGTAGTCTCGTCCCTATGGCATCATGGAACCGGGTGTCACGATCTGACACAATAGACACCGACACACCATGACGAGCCACAATCTCCTTGATGAATAGATCCTTTAGTCTCTCGTAGGAATACGTCTCGCGGATCGGTAGGAAGTGAGCACTCTTTGTCAATCGATCAACTATCACCCAGATGGTATCGTACACCCTCGCAGTACGGGGTGGCTTTGTTATGAAGTCCATGGTGATGTGCTCCCACTTCCATTCGGGTATATCCAAGGGTTGGATCTTCCTGTATGGCTTCTGGTGTTCTGCCTTCACTTACAAGCAAGTAAGGCACTTACTCACATACTCCACCACGTCGCGTTTCATACCCGGCCACCAGTAGTCCTTCCTCATATCTTGATACATCTTGATAGCACCGGGATGAATGGAGTATCGAGCATTATGAGCTTCGTCCATAATTCGCCCACGTAGATCCCCATACCGAGGAATCCACCCAACTCTGTGACTAAACCTCTCATTCGTTCTGAGTTGAGGCGATCTTCTTTCAATGCCTCATTTTGAAATTCTTTGACCTGTGTCATCACTTCAGAGGTCATCACCAACTGATACGCCTTCACCCGAATCGGCTCGGGTCTTTCTTTTCGGCTAAGGGCGTCTGCCACTACGTTGGCCTTGCCTGGGTGGTAATGGATCTCGCAGTCATAGTCCTTGATTAATTCCAACCACCTGCTCTGCCTCATGTTGAGATCCTTTTGCTCAAAGAAATACTTTAGGCTCTTATGGTCCGTGAAGATTGTGCATTTCACCACGTACAGGTAGTGCCTCCAAATCTTTAACGCGAAGACCATAATTGCGAGCTCCAAATCATACGTGGGATAATTGACCTCGTGGGTTTTTAGTTGTCGGGACGCGTAGGCTATTACTCTCCCACGTTGCATTAACACACAACCCAGTCCCGAAAAGGAGGCATCCGAATACACCACTAAGTCTTCACTCCCTTCGGGCAATGTTAAGACAGGGGCTTGAGTTAATCTTGCCTTTAACTCCTCAAACGCATCCTCCTGTTCCCGTCCCCATACATACTTCACATCCTTGCGTGTCAATTTGGTCAAAGGTGAGGCTATCTTGGAAAAATCATGGATAAATCTTCTATAGTATCCCGCCAAACCCAAGAAACTGCAAATCTCGGATGGCGTCTTTGGAGACTTCCATTGCATCACCGCCTCAACCTTCGCCGGGTCCACCATGATTCCTTCAGAATTCACCACCTGACCCAAAAATTGAACTTCGCACAACCAAAAAGCGCACTTAGAGAATTTAGCATAAAGCTTCTCCCTTCTAAGTGTCTCCAGCTCCTCGCGTATGTCACCGGCATGTTCTTCCTCGTTCTTTGAATAAATCAGGATATCATCAATAAACACAATCACTGATTTATCTAGCATCGGCCAACACACTCGATTCATCAAATCCATAAAGGCAGCTGGCGCGTTAGTTAAACCGAAAGACATAACGAGGAACTCATAATGTACATAACGCTTGTGAAATACTGTCTTAGGAATATCTTGTTCTTTTACCTTTAGCTGATGGAAGCCAGATCGGAGGTCTATCCTTGAGAACTAACTGGCACCTTGGAGCTGGTCGAACAAGTCATATATTCTTGGTAAAGGATATCGGTTCTTCACCGTTAACTTGTTTAGCTCCTGGTAGTGTATACACATTCTCATACTACCATCTTTCTTCTTGACAAACAGGACCGGAGCACCCCAGGGAGAGATGCTCGGTCGGATAAATCCCTTGTCCATCAACTCCTGCAGCTGATCCATCAGTTCTTTCATCTTAGACGGAGCTAACCGATATGGTGCTTTGGCAACGGGCTGAGTACCGGGTATCAAATCTATCTAAAACTCGATCTCACGGTCCGGTGGCACACCTGGTAAATCTTTTAGGAACATGTCTGGAAAGTCACACACCACGGGTACTTCAAACAACTATGGTACTGACGCGTCCACATCCTTCACATAAGCCAGGTAAGCACTACATCCCCGCTTTATGCACTTCTCTGCCACCGCCATCGAAATCACCTTTGGGACCGTAGCGACGCGATCACCGTAGACCTTCACCGAACTTCCATCGGGCGCAACTAATCGAATCATCTTCTTGCGACACACGATGTTTGCCTCATAGGTTGCTAACCAGTCCATCCCTAGTACTACATCGAATCCTCCTAGGGGCATCACATATAGTTTAGCAGCAAACCTATGGCCTTCTAACTCTATGCCACAATCCTCAATCATATTAGAAATTCTGGTTGACTTACCAATAGCAGTTTCTACATCAAATGGTTCGTCAATATTCCTACTACTAACTGGCAACTTAGCATAGAAAGCAGCAGATATGAAACTCCTACTAGCACCAGAATCAAATAATACGGAGGCATAAGTTTGGTTTACTAGAAACATACCTGACACGACGTCGGGGTCTACCCCGGCTTCCTCTCGGGTCATCGTGAAGGCTCTAGAACTTGCCCTCTGCCCTCCTTCTTCGGCCACCTTCTTGCTCCCAGAGCTCTCAGCTCTTGGCTTCCTGCACTCGTGGTTTCCGTGGCTAGTTCCACCACAGTTGAAGCACCTCGGCACTCCACAATCTTTTGATATATGGCCGGGCTTCCCACACTTGAAGCAAACGTTCAATCCCAAACGGCATTCCCTTCTATGCTCCTTTCCATACTTACCACACCTCTTTATTCCCGGGCCTGCAGTAAACACTCGTCGGTCATCCACCCTTGGCTTCTTGTTGTTTGGGGTGAAACCACCACGCCCGAATTGCTTTCCATTCCAGTTTTTGTCACCCCCACCAGTCCTCTTCACCTCAACCACAGCTACCTCTCGTTCATCATACAACCTTCCCGCCAAATCCACTGTTGTCCTAAAAGTGCTCGGTCGAGCAGTGATCAAATGCCTACGAATGTCAGCGGGCAACCCCTGAATATACCGCTTAATCTTCCTTGTTGCTGGCGTAACCTGATCGGGCACCAGCCTTGCCATCTCGTTAAATTTTGCGGTGTATTTTTGGTGGGTCATAGTTCCCGCCTCTAGCTGTAGGAACTCTCTCTTGATCTTTTCGAGCTCCCAATGAGGATAGAACTCCTCAATCACCAACCTCTTCAGTTCTTCCCACCTCATCCTTCCAATGGCCCGGTTGCCCTTTACCTGGACAAGGTTGTCCCACCAACACAGCGTCGTGTCGACAAAAGAGTGAGTGGCAAACTTCACCTTCTGGTCCTCCCGACACTCACTAATCTCCAGTACCGCCTCCATCTCCCTCACCCAACGGTGAGCAGCAACAACATCACCATTGCCATCGAAGGTAGTGGGTCTACATCGTTGGAACGCTCTGTAGCTGCATCCCCTCGCTGTTTCCCACACCCCCACTTCTTCATCATCACTAGAAGCTCCCCCTCCAGCATTTAGCTCCTCCTCCTCATCATGATCCCTCACATAACCTCTCCTACCAGCAGTCATTCTCCTCTCCTTTTCCTTCTCCTTCTTTTCATCCTCCCTTACAGCTAGGATCACTTCAGTCACGACAGACGGTAGGATTGTCTGTATGACTTGGTGAACCTCCTCCACCACTGCCTCCTTCACCAAGGCTCTCAAGTTAGCACTCTCATCCACCCCCTTAGGGTGATGTAGTTCAGGCTCAGCAGGAGCTGTCTCTGCAGCCTTGGTCCTATTCCTTGCGATACGCGGCCTACCACGAACACCACGAGTTCCACCACGAGAAGCCTTTGATGATCTACCTCCGGCCATCATCTAAACACTATAAGATTCAAAAACCAACACGGTCATTCAAGGTAATAGCTTAGTTTATGTTAAGTATAGTAAGTCCCTAATTACAGTGGCCAGTTGTGATTAGCCACTTACTTTACTCTTTATCCCCCGAGCATTTCCTATCCTGACTACATTAGTATTCAAATCTACTAAAAGCACATAAATCAAATAACATGCGCACATAATACCGATTAACATTATAAAAAGAATTAGTTGATGGCACATAGCTACTCGGGCTGACATCTCTCCATACGGTCCTATTTTCAGTTTAAGTTTAGGTTTTTGAAAATATTTACCAATTTCTCTTAAACTTTGGCTCTGATACCAACTTGTAAAGCCCCGTTCCCGGAGACCTCACAGTTGGTCAATCACAGCATAATTAAATAAAAACATTACATAATTCTTCAAACGATGCAGCGGAATTAACAACAAAACCATTCACTTCAATAATAAACGTTGTTGTCAAGCAATACATTTGTGTTTGTTATCAGTTACAAAAGATCAGTTAATTGCATTACAAAACAACAATATTATTAAGAGTGAACGGATGCCAGTCTAGACCCGACGAGTAGCCTCCCCGAGTGCCACCCTCAGCAATTTACCTGCCAACTAAAAATGCATAAAAGTCAGCGTTGCTGAGAGAGTTCTAGTTTTAAAAAAGTGAAAATACTTTATGAGTTTTGGTATAGGAAAAATACTCCTTAAAATACTATTTACTCTTTAGTATGTGATCATACGTCATACATACATTCAAATATTATTCATTATCAACATTAATATCTTTCTTCACCATTTCCATGGTCATTCACTTGAACCTTTACTTTTAACCTTTCACTTCGATATGGACCAAAGTGCTATACCCCCCATATAATGCGCTTAAACCTGGTACTGGGCCTGAGGTCTAATAATAGACCCCATCCGTGGTGCACAAAACTGACTCCAGTACCGGGGCAACGACAATGGTCCCCTCAATCTCAACGATTGACCCTGTGTGCATCCACTTTCATTAATCTTTTCACTTCTTAAAGATAATACTTTACGAATAAGAGTAAAACCACACCACGTAAAGTCACATAATATAATAATAAATAGAAACACAAGAACAACCCAAAACATAAATAAAATAATCAAGTAATATCACCAAGTCAAACCAGGGTCAAACCCTAAAATTCTGATTTCCCAAAATTCCAGAAAATATTCTAAGTGTCATAGGCGCATGGGCACTATGCAGGCGCATGAGCCCTGCTTAGACGCATTAACACTATTCAGGTGCATGAATCCTACAGTTAGGCATTTTGCTTACATTCTGGGTGCATGAGCCTTTCAGGCGCATGAGACTACACTTAGTCACTAGAGAAAAATCTTGGGCGCATGACACTATTCAGGCGCATGAGGTTATACTTGGCTTATCAGGCAACTGTTTTGGGCGCATGGGCACTATTAGGGCGCACGAACCCCTACTTAGGATTTTCTAAGGAAATTTACAGGCGCACGGGCCTTGTTTGGGTGCATGGCCTGCACTTAGGCATATTTTCACTAAAATCCCAGGCGCATGGGCCTTGTTTGGGCGCATGATTACCTGTTGTGCATTTCTACATTTCAGGATCAGTTCAAACCTATTTCATCACCTGTCCTAAGCTTAAACATACTATTCTAAGCATCAATAACGCCTAACCAACCAAAGAACATAAGTATAAACATACATATACATACGGGTAAACATATTTAAGTTGTAAAATATTTTAACCATGTATTTTTAGCCCCAAAACAGTTTAAAATACATAGAAATCAGGGTCTAGAACTCACCTAGTGTAGCAAACAAGTAAAACTCCTCCCAACCTACTTGTACAAGAGTTCAAACACCTAAAAACAAACAAAACAAACACCAAAACATATAGAACACTTATTAATCGGTTTTAAGGTTGAAAACTCCATAAAAACCAAACCAATTATACAAGAAAACACTCACCCTAGATGATTTCAGCTTTCTTCTCACTCTAAAACCGAGTGGATTCAGTTTTCTTCCTCTTCTTCTGCTTTCAACTGTAAAGAAAAGCAACAGCTGGGTGATATGGGCGGCCATGCGCATATAAAGTGCACTTTTTGACTTTTGTGTACTTTTACACAAAACACCCCTCATCTTTGGCTCTTCTTTCTTTCTTTCCAAATACTTTTACTTCGACCGAAGTTTCGGGTGTTACAACTGATGAGCAATTCCTTTTTCTACACAGAACATGTCAATATTAGCATTTTTAAATTCTGTTCCATTATAACTTCTTATTATTTTTACTTTTTGTTCTAATTGGTTTTCAACTTTTGTGATGAATTCTTTTAATAATTCAGCCGTTTCAGATTTAGCATTCAGAGAGAAAACCCATGAAAATCTTGTGAAGTCATCAATGATAACTAAACAATAAGATTTTCTTCCAATACTCTTCATATTTGTTGGTCTGAAAAGGTCCATATGCAACATCTGGAGAGGTTTGGAGTTTGAGTTTATTTGCTTGGGCTTATAAGACGCTCTGTGTTGCTTCCCCTTTAAACATGCTGAGCAGAGATCAGTAGTGGCAAACTTCTTTGATGGAAGGCCGATAACATGATTTCCTGCTACAAGCTTGTTCATATTCTTGAAGTTGGAATGTCCGAGACTTCTATGCTAAAGCTGACTTTCATCATTTGATGCTTGAGCAATAAGGCAAGTTGTTTTTGTAGATGGATCAACTTGAGTCATATCCAGTTTGTATACATCTCTATCCCTAACAGCGTTAACATCTACCCAGTCTTTGCTAATCTAAAAACCTGGCTTCAAAATGTAGCAATAAGAATCATCAAAAAGAACATAATAGGATTTATCACAAATTTGGGATACGCTTAACAAATTAAAGTTCAACTATGAGCAGTAGTTGACTTTATCAAAGCTTATTATCCCGTTGGATACTGTTCCCTCGCCAGTGATTTTTCCTCCTGCATCACCATCGAAGGCGACATGTGTACCATCCTTTAACTTAATATCTTGAAGTAAGGCATGATTACCCGTCATGTGCCGGCTACACTCGCTATCCATATACCATGTGTTGATTGGTCTTCTCGGGCGTACCTGCAAGACAAAGAAATTAAGTTGAGTTATCTACCCAAGCCGAAATGGTCTTGGGCTTGCCAAACTTATCAACGATGGTAAATTTTTTAAAATGGAGTTTATTCACATCAGGCTTGCTTTTGATGAATTTACCAATTCTATTATTCACAAATTTTTTATCATTATCAAGAAAATACATACCATTTGAATATCCAATTTTTGAAAAATTTTTATTTCCAAAATTTTTATCTTTCATTCTTACAGACCTTGGAATGAATTGATGTTCAATATATTGTTTTAGTCTCACAGAGTCATTTCATTTGAAGGATCTCAAGCCTAAGGAAGGCTGATTAGTTAATCTTTGAAAACTGACAGTTTGATTTCTTTTAAACTGAGGATTAACATAACCTTTGCTCAATTATGTATTAGCAAATCCTTTCCTTGGCAAACTCTTTCTAAAGTAACAGTTTTCTGTATTGTGAGTCCTTTCATCACAGAAGGTACAGTATTTATTAAAATAACAATCTGCTGTTGAGTGATTTATCATATCACATATATGACAGTACTTGTTGAAAAAGCATTCAGCAGTCTTATGATTATACATGTCACAGATTTCACAGTTCCTTTGTGGTGTGTTAAACAAATGTTTATTAACTTTTGATGTTGACGCAACATTTAATCCTTGTTTAGATTTAGGCGTCGAAAAGTTAATCTTTTGTTTTTGATTTGACAAATTTTGTTTTTGATTTGGCAAATTGTTCTTTTGTGGTTTTGACTTTTATACATGAACTACATTCTTAGAATCCTTAGAAACAAATCGTTTAATGATAGCGGAAGTCTTCGAATCTGAACCTGTTTTCAGATCAGAGTTTGATTGGTTCTTAGGAGTTTGTTTAACTTCTTGAATTAAGTTCATGTTCAAATTACCAGCAGACACAAAATTCATTAGTTTAAATTGACTTGCTTGATTTGTTGTTTTTGTCTAATTTTCTTGACTCTTATTTTGATCAGTTTCAGCTTTAGTCAATTTTCTTCTTCTTCTTTGGTTCCTTGATTTTGTAGAACTTGATTTTATCTGAGATTGAACATCTTTAGGTGAAGATTCTTTTTCAGTTTCTTTCTCTTTCTGATCTTTTTGCCATTTAATAAACTCTGGATTGTTTAGACCATAAGAGTTTGAATCTTCTGATGTTCCTTCTTCTTGTTTTGCTTTATCTTTGTTTTTGGAGTTTTGTTTGTTATTTTTAATGATCACTTCTTCCAACACAGATTCTTTTGGAACAAATATTTTCTTACTTTTCGGTCGTGGTTCATATGATTTTACTTTTACTGGATGGCCATTTTTGTTCTTTTCAGTATCTTTTTCTTCAAAGATTTCTACATTAGTTTTCTCTTCTTTACCATCAGAAATCTTGTTTTTGTTTTGGAAAGCTTTAAGTTTAGCCTTATTTTCAGGATAATGATCATGCGTGTTGAAATTCTCTGGTAAAGTGTCAGTTATAGATTCAGGCATTGGTTCGTGTGTGAAACCTAATCCTGCTTTTTGTTTGTCCTTTCGTTCACTTACCGGTTGTTCCACAATCGTTTTGGAGCTTTTTACTTTTGCTAGATCAACTTGTGTAGCAGCATGTGCTATTTTCTCTTGTTCCAAGTTCTTAGTCATTTTTTCTAATTATTTAAAAGTTTTGTTCCATGAAGTTTGTAGAGAAATGATCTTTTCATCTGATATTTTATGATCATTTTTAAGTTTATTATGCATTAATTCCTCTTGCTTAAGCTTTTCACAGATTTTATAAGAGTAAGTTCGGTAATATTCTACATGTTCAAAGCAAGATTTGGTGCATAGTTTTTCTCTTACTTCTGCTGGTATTTCAAGAAATTTAGGTCAAGAAGTCTCAGAGTTAGAAGATGAATTTTCAACCTTTGGTTGAACTAACTGTGCCATTAATGCAACTTCTTCTGAATCCACTTTAGGATCATATTTATCACTCCAGTCAAATTCTTCTTCCTCATTCTCAGAATTACCTTCAGCTTTAGGATCAGTATCCTCTGACCAATCTTCTCCTTGAACTTCTGCAATAAGAGGTAAACTGGAAGTTAGATCAGCAGTAAATTGTTCTGCATAAGCACTCCAATCATATCCGTCCTTAATGCTAACAACTAGAGCTTTCTTTGGCTCTTCAGATGACTTAGATTCATCTTTATGTTCGGGCATTGGTAAGCTTTGGTATGGCTTTTGGAATGTCTTCTGAGATGATTGTTGAAACCTCTGATTGCTTGAACTAGATTGGCTATTTCCTCCTTTGTTTCTGGGAGCTTTGCATTCCCTTGAAAAGTGACCATAGCTATTGCAGTCGAAAAACCTTGACTTAGACTTGTCAAATCCAATAGTCTTGTTAGCACTTGGCTTGTAGTTCCTATTGACATAAGAGTGTTTCTGAGTCCTGTATGCAATCATCACCATCTGCCGGTTTAGATCCATTTCCTCCACATCATCTGGATCCCTTTCAAATAAGCCCTACAAAACAAGATCTAATTGAGTTAAATGACTACTTTGATAAGCTTAAAAACTAGCCATAAAAGCAGTAAAAGCAGATTTGGACTCTTCATCCTGTAATAGGATGTCAATGACATCTTTAACTTTGCTAGTTTTAGCAGAGTTAACAGATGGAGTCTCAGTTTGAGATTTAGAGCTTTGAGGTTTAGGAGGAGACTGAGGTTGAGGTTGAGATGCATAAACAGGAGCACTTCTATATGAAGAATCTGTAAAGAACCCTGCTCCTACAAACAGATCACCCTCTTCTTCTGGTAATTTCTCATTCTTTGCCATAAAGGCATTCTCCACTGTACTAGCTGGAGATGCAACATATTTGTACTGAGACATTGAGGATGCTCTATCATTATTTCTTGAGCTTTCATCAATCTCAACTGACTCATTCTTGGCAATTAGTAGATCAAGATCCATAGGAAATTTCTCAGTATGCTTCAACAGTGTTACTGTTTGTTTCCATGAAGATGGAAGAGCATTGAGAAGTCTAAAATTTAGATCTTCGAGATCATTTTTGATGCTAGCAGTTGACATCTCAGTTGTGAGTTGCACAAATCTATTCATCATTTAGTTTATAGTTTCACCAGATAAATGCTCAAACAGCTCTAACTGCCTCTTCAGTTTCTGCTTCTTGAGATCTTGAATCTCCTTACCACCTTCACAAATTATCTTCAAAGCTTTATACATGGTATATCCCGTTTGATATCCATCAAGTCTAGTTAAGACTTCAAGTGGTAATCCTTTACACATCAAGGAATATGCTTTAATGTCATTCTTTACTTTCCTTAGATCATCACCTCGTAACCCGTCTTTAGGATATGGTTCCAGAGAGTCTTTAGTGTAAACAAACCCTCTATCAGGACAATCTAAAGTGATAGGAATATGTGGTCTTCTTTCTATTGACTTCCACAAGTCAATGTCCATAGAATTAAGATGATGTTTCAATCTAAGAGACCAGTTCTTAAAATCAGCTTTGTTCTTCAACTTAGGAACTCTGTTCTTTGAATCTTCGGACTTCACCATTCTATATTTTTTATTTTAGAAAAAGATTTGTTTTTGTTGTTTTTTTAAGTTTTTGAATTAAAATAATGAATTGAAAATATTTTTGGGTTTATTTTTTTAAATTTGAAATTTTTTCTCTAAGTGTTGAGTTGATGCACCTAAACAGTGATGAAGTACCCAAACAGTTGTGAAACTTCTTTGACTTTGACTTAGAAACGCCTAAGGGATTGCCTTGGGTAGAATTCTCAAAATGCCCAACTTGAAATGCGCCTGAACAGTTGTAAAACGTCCAAACAGTTGACAGACGCCTGGGTGTAAAAAAGCCCAAACAGTTCAAATGCGCCTACACAGTTGTACTGCGCGTAGAATTACTGTGTTTCCGTAAAGTTTCAAAGTGACCAAACAGTTGTAATACGCCTCAACAGTGGTCAAATGCCTAGACCAAAAACCGCCTGAATAGTGGTCAAACGCCTGAACAGTTGTCAAGCGCCTATACACTTAGACAATTTTCAGTAGTGTTTTAACCTAATGCGCCAACTTCAACAGATTCATACAAACACAGATCTTCTGAAAATATTCAAAACTTGTTGAATTGACCTAAAAACCTCCATTTAGGTAGTAATTGGATCAATTAACAGTCCTCTATCTTCAATTTCACCAAACAACAACAACAATTCAATCTTTTGATTGAAAAACAGTTCGAAAATGAAGAACATGTTCGAACACTAATTTGAACAAATTCACTGATTTTTAACGAATTGAACTGCAAATTGTGATTCAATACATGTGTCTAATGATGAAACATAACTAAAATCAACAATTGTTAGATTGAATTGCTTATCAATCACAGATTCAAGTGATTCAAAAGTTCGACAGTTTGACAAACTCAAATCACTGAACCAACAGCTCTGATACCATTTGATAGGATCAAAATGGATCAATCTGTGATGATATTATGATACAATTCAATCAAACAAACACAAGTAATCAATTCAATGCAAACAAATCAGAAAAATTCATAGTTTTTCATTGATAGTAAGCATAGAAAGTACAAGTGTAAGAAAACAGTTACAAGTCATTCTAACTGATTCTCAGCTTCTATCTACACAATACATACTATGCTATTTATACTATCAAACAAAATAGAAAGGAACATATATTTACACAATAAGTCCCTAAACTATGACAAAACTATACAAAGACTAATAAAGACTAAATGTTAATCTTCAAGAGGCTTCTATAGTTTGGAACCTATGTCCTATTCCTCAAGGGAAGACTACCATAGGAACCAAATGGGTTTTAGAAACAAGAAGGTTGATAGAGGACTTGTGATTAAGAACAAGGCCAGACTAGTTGTTCAAGGATACACAAAAGAAGAGGGAATTGACTACACAGATGTTTTTGCTCCTGTAGCAAGACTTGAAGCTGATAGAATATTCCTGGCTTTTGCCGCATCCAAGGATTTCAAGGTCTACCAACTTGATGTCAAGTGTGCTTTTCTATATGGGATGATTGATGAAGAGGTGTATGTCAAGCAACAACCTGGCTTTGCAGACCCAAATCATATTGATTATGTCTGCAAGCTTGATAAAGCTCTTTATGGGCTGCACCAAGCTCTAAGAGTGGTATGAGACACTATATCAGTATCTTTGTCAACATGGCTACAAGAGGGGTACTGTAGATGGAACTCTTTTCATCAAAGGAACAGGGAATGACTTAATGCTGGTTCAAGTATATGTAGATGACATTATCTTCGGGTCAACTAATCTAAAGCTCCGCAAAGACTTTGAGAGGCTGATGAAGAATATATTTGAAATGAGTGCCATGGGGGAACTCAATTTCTTTCTAGGAATTCAAGTGAAGCAAGTTGAAAATGGCATCTTCATAAGTCAGTCAAAGTATGTACAAGACATCCTTACAAGATTCAACATGACTGATTGCAAGGTTGCAAAGACTCCCATAGCGAGAAACCACTCCCTTGGACCTGATCTTAAGGGAGAGTGTGTGGATGAACATCTCTATGTTGAAAATCAGTAGCAAAACAGAACAAGGTGGGAAAATTTTTCTCTATTAATTGACTTGAAACAAACGATTACAGCTAGAGTTTGAAAATGGAAATATGAAAGGTGCTCTAACAAAAACAACCTACTACTATGCTTTAAACAACAAATCAAAACAAAGTTGCATGACAAACCACATAAAACAACTAATCCATGATCTCCACGTATTCTGCTTAATTTAACCAACCACTTTCTCCACTATTCTAGGACCCTTGACGACTAAGTCACCATTACCTTACAATCTCCCCTCTAATGTTGACTTGGTTCTTTGATTTTCATGACTCCTAACATGGACCTCATTTCAATGAACTTGATCCTGCCCAAAGCCTTGGTTAGGATGTCACCCTTTTGATACTCCCCTTTCACATGAACTACTTGGATCTGACCTCATTCTACACACTCCCAGATGAAGTGGTACTTTATGTCGATATGCTTCCTATACCCGTGAAACATTGGATTTTTCATAAGTGCTAGCGCCGATTCATTGTCTACCAACAACTTCACTGGTTAAGCTTTCACGCCTACTAATTAACTTGCCAAGTTCATCAACCATAAAGCTTGGCAGGTTGCTGAAGCTGCAGCCATGAATTCGGCTTCACAGGAGGAGAGGGCCACAGTTCGTTGCTTCTGTGATGACCATGATATCAGATTACCCGAAAAATAAAACACTGTACCTGTTGTACTTCTTTTGTCATCCAAATCCATTCCATGACTGCTGTCATTATACCCAACCAGCTTTCCATCTCCCCTTGAATACTTCAGCCCAAAATCAACAGTCCCTTTTAGGTACCTAAGAATGTGTTTCAACGCTGCAAAGTGGCTTTCTTTTGGTTTCTCCATGTACCTACTTACTATTCCAACAGAGAAACCCAGGTCCGGCCTTGTGTGAATTAAGTACCGGAAGCTGCCAATGATCCTTCGGTAATCAGTGGGGTTTACATTACTTCCACCTTCATCCTTCAACTGGTTCAATTATGATCCATGGGCTGTTGTGATGAATTACAATCCCATATTCCAATTGATTGTGGGATCTTCTTTACATAGCCTGATTATTTCAATGCGATCCCATCATCCATTTGCTTTACCTCTATGCCAAGATAGTAAGACAACCTACCAAGATCACTCATTTCAAAAATGGATTGCATTTTATTCTTGAACTTTAGTACCTGTGTCTCATCTGTCCCGGTAACAATGAGGTCATCCACATACACCCCAACTATTAAGGTGTACATGGGGCATTTTAGAGTGTATACAGCAGGTTCCGATGCACACCGAACAAAACCCAAACCTTTCATGGACTTGTCAAAATAAGCATTCCAGGCCCTCGGTGCTTGCTTCAATCCATACAATGCCCTGTGGAGTTTATATACCATATCTTCCTTTCCTTTTACAGCGAAACCATCCAGCTATTCTACAAAGACATCTTCTTCGAGTATCTCGTTCAGGAAGGCTGATTTGACATCAAGATGATGCACAAGCCATCCCTCCTTTGCTGCCAATGATAGCAACAAACGAATTGTTTCCAACTGGGCTACCGGAGCATAAACCTCATCGAAATCAACTCCCTTTTTCTACACATAGCCCTTTGCGACCAACCAAGCTTTATTTGTGTGGGGTTGAATCTAGTAGTTTCTCATGAGCACCCGCTCTTCCAAAGTCTCCCCAAGGCTGCTAAACTTGGAGATCATACCATTTAGCTTTCTGGTGAACTCATTAATGCTTTCACCTTCTTTCATCTTCATTGCATCAAACTCTCGTTTTAGAGTATGTAGACGTGCCTTCTGCACTCTTTCGGCACCTAAATACCGAGTCTTCAACAATTCCCATATTTCACTCTCCGTCTTCTTCTTCGCAACTTGCAACAAGACGTCTTCAGGAATCGCCTGAAAGATGAATGCTCGTGCTGTTTTGTTCTTCTTCTCGTCAACCACCGCTCCAGCCTGAGGTTCGACTGAGTCCCACAACCCGTGGGCATCCATCACGGCTTCCATCTTAATCGACCAGGTGGTATAATTTGTAGCGGTTAGGGTAGGGATTTGGAGGGAAATTGAACTGGCTTCTTTCGGGGCTGCGATGTTTGTAACAATTGACATGGTGTTGAATTTCGGGAACTTTGGCATAAACCTTGCAAGCTCTGATACCAAATTGTTGGAAATCAGCAGCTAAACAGAACAAGGTGGGACAAATTTTCTCTATTAATTGACTTGAAACAAATGATTACAGCTAGAGTTTGAAAATGGAAATATGAAAGGTGCTCCAACAAAAACAACCTACTGCTATGCTTTAAATAACAAATCAAAACAAAGTTGCATGACAAACCACGTAAAACAACTAATCCATGATCTCCACGTATTCTGCTTAATTTAACCAACCATTTTCTCCACTATTCTTGGACCCTTGACGACCAATTCACCATTAGCTCACACTCTATAGGGCTATGATTGGGTCTCTTATGTACCTCACAGCCAGCTGGCCTGATATCATGTTTGCCACATGCATCTGTGCAAGATATCAAGCCAACCCCAAGATGTCACACCTGGTTGCTGTAAGAGAATTCTTAGATATCTCAAAGGTGCTCCTAAGCTTGGCCTTTAGTATCCAAAGAATTCTAACTTCAATTTATATGCCTATATATACAGTGACTATGGTGGCTGCAACATGACTGCAAAGTCTACATCAGGGGGTGTCAATTCCTTGGTGGAAGGATAGTCTCATGAAAATGCAAGAAACGATCCTGTGTGTCTGCATCAACTGTCGAAGCTTTGCTGCTACAAGCTGCTGTGCTCAAGTGCTTTGGATTCAGAATGAGATGCTGGACTATGGATTTAACTTCAAAGAGACTTCCATCCACGCAGACAACAACAGTGCTATCTTTATTACAGAGAATCCTATGCAGCACTCAAGGACAAAACACATCAACATCAGGTATCATTTGATTAGAGATAATTTTGAAAAAGGATTAATCAAACTAGTCAAAGTTAACACAAATGAACAATATGCTGATCTGTTCACTAAAGCTTTTGATGAACACAGATTTAAATATCTTGTATCAGCTATTGGGATGATTAACTTTGAGTAGATTTTTTGTTAAACTTAAATCAATTCTATTTCTAAAACCTGTGTGTCCTAAGTTGTCTATTTTATCATCTCCATAAGCCGAGTTTTCTTTGGAAGAAAACTTTTCAAATGATATTCCTAAGATTTTTAAAAAATTTTAAACATATTTTCTTTCGGAAGACATCAAGTTGTCTTCAGAAGAAAATGATGTCTTCAAATCAAATAACTACTTATAAGACATTTACCTTCGAAAGAAATTCTGATATATCTTTCAAAGCCTAAATATGCTTCTAACTACTTACATGTTTTGAAAGACAATTTTCTTCTGAAAACAATTAATTCTCGGAAGATTTATTCTATTTAGAATAAAAATTCCAAGTCCTGATTTCTTCCGAAACCAAACATGTCTCAAAAGCAAAATTCTCTAAGTATTTTCCTTCTGAAGCAAAATTTTCACAAATCTTATGAATATCTTCCGAAGCCAAATTGGCTTCGGAAGCTTTTCTTAAAAAAAAAACTTCCGAAGACAAAATACCTTCGGAAGATTTTTGACTTCCAACAAAACTACCTTTTTGGGCACTTTTTAAAGGTGGGACCGACATTCGAATTTCAAAGTTTATCCTTTTGCATTAACTTTGTCTCAAATCCGTTTCATATATATTCTCTCAAAGGTTTCCCTCTTTTGCCATCTTCTTCATCTGAAAATTTTCTAACCTAAATTCACCCACAAACCGCCCTTGTTCTTATCTTCCTTCACAACAAAGCTACCTTAAAATGGCAAACCTTAATCGCAGAAACCAACCCGATTTCTCCATGCAATTTCACAGACAACATAATCAAGTTGCTCTGTTGAAATTTGAGAAAGATCCTAGTTTCTTAGAGGTTTGTCTCTTTCTCACTCTATCAAACTACTTCACCTCCCTCACCATCAATCCTCCACTCTATAAGGATTAGCTGTTGGAATTCTGGAGGACCTGTCAAGAGGTCACCATGGATGGGGAGAAGGCACTGTCTGCCATAGTGCATGGGAGGACAATCATCATCACTCCAGCATCCATAAACTCATATCTAAGGTTGGATGATGTCGAAGGTGATTTGTCCTTCCCCAAGTCTGCTATTAACCGTTCCTCTGGTCAGATAGGCTATGAAGGGGATTTCTCTGTCAAGACCTTCACGAAAGAGAAGGTTTCCTCTCAATGGAAATACCTCCTCCATATTGTCATCCACAGTCTATTTAACAAGCATGGAGGATGGGACCAAGTTCCAAAGGAGCTTTCCTACATAGTCCATGGGATGGTTCATGGAGTCAAGTTCAGGTATTCATAATTTGTGAACATTAATTTACTTGCAAACTTAGACTCCTTAAAATATTACATGCTCCCTAGATATGTCCAGCACATTCTCCACTGTAAACTGGGCTCATAGTTGAGGGGAACTAGTAACATTCTAAAATTAGGACAGATAAGCCTGGCATCTTCAAGACTATGAGAAAGCCAACTGTTGGCTTCTTAGGGGTAGAAACAACCCTTGTCCTAAAAATGTTAGAGCTCATTGCTCAAGGTGACAACCCAGCAGCACCAGCTAGTGTTGAACCCACACCTTCTACTTCTCAACCCCCTATATAGCCATAAATAACCATCACCTACCAAAGAAAATCTAAACAAACCCCTGCACATGCTACTCAGTTTGTGCAGGCCCCTATATTACCACCCACACTGGAGGAAGTAGACACTGGAACTCCCACTTCTCCTGAGGAGCAAACCACTTCCATCTTACCAATGATCAGTGATGAGTTTCCTCATACTCAGCCTGATAAGCTCATAACCCCCCAAGCCTTAAGCCTTCACTCAGAGTCACAATACTCTAGTGAACAACCTTCAGGGGACAGTTACCATCCCCAACCTCTTGATCTAAACCAACCCATTCCAAACCTAGAATTCTATGATGATGAAGACATGGGATTCAGTGAGTATCATGAGTCTCTTTTCTCCTCCCCTACTCAAGGAGAGATAAGTACTCCTGTTTCTCCCAGTCTAGCCTACATCATCCACATACTACTGAGGTGGATCTCCCTGAACCTGTTTAGGAGGTTCATATGGAAGAGGCTCTCACTTCAATAAGTGACTACATCATTAAGACCTCGACCATGGCAACCCAGCCCATTGACACTTCACTTGAAGCTGTCATGGTGCAGGGGAAATCTAGAGGCCAAGAATAAAGTACTGGTGATAAGGAAGAAGACTTAGGTCCTATTCTCTAATCCCCCCGTGATTCTTCTGATGAAGATAAGGGGGATATGAGACTAAAGGTACATCTCAGCCATCATCCAAAAGAGTCAAAAGAAGTCTGCTGATAGGCAGAGGATGATGAGCTTCTTGAAGCTGTATGGATTCTCCGAAAAGAGGCTTGGTCCAATGTCTCTATCCACTATGAATGAGCACATTAGAGTGATCAAGTATAAGATTAAAAAGGGAGAGCTTGTTGACTTGCATTCTCCACCAAGTCAAGCTCAACTGAAGTTAAGGTAAAGGTTGAACCCACTAAGACAACACAACCTGAAGCTAGAGCTGCATATTAGCCAACTTCATCTTCTAATCCATAGCAGTGTCCAAATCCCTCTCCTTCTAACCTTATGAGGGAAGAGGACCCAACTGAGAAAGACACACCAAGTCAACCTGGTGTTGAAGGCCAGTCTTGTCTGTTAAAGACTTCAAAGAGGAGGAAAAGGATGGCCAGGAAGAGTGGTTCTAAGAAGAAGTCCAAGGCATCCACCTTTACACCTCATGATAAGTTACAGCATACTAAGGTAGTGCAAGAAGAGGCTGCTCAACCAACTCCAACTCTAGTAGAGCCTCTTGCAACTGAAAGACCCATCCTATCCTAGACCTTTGCTACTAATCCAGACAGGTGGTATGTCATCAGAGATCAAGGAGGTCAAGATGTCTATTTCTAGAAAGACATACTTGATCTTCCTCTGTATGATCTCCATGACATTAGAAGGTATTATGAGAGTCTGAGGGATCCTGATCAGTTGATGAAGAAAGGAATGATCTTGATCCTGATAAGGACTGTCAATATCTAAGTATACTTCTCTGTTTTGGAAGCATTAGCCTAGGGGGAGTTTGTAAGGTTATATTTGAAAGGCTGATGCAACCAAAGAAACCAAAACAACTAAGGAGCTTCCAGCTTGCATGCATATTATGTAGAGTAGAAATCACTTTGGAAGTTTTAAACTTTTCACAGCAAATTATTCTAAGTGTAAAATCTTTCGAAGCCAAAGACCAAATCTTTCAAAGCCAAAATAAAGTCTTCTGAAGCTTCAAAGACAAAGTCTTCCAAAGCCAATGAAGTGAAGACTGATTTCTTCCGAAGACAGAGAGGACATGCTTTCTCTGATCTACTTTTGTATAAAGCTGACCAACTTTCCGCTGCAACTTTGATAACTCACCAATTTGCATGAGTTGGTGAAAAGGTCCATGCTTTTGTAACTGTAGATTATAATTTAGAGTCTGTAACTTTCTACTTTGTACCTTTTATCCTTTTTGTATATATTAGGATGTGAGCTATGGCATGTCATAGTCACTAGTCAAAAGGCAATCTGCTTTTTGACTTTACATTGATCTTGTTGTTTAGATTAGTATTTCTAGTTGGCCTTCAAAGTATGGTCGGCTGTAGGATGTAGTATAAAATATCTCAGGTTCTTGTATTTCTATTTATGCTTTGTAACACTTGTAAAAGAACTTGAGAGCAATATACAGCATTCTTGAAAACCATACTTATCTTGTTCTTCTTCTTAGTTTTGTCTTATTGTTTACTTGTGTTCATAGTATCATTCATATAAACCTGGTTCCCTATTTGAACTGTTAAGTGTTCTAACACTTTCCTCATTGTGAGACTGATTGTTTTGACCATCCTTTAACCGGTCTTGCAAGCATGTCGTGGCGGAAAGCAATTAATGAACGCAGTCAGCTTTGATCATGATATCACTATTATTATTACTTTTAAAATTAGATTAGCTATCTATTTCAATGCACTTACTTATGCTTTACAACTGCTATTGTTTATGATAAATCATCAACTCTTGAACTCACCAACCGTTGTGTTGACACTTTAGTATGCTTTCCTCAAGTTGTTAATGTCAGGTGACCTAGGAGCACAACACGGGTCGAGCAGATGTTCTTCAAACTTGCATTCTTTACGTTTGGTTTTACGCATACATTTAAACAATGGTTTGGGCGCGTATTGTGACCTCTCGTATATTTGTTAGATTATTAGTTAATTTCTGTTATCTCTTATATGTATTACGGATGTTATTAAAACAAATACAAGGACTCATTTAAATTTCATTAATTTTGTTGTGCTGGGATTCAAATTTATTATAACTTGACTTATTAGTGAATAATTAAGTTTAAAATAATAATAATAATAATAATAACAATAATAATGATAACCATAATCTAATGATAATAATAGTAAAAAATAATAATACTAATAATATTAAAAGTGAAAACTACAAATAAAATTATAAGAAAAATAAAATCTATTTATTTAAAAATTTAGTAAAACTTATAACTATTTATCTTGGGACATAAAATAATAAAAGTAAAACCGCAGGGACCCAAACTGTAAATTATTAAAAGAACAAAACCCAACTTTTGGACATTAATGCTAAAACATAAATCACAGGGACTTAGGTGTAATTTTTGAAATTCCAAACTCAAACACCCGGGACCTCCTGCCCATCTCCCTTCCACTTTAACTAGTGGGCCAAAGCCCCATTCCTGTCTTAAAATGCAAAATAATTAATAAAAGATATATCTGAAAGAATCCCCAATTCCACCATGAACCCTAGAATCAAATCGATCCAATTGAACAACGAAACGAGATCAGGAATGAAATTAAACATTGGGGCTTTTGTTCCTCGTAAGAAATCGAGTGTTTATGCGTATTTAATTACATGTAAGAAGGAAGTCGATGGTGATTAGAAAAACCAAAGTCGCGACGGTGGTATCTTCAATTCAAGAGGTTAATGTCGATATCAATCAAATTTGTTGAACCAGGTGCTGCTAAGGGTGTTTATGAATGAAAGCCCTTGGTCAATCTTGGTGTGAGGTGTGCAGAGGCTAGTGTTCGACTAAGTTGTAGATTCGATGAGCTCGCGAATGTAATTCTGATGATTGTGTTGATTTCAGGTGATATTAGGGGTGTATTTAGTTTAGAAACGTCTTTTAGAATGATTACTCTCATTTAATTGCACCTGATTGAATCTGTTTCAAGTCGGTTGATACCCACGCTTTGAATGATTTCGGTTTCGATTGGGAGAGTTGAAACCGTCACTTAAACTTTGAATTGCTATTGGTGCAACGTTCGAAATCCCTGTATGAGTGTAAAGGGGTGATTTAATTCGGGTTTAAACGAGTATATTCGTGTGTTACAGTTCGCCGGAGTCGGCCGGTGATGCGGCCGGAAGAGTGGCCGGAAAAACGGGTGATTGGGTTTTGAATTTCAATATCTACACCTAAGTCCCTGTGATTTATGTTTTAGCATTAATGTCCAAAAGTTGGGTTTTGTTCTTTTAAAAATTTACAGTTTGGGTCCCTGCGGTGTTACTTTTATTATTTTATGTCCCAAGATAAATAGTTACAAGTTTTACTAAATTTTTAAATAAATAGATTTTATTTTTCTTATAATTTTATTTGTAGTTTTCACTTTTAATATTATTAGTGTTATTATTTTTTTACTATTATTATCATTAGATTATGGTTATCGTTATTATTGTTATTATTATTATTATTATTATTATTATTATTATTATTATTATTATTATTTTAAACTTAATTATTCACTAATAAGTCAAGTTATAATAATTTTGAATCCCAGCACAACAAAATTAATGAAATTTAAATGAGTCATTGTATTTGTATTAATAACATCCATAATACATATAAGAGATAAAGGAAATTAACCAATAATCTAACAAATATAAGAGAGGTCACAGTCTGTCCAACTTTAAGAAATTTCGTCCCGAAATTAAAGATAAGACTAAACAAACAGATAGGGTATTTCTTCTTCATGTGATCCTCCCGTTCCCAAGTGAACTCCATGTTTATTTTCCCAACGAACTTTGATGATTGGCGTGGTAGTTGTTCGGGTCTTCTTCAGTGTTCGATCCATGATCTCAACAGGTTTCTCGACAAAATGCAATGACTCGTCAATTTGGATTTCCTCCAAAGGAACATGCAAACCTGCATCCACCAAGCATTTTCTCAAGTTTGAGACATGGAAGACAGGATGAACCCCGCTAAGTTCAGAGGGTAGTTCCAGTTTATAGGCCACTTTCCCAACTCCTTTTAGAATTTTGAAGGGTCCTACAAACCGTGGAGCTAACTTGCCCTTCTTCCTAAAGCGAACAACACCCTTCCATGGTGAGACCTTAAGAAGAACCATGTCGTTGACTTGAAACTCCAATGGCTTACGTCTTTTATCCGCGTAACTCTTTTGTCGACTTCTAGCCACCTCAAGGTTATTACGGATTTTGGAGGCTTTATCGGTCGTTTCTTGAATGAGTTCTGGACCGGTAATGAAATTCTCACCGATGTCAGTCCAGCAAATCGGAGAATGACATTTTCGACCGTAAAGAGCTTCGAATGGTGCCATCTTGATACTTGAGTGGTAACTGTTGTTATAAGAGAACTCCGCTAACGGTAAATGGGTATCCCAGTCACCACCAAAGTCGAGAACACAAAGACGTAGCAAATCCTCAAGGGTTTGAATGGTTCTCTCGGTTTGACCGTCCGTTTGAGGGTGGTAAGCCGTGCTTAAATCCAGTTGAGTACCCAAGAGTTCTTGCATAGAATACCAAAAGTGTGAAGTGAAACAAGCATCTCGATCGGATATGATATGCAAAGGCACGCCGTGTCGACTCATAATTTCATCGATATAAATACGAGCCAACTTTGAAACTTTGTAAGTGTCTCGTATTGGTATGAAATGTGCTGTTTTGGTCAAACGGTCAACAATCACCCATATAATATCATGACCACGAGGAGTACGAGGTAACTTGGTTATGAAATCCATGGATATATGCTCCCATTTCCACATAGGGATTTCGGGTTGCTCAAGTAAGCCACTAGGCCGTTGATGTTTCGCTTTGACCCTTGCACAAGTGAGGCATTATGCTACATAAGAAGTGATGTCTTTCTTCATCCCTGGCCACCAATATTGGCCACGCAGGTCCATATATATCTTATCGGACCTAGGGTGAATAGAGTAACATGTTTGATGAGCTTCGTTCATGATGAAGTGACGGAGATTGTCGCGATTTGGAACCCAAAGTCGGTTCAAGAAATACAACATGCCATTCGGTTTTGTTTCCAGTTGTGACCGAACATTAAACGCTATTTCTTCTTTCTCACTTTCTTCAGCTAACGCCGCTTGTTGAGCCTCGCGGATGCAAAACTCGAGGTCACTATCAATCCTTATATTTTGGAGCATGATAGTAGCCTCGTTGACATCCATGTGAATATCCGTATCAAATTCTCCCAGTGTTTCAAACCATTGCCTTCGATCTCTTTCTGAAGTGAGACAGTCTTATTGTGGATCTTGCGACTTAGCGCGTCGGCTACAACATTCGCCTTTCCAGGATGATAACGAATGTCACAGTCGTAGTCACTAATCAACTCAATCCAAAGTCGTTGCCTCATGTTGAGATCCTTTTGATTGAACACATGTTGAAGGCTCTTGTGATCGGTGTAGACAATACATTGCGTACCATAAAGGTAGTGCCTCCAAATCTTTAAGGCAAAAACCATGGCACCAAGTTCAAGATCATGGGTCGTGTAGTTTACTTCATGAACCTTCAATTGTCTGGACGCGTATGCTATGACCTTCCCTCGTTGCATGAGCACACAACCAAGGCCTTGATTAGACGCATCATAGTAGACAGTAAAATCATCATTTCCATCAGGGAGGGTTAGGATAGGAGCATTAAACAACTTGCGTTTCAGTGTCTCGAAAGCCTCTTCTTGTTCAGGTCCCCATTCAAAAAGTCTGTTCTTTTGGGTTAACGCCGTAAGTGGTTTCGCAATCTTTGAGAAATTTGCAATGAACATACGGTAGTAACCCGCTAAACCAAGAAAAGAGCGGACTTCAGTTGGGGTCGTGGAACACACCAATTTTTCACGGCTTCTATTTTAGCAGGGTCGACGTGAACTCCTTGGCTATTCACCACATGACCTAGAAATTGGACTTCTTCAAGCCAAAATTCGCACTTAGAGAACTTGGCATATAGTTGTTCCTTCTTCAACAGTTCAAGAACTTGTTGTAAGTGCAACTCGTGTTCGGTTTTCTTCTTGGAGTAGATGAGAATATCGTCGATGAACACAATCACGAATTTGTCTGAGTACGGTTTACATACTCGATTCATGAGATCCATGAAGACAGCAGGAGCATTAGTCAAACCAAAAGGCATAACCATGAATTCATAATGTCCATATCGAGTACGGAAAGCGGTTTTTAGAATATCATTGTCATGGACTCGCAATTGATGATATCCAGAATGTAAATCGATCTTTGAGAATTGCGTAGCTCCTTGGAGTTGATCAAAGAGGTCATTGATTCGAGGGAGAGGGTATTGGTTTTTGATGGTGAGTTTGTTGAGTTCCTGATAGTCGATACACATGCGAAACGAACCATCTTTCTTCTTCACGAATAGCACAGGTGCACCCCATGGTGAAGAGCTAGGATGAATGAAACCCTTATCAGTGAATTCTTGCTGTGACTGGCTAGTTCTTGCATTTTCGAAGGTGCAAGACGATAAGGTGACTTAGCCACAGGGTTTGCACCAGGAATCAGGTCAATCTTGAATTCAACTTCCCGAACGGGAGGTAACCCGCTAAGATCGTCGGGAAACACATCTGGAAAGTCTCGTACAACGGGAATATCCTTAAGTTCCTTCCCCTTGGCTTTCGTGTTGACTACATAAGCCATAATGGATATGTAATTCTTACTCAAGCACTTCCGGGCCTTGATACATGACATAAGCTTGTGTCCTTTAGACGATCTCTCCCCAAAAACATTTAGTGTATCACCCGAAGGTAGGGGAATTCGAATGCACTTCTCAAAGCAAATAATCTCCATGTAGTGTTTGGCTAACCAATCCATGCCAATAATGATGTCGAAACTCCCTAATTACATAGGAATAAGGTCAATAGGAAATTCGTGCTCGTCAAGGCTCGAGATACAATCACGAATGATGTCTTACCGCAACCTTAACGGCGGAAACGTTGAGATGTGAGGGTTAAGATTGTTCATACCACACAACACTAATTCAAAGTGTAAATATTATTAGATACCAAATTCATGACATACATAAATATAAATCATAAATCTCAAAACAATCAACATAACATAAGTTTAATTTGACATCAAGTAACAGATTATGCCCTTTTATTATTCTCTAGGTCCAATCCTAAATGTTTCATGTCTTCAAGAGTAATACTAAGCGTGTTCATTACCTGAAACATGTTAAAAATAAGGTCAACATCAATTGGATCGATTTCATTCTAGGGTTCATGGTGGAATTGGGGATTCTTTCAGATATACCTTTTATTAATTATTTTGTGTTTTAAGACAGGAATAGGGCTTTGGCCCACTGGTTAAAGCGGAAGGGAGATGGGCAGGAGGTCCCGGGTTGGAACCTGGGCACCTGCAGTTGTTTTTAAAACTTAAATTTTTCTTGGATAATTAATTCCTGAAAATTTTATAAAAATCATTTTTATAACTTTTACTAAATCAGGATTTAATTAAAATATTTTATTTTAATCTCCTAGGAATTTAACCTAATAAATCTTTTATTTTTACCTTGAAAATTATAAAATTTTTAATAAAATATATTTTCTTTTTAGTTGTAAATTGTATAAAAACGATTATGAACCAAATGATATTATTCCTTTTAAATTCTCAAGAATTTCAATTTAATAAATCTTCTATTTTTTTATAAAATATATTTACAAGTTTAAAATTATGAAAATGAAAATAAATATATATATGCTTAGTTGAAATGTTTCATCTATTTTAGTTAATATTTGTTTAATCATTTTTTTATAAATTAGTTTAAGACTGCAAATTAATTATAATAAATCCTTTAAAATGTTACTAATGAAATTGTTGCAAAACATCTTAATCGGTTATGTAAAATTTTAATATAATTATTTATTTGTGTTTACTCTATAATTTATAATCTTCGGTTAAACGATTTATGAGTTTTAAATAAAAATTGTTACATTATCACGTTGTTATCTAAAACATCAAAAGAAACCGTATATTCCCGAGTAGCGGTTTAAATTATAATAAATATGATTTAACTTTAAACGCCGTTCTCTAGGTTGAATTTTAACGAACCTTCGGCGTTAGTACAAGACTCCATATTTGTTCATCCTTATAATTCATGTGAGTTTTCCATACCCCATTTTATATTATTTCTCACATTTGGGGTGAAACATGTTAACCTTATTAAAAGCACACTTGTAAAGACGTTTATACTCTTGTAACACTTGTGCAATTCATTTTATATTTTGTCATGATTATTTGGATTCTTGTACTTATTATGTGATTGACACTTGTAAAATACAATCATTAACTATTGCTAGTCTAGCGACGTGATAGATCTATGGGCCTGACAAGCCTATTTGGTGCTAAAGCCGAGGTTATTGCCGGCTCCTGGTGACGTATTCTTGATCACCATGGGAACCAAGTACACTTAGCTAATCGTATAATTTTGTTGTGGCCATATTGTCAATGTTTGATTGTTACATTTGTTTATCCATTTATATTTGCATTGTCCTTTAACCTATGACATGAATTGCCATCGTAATGTTTATATATATATGTATGTTCAATCTATGGAAACTCACCAACATTATATGTTGACCTTATTTTTAACATGTTTCAAGTAATGAACCCGCTTAGTATTACTCTTGAAGACGTGAAAACATCTAGGATTGGATATAGAGAATAATAAAAGGGCATAATCTGTTACTTGATGTCAAATTAAACTTATGTTATGTTGATTGTTTTGAGATTTATGATTTATATTTATGTATGTCATGAATTTGGTATCTAATAATATTTACACTTTGAATTTGTGTTGTGTGGCATGAACAATCTTAACCCTCACATCTCAACGTTTCTGTCGTTAAGGTTGGGGTGTGACACGTATTTTGCGCATTTTACATTTTAGTAATTTAGGTAATGCTTTAAAATTTCAAACTCTATGTTTATTTTTTTAAATGTTACATATAGAGTCATTCTGAGTAACTAATGACTTGGATACTGGTTTGTTCATAAGTCTCGTGGTAAAATCCCACATGTGGCTTTTGGTGGTGTGACAGATTAGTATCAAAGCTATTGGTTATAAAGAACTTGGTTGCATACACACTAGTCTATAACCTCACACAGTCTGTTAGTTACTCGTTTACTTATCCCTTACTGTATACTTATTGGCATGCACATCACGTACATTGCAGTATGGCATCATCATCATCCTAATCTCTAGTACGACATGTGCTGGGAAAGGAACCCGAGGTTCCTACTGTCCCTTCATCTTCTATGGGTTCTACTTCTCGACCCACAGTGCTTAGCCTGGTGTGTATCACTCGTGCAAGCCTGTGATTGATCGGCATATGTCTGATTCTGAGAATTGGACATGGTACCTTACCGCACTGATCAAGATGCTTGAAAAGGAGTGCGTTCCATTTGTGACCCCTAACATTGGGAGAGATTCTTTGTTACAACTCTACCTTGTAACCCCCATAAGGCTATCGCTTCTGTGGTGGCCTTTCATGATAGACCGCGTCGAGATGTCAAGGAGAAATTTGATAGGTTGGACGAGCAACAAAAGTACGCTAGCAGGGTTTTACGATGAGATGGAAGACTCGTGGTACGACTTGTAGGGACGTCAGGATGGGCAAACTAGAGAGATACAGACTCTACGTGGATAGGTTTCCTAGTTGATGGCTACTCTAAATGCAACTCGAGACCAACTTCATGAGGCTATAGTACACATACATGAGTTGGAAAACCAGCTTAAGCCCAGGGGCCCCCGATGGACGAGCCTGAGGAAGAGCCAGAGGAACAATTGAAGGAAGAGCATGAAGAAGAGCCTGAGGAGGAATCGGAAGAGATGAAGGAGGATAGTGATGGATCTATAGTGATATACTGATTTCCTTTGTCTATCTACCTTGGACTATATAGTGTTTTTCTTTCGTAACCTATGTGGGAAGGGTTGTTTCCTTTAACACTGAGTGGATATTTTGTGAGTTACTTATAACTTATTTATCATGAGTTATTATTTTAGTTATAAATATTGTGGTTGATGAAATTGGTTATTTCTTATTATTTACTATACCTAAATGAACTAAATATGATGGTTATTACTCATTGTTGTATTTGTGAATGTAAAGTGAAAATGGACGGACCTGGCAAAGGACGTGGAAGAGGTCGTAGTCGTGGTGCCTATGCCGTGAATATGACCCCAGCAGAATTAGCGGCACTCATTAACGAGCGTGTGTAGGCAGCAGTTAATGCTCAAGCTGCTCAGCTTGGAGGTAAACTATGACCTTGGTCATCAATTACACAAATATTCTGTTAGTCGGTTTATCAATTTATTTGACTTAACACTCCAAATTGTTAATTCAGGACCACCAGCGTGTATGTATAAAGCGTTCATGGATTGGAAGCATCATACTTATAGTGGAGCTGAGCGGGCCGTAGGACTAGTAAGATGGTTTGAGAAGACCGAATTGGTCTTTGCGAAGTGCAACTGTCCGGTGATAGATGAAGTGAAATATGCCATAGGAACACTGAAGGGTGCAGCACTCGTGGTGTAATGCCCAAGTCCAAATGCTAGGTCAAGCGATGGCCAATGCTTTGCCATGGGATGAATTCAAAGACCATGATGACGGAGGAGTATTGTCCTCGTGACGAAGTGTAGAAGCCGGAGGCAGAGTTCTAACAGCTAAAAATGGAAGGGTCAGAAATCGAGGCCTACATTACTAGGTCTCGTGAATTGGCAACAATCTATCCGGGTATGATAAACTCTCCAATCAAGAGGATCGAGGTTTACTTGTATGGATTGGTGCCCGAAATTCAAAGCATGGTGACTTCCTCTAACCCTGCCACTATCCAACAAGAAATCCAATTGGCTCGCAAGCTGATAGATCAGGCCGTGGAGGAGGGTAAGTTACCCAAACGAGGTGTGGTGGCAAGCATGCCTGACAATAAATGCAAGTGGGATGGTTCCGACAATAAGGGATCATCGTCAAATAATCAGCCCCTACAACAACATCAGCAAAGGAATTTTGACACTAATCGGAACTTCAATCAGTCATCCTCATCAACTCAAGGACAAAGTCGATACATTAGGAAGTATCCAAAGTGTAACAAATAAATCTATCACCACATCGGTAGGTGTGACAACTTTCGGTGCCAACGCTGTGGGAAAGCATGGCATGCAGCCAAAGACTGTCATGGTGAGTGGATGAAGAAGCCCCAAAAGACACAAGAAACGCTAAAAGGTTGCTTCAAGTATGGAAAGGAAGGGTACTACAAAAGGAATTTCCCCTAGTTGAAGAGAAATGTCAATGGGGCTAGTAATGGCAGGAACAACAACAACAACAACAATAACAACAATGGGAACGGTGATAATGACGGGAACAATGGTGGCGCTAAGGGAGGAGCCATTGTTATGGGTTCAGGTGAGGCTCTAAATGAACCCACTACTGTTACTAGTAAATTTCATGTTAATAGTCGTTATGCTACTGTTATGTTTGATACTAGAGCTGATAGAAGTTTTATCTCTACTAAGTTTAGTAGTCTCTTAAGTGATATGCCTTCTATGTTGTAATCCAAGTACATCGTAGAATTAGCTGATGGTAAGCGAATTCACATTATGCCCATCCTTAGGGGTTGTAAGATAGAACTATCTAGACATACGTTAGACATTAATCTTATGCATGTTACGCTTGGTAGTTTCGACGTGGTTGTGGGAATGGATTGGTTGTCCGAGAAGCTGGCAGAAGTCATCTGTCATGAGAAAATCATTTGTATTTCTCTCTCTGGTGGAGAAATCCTTTCTTTGAAGGGTGATAAGAGTGGTGTAGTGATAGGCATCATATTGTTTATGAAAGCGCAAAAGTAACTACGAAAAGGTTGCTTAGCTATACTAGCCCTTGTGACTGACAAGCAGAAGGAGGAAAAGGAGATAAAGGATATCCCGCTAGTTCATGATTTTCCAGAGGTGTTTCAAGAGGATTTACCTCTACTACCACCTAATCATCAAGTTGAATTTCAGATCGATTTGACTCCCGGAGCAGCTCATTGCGAGTGCACCCGATCGGTTAGCACCGAACGAATTGCAGGAGTTGTCGGCACTATTTCAAGAGATGTTGGATAAAGGATTTATATGACCAAGCTCATCACCATGGGGAGCCCATGTTCTTTTTATTAAGAAGAATGATGGCACATTTCGTGCGTGTATCGATTACAAAAAATTGAACAAGGTTACAATCAAGAATCGATACCCTTTGCCTCGCATTGATGATCTCTTTGATCAAATTCAAGGATCAAGCTATTATTTTAAGATTGATTTAAGGTCCGGCTATCACAAATTGGGAGTTCGAGAGGAAGACATCTCGAAGAGCACTTTTAGAACTCGCTATGGTCATTATGAATTCTTGGTCATGCCATTCGGGTTAACTAATGCAGCAGCAGTATTCATGAATCGTGTGTGCAAACCCGACCTTGATCAGTTTGTCATTATGTTTATCGATGACATATTGATCTATTCCAAGACCAAGGAGGAACACAAGGAACATTTACACCTAATCTTGAAACTACTTAAAAAGGAATAACTGTACACTAATTTTTCAAAGTGTGATTTCTGGATTCCTGAAGTGCAATTCCTAGGTCACATTGTTAACAAAAAGGGAATTCATGTGGATCATGCAAAGATTGAGGCTATAAAGAGTTGGTCAGTTCCCAAGACGCCTAGTGAGATATGACAATTTCTTGGACTGACATGATATTATCGATGTTTTAGTGAGGGATTTTATAAGTTTGCTCAATCCCTCGCTGCTTTAACTCATAAAGGCACAACGTATAAATGGGGAGAGAGCCAAGAAGCAGCTTTTCAGTTTTTGAAGGAGAAACTTTGTAGTGCACTGATATTAGCATTACAAGAAAGAAGTGATGACTTTGTGGTTTACTGTGATGCTTCTATCCAAGGACTCGGTTGTGTTTTGATTTAACGTGACAACGTGATACGCTATGCCTCAAGACAACTGAAACTGCATGAGAAGAATTACACAACCCATGATTTGGAACTAGGAGTAGTGGTCTTTGCCTTTAAGATCTGGAGACATTACTTGTACAGTACTACACGCACCATATACACCGATCACAAGAGTCTTCAACATATCTTTTAGAAGAAAGTGTTGCATATGAGGTAGCGACGCTGGGCAGAATTAATGAATGATTATGATTGTGCTATCAAATAGCACCCTTGAAAGGAAAATGTAGTCACCGATGCCTTAAGCAGAAAGGAAACCGCTAAAACACGATGGGTGCGAGCTTTGCAACTTACTACTAGTACTCAATATCTTGAACAAATCAAGGAATCTCAGACAGAAGCCTTGAAAGAGGGAAACATTGAATCTTAATCCTTGCGTGGGATGGACAAGCAATTAGAAGTGAAAGCCGATGGGATTCGTTATTTCATGGATAGGATTTGGGTACCTTTACATGGAAATATAAGAGACTTGGTTATGAGTGAAGTACACAAGTCTAACTACTCTATACATCCTGGTTCTAACAAGATGTATCATGATCTGAAGGCATACTAGTGGTGGCCTAATATGAAGGCGGATGTAGCTACCTATGTGAGCAAGTGTTTAACCAGCTACAAGTTAAAGGTTGAATACTAGAAACCATCTGGGTTACTACAGCAACTTGAGATTCCATTGTGGAAGTAGGAGCAGATTTCCAGGACTTCATTACCAAGTTACCTAGAACTCCTAGCAGTTGTGACACAACATGGGTGATCGCGTGGATCGACTAAATCTGCTGACTTCCTGGCAATCAAAGAAATAGATAAGATGGATAAGCTAACTCGAATTTACTTGAAGGAAGTGGTTTCTCAACATGGTGTACCAATTTCAATCATCTCGGATCGTGTTGCTCGTTTCACATCTCATTTCTAGCAATCACTTTAGAAATATATGGGTACACGTTTGGACATGAGCATTGCCTATCATCCGCAGACCGATAGGCAAAATGAGCATACTATTCAAACTTTGGAGGACATGTTACGAGCTTGTGTGATTGATTTTGGGAACAATTGGGAAGTTCACTTACCCTTGGTGGAGTTTTCTAACAACAATAGCTCTCACACGAGTATTAAGGAGGCACCGTTTGAGGCGTTGTATAGGCGAAACTGTACATCATCGATTTGTTGGGTGGAAGTTGGTGATAGTCAATTGATTGGCCTTAAATTGGTGCATGAAACTACCAAAAAGGTCATACAGATACAGAATCCTATGACTGCAACATGAGATAAGCAAAAGAGTTACATTGACAAGCAAAGGAAACCCCTGGAGTTTCTGGTCAGAGACAAAGTACTACTAAAAGTCTCACAGTGGAAAGGTATGATTCAATTCGGCAAAAGAGGTGTAAGGATCACACCTGATGACTTTGATACTTGGTGCCAACGTACGGAAGGGTTCATCAAGTCTCAAGACAGCAGGATGTGGAGATCTATTATTGAAGGACCTCACATCCCAAGCACCTCTTCAGCTACTGTTGGAGGTGGGATGATACTAAAGGAAATGACTGACCACTCTAAAAAAGACTGGAAGAAAATAGATGTAGATCAGAAAACCATGACCGCTCTTTAAACCTCTACTCCAAACTCCATATACAGAAGCTTTAAGAAGTGCAAAACTGCTAAGCAGCTTTGGGACACACTAAAGCTTATGTATGAAGGGTCTGAGGAAGTTAAGGAAAACAAGATGGACATTATGAAGCAGCAGTCTGAGAACTTCATCTACAAGATAGGTGAAACCATGACTCAACAATACTTAAGGTATGTTGAGAATGTGGATACTCTAATGGATGTTGGAGTCAAGCTTGAGAATATGGACATAGTGAGGAAGTTCATGTTCTTTCTTCCCAGACAATGGACTCACTACTGTGTGGCTATCAAGAGAAATGAGAACCTCTTCACTCTTACTTTCATAGAGTCGTATGGTATCCTTAGTGGTTACCAGATGGAGATGAATCCGCAAAATCCATCAAGCAGCTCTTCCAACAATCAGCAGAGTTCTGCCCTTCATGTGGTTGAAAGGGATAGCAGAGAACCATAACATCATCTTATCTACTTCCCTGATAACTCATAAAAGGGTCCTTTTATCACCATCCTTGAGACACCAAAGGAGAGCTACATCCAAGGGAGCCCATTCCAAGAGACAAGCTCTGCTCAAGCTTTTGTGTTTGCAGATGAAAGTTATGGAAACTTTCTTTTTACTCTTGAATACTTAGACTGCATCCATCAAATGATTTGGAGTACATGGACATAGTTCAACAGATGGCTCTCCTCACTCACAGAGCCATGAAGTTCTACAAGAGAACATGAAGAAAGTTCCCAAGCAATATGGCTAGTGGAAAGTTTGGCCTAGATAAAAGCAAAGTGAAATGTTACAATTATAACCAAATGGGACACTTTGCTAGAGAGTGCAAGGCACCAAGGACAAACGGTGGCCAGGCACAATCCAGGCCAAACTACAGTGATGCAACTCCCAAAACTAAGAAGCCAAACCAACCTAAACAACATGCTTCTGTTTATATTGAAGAAGGAAGTTTTGACTGGAGCTTTTAGGTGGAAGATGCTTCTGCAAACCAAGCACTAATGGCTGATCATGAAGAAGCCAATGTATTAGAACATCTTTGTACTCCTGAATGCATTGCCAAAGTTAACATGTATAGGTCCTACAACATGGAAGTGAGATCTGACCTTGAGTCCTTAAACATTTTAAAAGCTAATTTTAAAAGAGCAAAAAATGATTATAAAATTAAAATTGAAGATTTAGAGAAAGCCATTTCTACTCTTAAGCATAAGCATACAAGCTACAGGACTCAAATCAAAGATCTCATAGCCAAGTTAACTGAATGCTAGGCTGAGCTTGTGATCAGCAAAGCCAAGGTAGAAAAATGTGTTTTTGAAGAGGAGACCTTCAAGAACATAATATTCTAATCCTTGCATGCAAAACTTTGTTACAAAACAGGCAGGGGCTAGGACCAAGTGAGATAGCTCCTTTACACACACTTTTATCTGTTAGATCTCCAAGGTGTGGTACTTGTCAAGATGAGCTGCCTCCTATTGATCCTATCCAAGAGAAGGATGAAGATGTAGAGGAGATAGTGAAGGATGAACCCGAGGTGAGTGACAAAGGTTATCCTAAGAAGGGACACTATTCTTCTGGAGAGAAGAAAGAACCAGGGATGACCAAGTCTGCAAGAAAGAACTTGATAAGGGTAGCCAAAAGAAAGTCAAAGAAAGCCCAAGAGATCAAGGCCACATTCAACTCCAAGCAAAAGCAAGTTTTCATTTTTGCTGGATTTGAAGTCATAAAGACTGAAGACTCAACAATGGACTCTAGTACCAGGAGTTCTAGTTCATGTCCAAATCATTCTTGTCAAGAAAGGAAGGCTGATAAAATATGCACCACTATTGCACAGCCTAAACCATCCAGTTCCAAGAGCAAGCTTCATCCCAAGAAGTCTGCTACATCATCAGAGAAGATGAAGAAGGAAGTGGAAAGTGATCAAGCTCAGCCTCCCACTCAAAAGAAGAATCATAGAAGCATGCAAACGTAATGCATCTTGTGTGGTAGTACTTCTCACTTTGCCAATGATTACATCTACAATCCCAAAAGTAATATCCACATGATCAAGAAGAAAACTTCAGAGAAGAAGAAGAAGAAGAAGATAGCTTCGGAAGGAAAATCTCTTCCTTTCGGAAGGTCCAAAGTGAAGAAGAAGATAAGTGAAAACTTACCTTCAGAAGAAAATTTGCTCTCGGAAGAATGGAATGCTTCTGAAGTACTGAAGTCTGCTGCAGAGGGTGTAAAAGCTTCTGAAAATTCTAGTCTCCCAAACTCCCGAAGTCATCAAAACTTTTGAAGTGTTGAAGGCCAAGTCTAGTCTTCCAAAGATGGTGTGGAAGATGAAGGAAGGTCATGTGACTGAATGTTCTTCATTAACAATAGCTAATGATCCTCAGAACTTGCATATAGGATCAATTACTGTTGCATTATCTTCAGTTAACTTTGACAAGCCAAGACTAATGAGGCTAAAGACTAAAGGGAACGTATGAATCATTGATAGTGGCTGTTCCAGGCACATGACAGGCAATGACTCTTCTCTTCAAAACATTGAGAAAATTGATGAAGGGCTAGTTGCTTTTGGATGAGAATCAGATGGTTACATTACTGGAAGGGGCAGGGTCACAAATGGTAAGCTCAGCATTAAGAAGGTAAATTTTTTCAAGGAGCTTGGGTACAATCACTTGAGTGTATCCAGTTTTGTGATCAGAGTCATAACATGCTCTTTACTGAGCATGAGTGCATTGCTCTTAAACTCCAGATGGTCATTCCTCAAGAGCATATTTTGTTTAGAGCCCCCAGGAAAGGGAACATGTACAAGATGGATTTGCAGGAAACAACCCCTTCAGGAGAAGTTTCTTGCTTTCTATCTATAGCCAATAGTGATGAGTCTTTCCTCTGGCATAAAACAATGTGCCATGTAAACTTTAAGAACATGAATAAATTAAATAAGAATGATTTGGTAATTGGAATGCCAAAGAAAGAGTTTACAAGTGATGATCATTGTGTTGCATGCCTGAAAAAGAGTTTAAAAGTGATGATCATTGTGTTGCATTCTTGAAAGGGAAGCAACACAAAGTGTCTCACAAGCCAAATGAAATAAACTCTATCACTACTCTCCTACACTTATTACATATGGATCTCTTTGGCCTTACCGGTGTAATGAGTCTAGGAAGGACCTCATACTATTTGGTGATCACTGATGACTTCACAAGATATACATGGGTCTTCTTTCTTAGATCTAAGGATGAGACCCCTGAAATCTTAAAGAGCTTCATTCTAAAAATTAAGAATCAATGTGATCACAAGGTCAAGATCATAAGATGTGATCAAAGAACTAAATTCAAGAACCAATCCTTGATGCATTTTGTGATGAAAAAGGTATCAGAAGACAATATAGTGCTCCCAAGACTCCTCAGCAAAACGGTGTTGCTGAGAGGAGAAACAAGACAATTTTTGAAGCTGCAAGAACCATGTTATCTGAATCTAAACTACCCATCACCTTCTGGGTAGAGGCAGTCAACACTGCCTGCCATGTGCAGAACAGAGTTTTAGTAGTCAAGATGTAAGGCCCCGATCCCGGGACGCTCACAGCTGGTCAATCATTGCACTCAAAGCATAAAACATACATTAACTTTACAAAAATATTGCAGCGGAATTCCTTTAAACAAACCATTTCATATATATATATAATTGCTTTTGCAAAATAATACATCGTTGACAGATTACAAAATATTACTCGTTGCATTACATCACAAAAACATTATAATTAAAACAACGGATGCCATCCAAAAACGCCAAGTAGCTGCCCCGTGCCATCCTCAGCAACATTACCTGCCAACTGGAAACACACAAAAGTCAGCGTTGCTGAGTGAGTTCTAGTTTTTATAAAATAAAATACTTTTCTTTCGTTTAAAACCATTCTTTCTTTACTTTCACATGTGATCGTGCATCATACGTACACATAGATAATAATTTATTATTATCTTTCATCGTCATTCGTTGACTCCCATTCATTCATCATCGTACGTCATCCTTAGCATTCGTTATCTTTCATTCCTTACATTTCATTCATTAACCTTCCTTCATTCATTCCTTCCGGATCAATGTCATCAGCTATACCCCAAACGTAAGCACAAAGCGGGTACTGGGCCGAAGTTTATCAGACTTCCATTCATTGCGCACAAAGCCTGGCACCAGCACCGGGGTAAGCGACAAAGATCCGAGTCAATCTCATGGATTGAATCCTTTATGAGTCTTTTGTGACAACACCGTCACTCACCTCAACCTTTGGCATACAAGTCTTTTGTGACAACACAATCACTCACCTCAACCTTTGGCATACGAGTCTTTTGTGACAACACAGTCACTCACCTCAACCTTTGGCATACAAGTCTTTTGTGACAACACAGTCACTCACCTCAACCTTTGGCATACAAGTCATTTGTGACAACACAGTCACTCACCTCAACCTTTGGCATACAAGTCTTTTGTGACAACACAACCACTCACCTCAACCTTTGGCATACAAGTCTTTTGTGACAACACAGTCACTCACCTCAACCTTTGGCATACGAGTCTTTTGTGACAACACAGTCATTCACCTCAACCTTTGCTTGCAAGACTTTTCCATTCATTCATTCATTACATCGTTAATGCATGCATTCTCTCATTCCTTACGTTCCTTTTTTCATTATCTTCCGCTTTACGTTACATAATACTTTCCATTTACTTTTCATAATCATACCACGTAAAGCCACGGAAAATAAACATACATAGTAAGGAACATAACATAAACATAACCACACCATACATAGCATCATCATCACATCACATATGACATCATAAGGTCAACTTACATTACCCCAGGGAACATCCCAAGTCAAACCCTACACTTTACATTTTCCCCAAAATTTCAGAAAATATTCTAAGGCATAGGCGCATGAGCACTATGCAGGCGCATGGCCTTCTGGGCGCATGGGAACACTTAGGCGCGTGGGGAACTTTCAGGCGCATGGGCACTATTTGGGCGCATGACCCAACACTTCGGCTCCTGGGTGAATTTCTAGGCGCATGGGCACTATGCAGGCGCATGAGTGCCTAGGCGCATGGGCAGTTTTGGGCGCATGGAACACTTAGTCAAATCAAGCCTATTCTAGGCGCATGGATACTATTCGGATGCATGGGTTTTGGGCGCATGGGACAACAGTTAAGCAAATTCAACCGTTGGACGCATGGGCCAAATCCAGGCGCATGGGCAACCAATACATACGAATAACATCATAATCAGCCCCAAATCATCAATTCATCACGTTCTAAGTTTAGTTCTAGCATTCTAAGCATCATAACATGAACATGGCATCATCATAACATCATAAATCACCCAAATCATAACCCACCCACATTCACGCATACACATACATACGGGTGTAAAACCCACATTCATAAAAACATACATACATGCATTTCCAGCCCCAAAATCAGTTAAAACAAGTAAAAAGGGGGTTCTAGAACTCACGTTAGCAGCCCTCGAGTATGACTTCCTTCAACCCGTTTGCAAATGAGTTCAAACACCTAAAACCCACCAAATCACACAACCCAAACACACAAACAAACACATAAGCATATAACCGAGGCATAGGCCGGCAAAGAACAACATAAAGCCAAGAATTCTTACCTTGAATTCGGTTTTCCTCTTCTTCTTCTTCAAAAACCCGAGAGCTCAACTCTTTCTCTCTCTAAAATCCGGTGAAAAGAAGATATGCAGAGAAGTGTGGGCGGCCATGCCCACTTTATGCACCCACTTTTATTCTTTTTGTCCTTTTGACACATTTAGCCCCTCAACTTAGGTTAAATTGTGTTTTCTTTCTTTTTTCTGCCCGTTTATACTTTCTTTCTCGTCTTTTAAAATTTTCCGGGTGTTACACAAGACTTATGGTAAAACTCCTTATGAACTGTGGCACAAGAGGAGACCTTTCATTGGTTTCCTCAGATCATTTGGATGTCCTTGCACCATCTTGAATACCAAGGATCAAATACAGATTTGCTAAGAAACTAGATGATGGACATTTCATTGGATACTCTTGCCAAGCTAAGGCTTATTGAGTATACAATCTCAGAACTAGAGTAGTTAAGGAATTAGCCAAGGTGACCTTCAATGCACACCCAGTGTGAAAGGTTCTGCCTCATCTCTTCTTCAGTCTCCCACGTAGACTCAGATCCCTTCCTGTGCTTCCACTGTACACGCATAAGGGGAACCACTTTATTCCTTAACCTTTTCTCCTGGCGGTCAATGATTGCCACTGGTTGCTCCACATAATTGAGCCTTTCATCAACTTCAATAGCCTCCAGTGGTACAACCATATCCTCGTAAGCTAAACACTTCCGCAGATGAGATACATGGAATGTCGGGTGAATTCCACTTAACTCATCGGGTAACACCAACCTATAGGCCACCTCTCCTACTCGAGCAATGATTCGGAAAGGCCCTATGTATCTCGGTCTTAACTTGCCCCGCTTCCTGAACCGAATGATACCTTTCCAAGGTAAGACCTTCAACATAACTCTATCACCCACCTGGAACTCAATCGGCCTACGTCTCTTGTCGGCATACGACTTCTGCCTATCTTTGGCTGCCTTCATAAAGGCTTTGATCTTTTCGAGCTTCTCAGTCGTAGCCTCAATCACCTCAATAGTTCCCAACTCCTTCTGACCAATATCACCCCAACAAACGGGTGTTCTATACCTCCTACCGTATAGCATCTCATAAGGGGGCATACCAATATTGGCATGATAACTATTATTATACGAGAACTCAGCTAACGGTAAGTGGTCATCCCAACTTCCCCCAAAGTCAATGATGCATGCCCGAAGCATATCTTCTAGCATCTGAATAGTCCTTTCTGACTGACCATCAGTCTGAGGATGATAAGCCGTGCTAATGTGTAACCTCGTCCCCATAGCATCATGGAATTTCTTCCAAAATTTGGATGTAAACCGGGTGTCGTGATCGGAAACAATAGACACCGGCACACCATGACGAGTTACAATCTCTTTGATGAATAGAAACGCTAATCTTTTAGAGGAGTACGTCTTGTGGATCGGTAGAAAGTGGGAACTCTTTGTTAAACGATCAGCTATCACCCATATGGCATCATACCCTTTCACGGTATGCGGTAACTTAGTAATAAAGTCCATGGTGATATGCTCCCACTTCCACTCTGGTATATCCAACGGTTGGATCTTCCCGTACAGCTTCTGGTGCTTGGCCTTCATTTGCAAGCAAGTAAGACACTTACTCACATACTCCGCTACATCGCGCTTCATACCCGGCCACCAATAATCTTTCTTCATATCTTGGTACATCTTTGTAGTACCGGGATGAATAGAGTATCGAGTCTGATAAGCTTCGTCCATAATCCTCCCACGTAGATCCCCGTAACGAGGGATCCACGTCCTTCTGAATCGGGTTCTAACACCAAGAGTGTTTTCACCCAATTCCGCAACCATACCTCTCATCCTTTCAGAGTTAAGACGATCTTCTTTCAATGCCTCGTCTTGAAACTCCTTGACCTGCTTCATCACATCAGAGGCCATAATCAACTGATAAGCCTTCACCCGAATCGGCTCGGGTCTTTCTTTTCGGCTAAGGGCATCCGCCACTACGTTGGCCTTGCCCGGATGGTAATGGATCTCGTAATCATAATCCTTTATGAGCTCCAACCATCGCCTCTGCCTCATGTTCAGGTCCTTTTGCTCAAAGAAGTACTTCAAGCTCTTGTGGTCCATGAAGATTGTGCACTTCGTTTCGTATAGGTAGTGCCTCCAAATCTTTAGTGCAAAGACCACAGCTGCTAACTCCAAGTCGTGAGTAGGGTAATTCACCTCATGAACTTTCAACTGTCGGGATGCATAAGATATAACCTTCCCTCGCTGCATCAACACGCAACCCAACCCCCAGTAAAAAGCATCCGAATAGACCACTAAGTCCCCGCTTCCTTCGGGTAACGATAAAACTGGAGCTTGAGTCAACCTTGCCTTTAACTCCTCAAAAGCACTCTCTTGAGCTTGACCCCATACAAACTTCACATCCTTGCGGGTCAACTTAGTCAATGGAGAAGCTATCTTAGAGAAGTCTTGAATGAATCTCCTATAATATCCCACCAACCCCAAGAAACTACGAATCTCGGATGGCGTCTTTGGAGACTTCCATTGCATCACCGCTTCCACCTTTGTCGGGTCCACCATGATCCCCTCCGGATTCACTACATGACCCATGAACTGAACTTCGCGCAACCAGAACCCGCACTTGGAGAACTTGGCATACAACTTCTCCTTTCTCAACGTCTCCAACACCTCTCAAATGTGTCCAGCATGCTCCGCCTCACTCTTCAAATAAATCAGGATATCATCAATAAACACAATCACTGATTTATCCAACATCGGCCGACACACTCGATTCATCAGGTCCATAAAAGCAGCTGGTGCGTTGGTCAAACCAAAGGACATAACGAGAAACTCGTAGTGTCCATAACGCGTACGAAAAGCTGTTTTAGAAATATCTTGTTCCTTCACTTTCAATTGATGGTAACCAGATCGAAGATCTATCCTTGAAAACCAACTGACACCTTGGAGCTGATCAAACAAATCATCAATCCTTGGCAATGGATACCGATTCTTCACCGTCAACTTGTTCAGCTCGCGGTAGTCTATGCACATCCTCATACTACCGTCCTTCTTCTTCACGAATAAGACCGGAGCACCCCATGGAGAGATACTCGGTCTAATGAACCCCTTATCAAGCAATTCCTGCAGTTGCTCCATCAATTCCTTCATCTTGGTCGAAGCCAACCGATACGGTGCCTTAGCAACAGGTTGAGCACCGGGTATCAAGTCAATCTGGAACTCAATCTCACGGTCCGGTGGCACACCTGGTAAGTCTTCGAGAAACACATCTGGGAACTCACACACAACCGGTACATCTGACAGTTGTGGTGTTGGCATATCTACATCCTTCACGTAGGCCAAGTAGGCACTATATCCACGCCTCATGCACTTTCCCTCCACCGCCATAGAAATCACCTTCGGAATCGTCGTAACTCGATCGCCGTAGATCGTCACCAAACTCCCGTCAGGCGCGTTCAGATTAATCATCTTCTTGCGACACACAATGCTCGCCTCGTAGTCTGCCAACGAATCTATTCCTAGGACTACATCAAACCCGCATAAGGTCATCACAAACAGTCTAGCAGGAAACTTATGACCTTCTAGTTCTATATCACAACCTTCTATCAGATCAACACTCCTGGTAGACTTACCTATGGCAGTTTCTACATCGAAGGGCTCATCAATACTTCTACTACTAACAGGCAACTTAGCACAGAAAGCAGCAGAAATAAAACTCCTACTAGCACCAGAATCAAATAACACAGAAGCAAGAGTTTGGTTTACTAGAAACGTACCTGACACAACATCGGGGTCCGTCCTAGCCTCCTCCCTGGTCATCGTGAAAGCCCTGGCGCTAGCTTTCTGCCCTTCAGTCCCGACTGTTTTCTTCGCCCCGGAACTCTCAGCCCTCGGCTTCTTGCATTCCTGATCATGTGGCCCTCCTCGCCACAGTTATAACACCTCCTTACCCTACAGTCCTTCACCACGTGTCCCGTCCTCCCACACTGGAAACAGAAATTGGATCTCAACCTACACTCTCCGGTGTGCTCTTTCCCACATTTGCCACCCCGCACCGGGTGCGACCACACGTCGGTCATCCACCCTCGCAACTTTCTTGTTTGGAGCGGCCCCGCCAAGTCCAAACCTCTTCCCATTCCAGTTCCGGCCACCACCACCCTTCTTGCTCACCTCAGCCACCACCACTTCCCTCTCGTCGTACAGCCTTCCTACCAGATCGAGCACTGACCTGAACGTGCTCAGCCGGGCGGCGATCATATGCTTGCGGATATCCGCCGGCAAGCCCTGAATATACCTCTTGATTTTTCGCGACAGAGGTGCCACCTGATCTAGCACCAACCGTGCCGTCTCGTTGAATTTAGTGGTGTATCGCTGATGCGTCATGGTTCCCGCCTCCAGCTGCAGGAACTCCCTCTCCACCTTGTCGAGCTCCCTATGAGGACAGAACTCCTCGATCACCAGTTTCTTCAACTCACTCCACCTCATCCTGCCAATCGCCCTACTACCCTCAGCCTGGACAATATTGTCCAACCAACACAGGGCCGAATCCACAAATGAGTGGGTGGCAAACTTCACCTTCTGATCTTCCCGGCACTCGCTGATATCTAAAACAGCTTCCATCTCTCTCACCCACCGGTGAGCAGCAGTAGCAGTGCCATTCCCGTAAAAAGTCGGGGGCTTGCATCTTTGAAATGCCCCATAGTTACAGCCTCGTGCTGCCTCCGGCACAGGCTCTTCTTCTTCTTCCTCATCCGCTGAGACAACCGTCTCAGTCTCCGGTTGCTCCCTTACTCCCGAGGACCTATTCCTCTGTTTCCTTTCTCCTTCTCGCACAGCTTTGATCACTTCAGTCACCACAGACGGTAAGATCGTCTGCATGACCTGGTGAACCTCTTCCACCACCGCCTCCTTCACTAAGGCCCTTAAGTTAGCACTTTCATCACCACCCTCCGGATGAGGGGTATCGGGCTCTTCATGAGCCACATCTTCAGCCCTAGGCCTTCCTCTCATGACCCGTGGTCCGGCACCACGTCCACCACGACCTCCACCTCGAGAAGCCTTCGAAGATCTACCATCGGCCATCCTCTAACACGCTATAAGATTCAAACACTAACACGGTCATTCAAGGTAATGGCTTAGTTTAAGTCAAGTATAGTAAGTCCCTAATTACAGTGGCCAGTTGTGATTAGCCACTTACTTTACTCTTCACACCCCAAGCATTTCCTATCCTGACTACATCAGTATCTAGATCTACTAAGAAGCACATAAACCACATAACAGGTGCACGTAATACCGGTTCTTATCAAGAAAATACCTAATGGCACGTAGATACTCGGACTGGCATCCCTTCCCTTTGTCCCATACTCAGTTTAAGTTTAGGTTTCTTTTGAAAATTTTAACCCGTTTCACTTAAACTTTGGCTCTGATACCAACTTGTAAGGCCTCGATCCCGGGACGCTCACAGCTAGACAATCATTGCACTCAAAGCATAAAACATACATTAACTTTACAAAAATATTGCAGCGGAATTCCTTTAAACAAACCATTTCATATATATATATATATATAATTGCTTTTGAAAAATAATACATCATTGACAGATTACAAAATATTACTCGGTGCATTACATCACAAAAACATTATAATTTAAACAACGGATGTCATCCAAAAATGCCAAGTAGCTGCCCCGTGCCATCCTCAGCAACATTACCTGCCAACTGAAAACACACAAAAGTCAGCGTTGCCGAGTAAGTTCTAGTTTTTATAAAATAAAATACTTTTCTTTCGTTTAAAACCATTCTTTCTTTACTTTCACATGTGATCATGCATCATATGTACACATAGATAATAATTTATTATTATCTTTCATCGTCATTCGTTGACTCCCGTTCATTCATCATCGTACGTCATCCTTATCATTCGTTATCTTTCATTCCGTACATTTCATTCATTAACCTTCCTTCATTCATTCCTTCCGGATCAATGTCATCAGCTATACCCCAAACATAAGCACAAAGCGGGTACTGGGCCGAAGTTTATCAGACTTCCATTCATTGCGCACAAAGCCTGGCACCAGCACCGGGGTAAGCGACAAAGATCCGGGTCAATCTCATGGATTGAATCCCTTACGAGTCTTTTGTGACAACACCGTCACTCACCTCAACCTTTGGCATACAAGTCTTTTGTGACAACACAGTCACTCACCTCAACCTTTGGCATACGAGTCTTTTGTGACAACACAGTCACTCACCTCAACCTTTGACATACAAGTCTTTTGTGACAACACAGTCACTCACCTCAACCTTTGGCATACAAGTCTTTTGTGACAACACAGTCACTCACCTCAACCTTTGGCATACAAGTCTTTTGTGACAACACAGTCACTCACCTCAACCTTTTGCATACGAGTCTTTTGTGACAACACAGTCACTCACCTCAACCTTTGGCATACGAGTCTTTTGTGACAACACAGTCACTCACCTCAACCTTTGCTTGCAAGACTTTTCCATTCATTTATTCATTACATCGTTAATGCGTGCATTCTCTCATTCCTTACGTACCATTTTTCATTATCTTCCGCTTTACATTAGTTAATACTTTCCATTTACTTTTCATAATCATACCACGTAAAGCCACGGAAATTAAACATACATAGTAAGGAACATAACATAAACATAACCACACCATACATGGCATCATCATCACATCACATATGACATCATAAAGTCAACTTACATTACCCCAGGGAACATCCCAAGTAAAATCCTACACTTAACATTTTCCCCAAAATTTCAGAAAATATTCTAAGGCATAAGCGCATGAGCACTATGCAGGCGTAGGGCCTTCTGGGCGCATGGGAACACTTAGGCGCGTGGGGAACTTTCAGGCGCATGGGCACTATTTGGGCGCATGACCCATTAGGCTCCTAGGCAAATTTCTAGGCGCATGGGCACTATGCAGGCGCATGAGAGCCTAGGCGCATGGGCAGTTTTGGGCGCATGGAACACTTAGTCAAATCCAGCCTATTCTAGGCGCATGGATACTATTCGGGCACATGGGGGCTCATGGGACAAAACTTAAACAAATTCAACCGTTGGGCACATGGGCCAAATCCAGGAACATGGGCAACCAATACATACGAATAACGTCATAATCAGCCCCAAAATCATCAATTCATCACGTTCTAAGCTTAGTTCTAGCATTCTAAGCATCATAACATGAACATGGCATCATCATAACATCATAAATCACCCAAATCATAACCCACCCACATTCACACATACACATAGATACGGGTGTAAAACCCACATTCATAAAAACATACATACATGCATTTCCAGCCCCAAAATCAGTTAAAACAAGTAAAAAGGGGGTTCTAGAACTCACCTTAACAGCCCTCGAGTATGACTTCCTTCAACCCGTTTGCAAATGAGTTCAAACACCTAAAACCCACCAAATCACACAACCCGAACACACAAACAAACACATAAGCATATAACCGAGGCATAGGCCGGCCAAGAACAACTTAAAGCCAAGAATTCTTACCTTGAATTCGGTTTTCCTCTTCTTCTTCTTCAAAAACCCGAGAGCTCAGCTCTTTCTCTCTCTAAAATCCAGTGAAAAGAAGATATGCATAGAAGTGTGGGCGGCCATGCCCACTTTATGCACCCACTTTTATTCTTTTTGTCCTTTTGACACATTTAGCCCCTCAACTTAGGTTAAATTGTGTTTTCTTTCTTTTTCCAGCACGTTTATACTTTCTTTCTCGTCTATTAAAACTTTCCGGGTGTTACACAAGACTTATGGTAAAACTTCTTATGAACTGTGACACAAAAGGAGACCTTTCATTGGTTTCCTCAGATCATTTGGATGTCCTTGCACCATCTTGAATACCAAGGATCAAATAGCCAGATTTGCTAAGAAATTAGATGATGGACATTTCATTGGATACTCTTGCCAAGCTAAGGCTTATTGAGTATACAATCTCAGAACTAGAGTAGTTGAGGAATTAGCCAAGGTGACCTTCAATGAGCACACACCTAGTGTGAAAGGTTCTAGTCTTGATTGGCTGTTTGATCTTGATTCAGTTACCAATTTGTTTTAACAAATCTTGTGAAGATGTTTCAGGATCTATAAGTACTTTATCAACAGGAGATTCTGATCCAAGATTTGAGCTGAAAAGACCAAGTGTTCAAATTACTTTAGCTTAAGTGGTAACTAGCCTTGTAGTTGGAAATCCTGTCAGCACAACCATGACAAATTCTTCAGCTGATACATCTGAGGTGCCTATAAATTCCAGCACTAAGGAATTTCCAATGTAGGATGAGATGGAGGTGATGATAGTGATCAAGAATTTCTTGATGCTGATAATCACTCCATAGAAGACAACATCAATGATGTAACACACTCACCGGATCAAGTTTCTTTTGATAAGTGTGTTGATGTGGTGGGTGATATTCAAGCACCAGATCTGAATTTCTCTAATTTAGATATGTCAAACCAACTTGATGTGATTCCTTAACTGAGAATCCATAAGTCACATCCCATCATAAATATCATTGTAGATGTTAAGACTAGGGTGAGAATAAGAGGACAAACCCATGATAAAAATGTTTGTCTACACTATTGTTTCTTGTCTCAGATTGAGCCCAAGAAGATTGATGAGGCTCTAAAGGATGGAAGTTGGGTTGAAGCAATACAGGAGGCGCTGCTTCAATTCAATAGACAAAAGGTTTGGAACTTATATCCTCTTTTTCAAGGGATGACTACTATAGGTACCAAGTGGGTATTTAAGAACAAGAAAGATGATAGAGGACTTGTCATCAAGAATAAGGCAAGATTAGTTGTTCAAGGGTACACACAAAAATAAGGGATTGCCTATACAGATACTTTTGCTCTTGTAGCAAGACTTGAAGCTATTAGGATATTCCTAGCTTTTGCTGCATCCACGAACTTCAAGGTCTACCAACTTGATGTCAAGCGTGCCTTCTTATATGGGATGATTGATGAGAAGGTGTATGTCAAATAACCACTTGGCTTTGCAGATATAGATCATCCTGCTTATGTCTGAAAGCTTGGCAAGGCTCTTTATGGGCTGTATCAGGCTCTAAGGAAGTGGTATGAGAGACTATCATAGTATCTCTGTCAGCATGGTTACAAGAGGGTTACCATTGATGGAACACTATTCATCAAAGGAACAGGAAATGACTTGATGTTGGTTCAAGTTTATGTAGATGACATTATTTTTGTGTCAACTAATCCAAAGCTCTGCAAAGACTTTGAGAAGCTGATGTAGAATAGATTTTAAATGAGTGCCATGGTGGGACTTAATTTCTTTCTAAGAATTCAAGTGAAGCATGTTGACGATAGAATCTTCATAAACCAGTCAAAGTATGTGCAAGTCGTACTTACCAGATTTCATATGACTGAGTGCAAGGTTGCTAAGACACCCATATCCAGAAATTACTCGCTAGGACCAGATCTTAAGGAGGAGTGTGTTGATGAACATCTATACAGTGCTATGATTGGGTCTCTTATGTACCTCATAGCCAGCAGGCCTGATATCGTGTTTGCTACATGTATTTGTGCAAGATATCAAGCCAACCCTAAGATGTCACACTTGGTTGCTATCAAGAGAATTCTCAGATATCTCAAAGGTGCTCCCAAACTAGGACTTTGGTATCCAAAGAATTCCGACTTCAATCTGTATGCCTATACAGATAGTGACTATGGTGGCTGTAATATGACTGCAAAGTCTACATCTGGGGGATGTCAATTTCTTGGTAGAAGGATAGTTACAAGAGAGGTACTATTGAAAACACATTCTTCGTAAAAGGAACAGGGAATGACTTGATGCTGGTTTAAGTTTATGTAGTTGACATCATCTTTGGGTCAACTAATCCAAAGTTCTATAAAGACTTTGAGAAGCTGATGAATAATAGATTTGAAATGAGTTCCATGGGGGAACTCAATTCTTTCTACGCATTCAAGTGAAGTAGGTTGACAATGGCATTTTCTTAAGCCAGTTAAATTATGTTCAAGACATACTAGTCAGATTTTATCTGACTAAGTGTAAGGTTGCTAAGACATCCATAGCCAGAAACCACTCCCTAGGACCTGATCTTGAGAGGGAGTGTGTTCATGAACACCTTTACAGGGCTATGATCGATTCTCTTATGTATCTTACAGCCAGTAGGCAAGATATCATGTTTTCCACATGCATATATGCAAGATATCAAGCCAACACCAAGCTGTCACACCTGGTTTTTATCAAGCGGATTCTTAGATATCTCAAAGGTGCTCCCAAACTAGGCCTTTGGTATCGAAAGAATTCCGACTTCAATCAGTATACTTATACAGATAGTGACTATGGTGGCTGCAACATGAATGCAAAGTCAACATCAGGGGGATGTCATTTCTTTGGTGGAATGATAGTCTCATGGCAATGCAAGAAACAATCATGTGTATCTTTATCAACTGCTAAAGCTGAATGCATTACTGCTGCAAGCTGCTGCGCTTAAGTGCTTTGGATTAAGAATCAGATGCTAGACAATGGATTCAACTTTAAGTAGACTCCCATCTGTAACATCCTGAATTTTTATATAAAAGACGAGAAAAGAAAAGTATCAAGAAAGAAAGGTAAATGGACACAAGTGGAGGGGCTAAAGTTGTAACAGGACAAAACTCTAATATTTTATTATTAAAATGGGTATGGCCACCCACTTTAAAGCATATCTACTTTCTGTTCTCAGTCAAGAAGAAGAAGAAGAAAGGGGTGCCAGTTTTGGAGAAGAAGAAGAAAGGAAAAGTTGCAAAAGGTGGGTTTCTTGAGCTTATGTTCGGGTTTTAACTCAGTTTGCAGCTTGTAACCGATTTCTTGATGTTTTAAGAAGGTTGTTCTTGGAATTTTGAAGCTGAAATCATAGGTGAAAGTGTTTGGGTTGAAGAGCTGCTTCAAGGTGAGTTTTTAGACCCCTCTTTTACTGATTTTCATATGTTTTGGGGCTATTATGCATACCGGGTAAAAGGTTTTCTAAGATAACCGTATGTTTCAGCTTGTTGTTCGATGTTATGTGCTGTGGTTGTGTGTTCTAGGCTTGTTATGGGTTAGTATTGTGCTTGGTAAGTTTTAGATGCCCTTAGTATGCTAGATCTGTGTTTGGGTTATGTTGGAATGTTGTTCGGGTGAGTTTGGCAGTGTTAGAAATATTTCAAAATGATTCCATGCGCCCAAGCTTATTGTGGTTAAGTGTTCTCATGCGCCCAAAGTTGGTGCGCCCAAATAGTGCTAATGCACCCAGGTCATGCGCCTGAATAGTGGCCGTGCGCCCAGAAAGGGTGAAAATTGGCTACGTGTGGGTCATGTGTCTGCATAGTGCCCATGCGCCCAGAATGGTTTCTGTGGCTAAGTGTTGAAATGCCCAAATAGTGTTGAAACGCCCAAATAGTGCTGATGCGCCCAAATAGTGCTGATACGCCCAAATAGTTCCCATGTGCCCAGGAGCTTTTATACTTAGAATTTTCTGCTGATGTGCCTACAATGACCTGTTGTGCCTAGTTTTGGACTTAGGGCTTTCTTAGGGGCTTTAAGAGGTGATGTTTGAGATAGGTCCCGTTGGGATGTGATGGTTTATGCTTGGTGCACGCTTGGTGTTGTGTTGTGGTTCCTGGTGTTGTGTGTGGTGTGTTGTCTTTCTTCGTTAAATGGTTTTCAAAACGTATGTATTATGTTTTATAATACGTTATGTATGATGTATGACTTTACGTGGTTTGATGTATGGCTATGAATGAACGTAAAGTATTATGTAATGAAGTGAAAGACAATAATAATGAAAAGTGGAACGTAAAGAACAAAGGGAGTCTTTGTGACTCGAAGGGAGTCTTTGTGACTCGAAGGGAGTCTTTGTGGCTTGAAGGGAGTCCTTGTGGCTCGAAGGGAGTCTTTGTGACTCGAAGGGAGTCTTTGTGACTCGAAGGGGATCCTTGTCGCGTACCCCGGTACTGTCGGTCTTTGGACATGAGTCGGGTATTGCATGCGACAGGATCCATATTGAAGTGAAAGAATGGGGTCTTTGTGACTCGAAGGGGATCCTTGTCGCGTACCCCGGTACTGTCGGTCTTCGGACATGAGTCGGGGGTATTGCATGAGACAGGATCCAGATTTCCGTGAAAGATAATGATGAAAGTATGAAATGTATGAATTGAACAATGATGAAGATAAAAATAATATTATCAATGTATATGTATGATGAGTGATCACATACGTTTACAAAGGATATGTTTTAACGAAAGTAAAGTATTTTATTTATAAAACTAGAACTCACTCAGCGCCGCTGACTTTTTGTATGCATGATAGTTGGCAGGTATTTTGTTGATGCTGAGGAGTTGCAGGCATGGATGCATACGCTACTGGGGACGTTTTGAGACTAGCATCCACATTTTTGGACATGTTATTGTATTTTGAAATGTAAATGATTTATGTAATGAGATAACATGTTCTGATTATAAATGAAAGTTATTAATTTCCGCTGCAAAGAAATGAGTATTTTAATTAATTTATGCGATGACGGTCCAGCTGTAAGCGTCCCGGGAATGGAGCCTTACACCATCCACATAGACAACAATAGTGCTATCTCTATTACAGAGAATCCTGTTCAGCACTCAAAGACAAAGCACATCAATATCAGGTGTCATTTAATTAGAGATAATTTTGAAAAATGATTAATACAATTGGTCAAAGTTAACACAAATGAACAATATACTGATCTGTTTACAAAAGCTTTTGATGATCAGAGTTTTAAGTATCTTGTATCAGCTATTGGGATCATTAACTTTGAGTTGAATTTCTTAAACTAAACTCAAGATTATTTTTAATATGTGTGTCTTAAGTTGTCTATATCATCACCATATAAGCCTGGTTTATTTTAGAAGGAACTTTTCAAAATGATATTTCTTAAAATTTTGAAATTTTTTGGACATGTTTTCTTTCAGAAGACATCAAATTGCCTTTGAAAGAAAGTTATGTCTTCAAAAAAAAATAACTACTTCTGAGAAATTAACCTTCGAAATAAATTCTGATATATCTTTCGAAGCTTATATTTGTCATCAAGTACTTATATGTATTGAAAGACTATTTTCTTCCGAAAGCAATCAAGTCTTGGAAGCTTTATTCTTTCATTGAATAAAATTTATGATATTTGATATCTTCAAAAGAAAAATTTATCTAGGAAGTAAAAATACTCCAAGTATTTTTCTTCCGATGCAAAATTCCTGAAAGACTATGGAATATCTTTCGAAGCCAAATTGGCTTCGGAAGTTTTCTCAAACCTTCCGAAGATAAATTACCTTAGGAAGATTTTAAACTTCCAAGAAAACTACCTTTTTGGGCACTTTTTCAAAGGTAGGACCGACATCCGGATTTCAAAGTTTATCCTTTTGCCTTAACTTTGTCTCAACTCCAATTCATATAAATATACCTTTAGCGGTTCCCCTTCTTTCATTTTCTCCTTCATCTGCAAGAGTTCATAACCTAAATTCACCCACAAACGGCCTTTGCTCTTATCTTCCTTCACCACTAAGCTACTCAAAAAAATGGCCAACCCTAATCCCCGAAACCAACCCGATTTTTCCATGCAGAGACACGGGCAAAACCAAGTTGCTCTGTTATCATCCGAGAAAGATCCAGGTTTCTCAGATGTTTGCCACTTCTTGTCTCTCACAAACTACCTTACCGCACTTACCATTGACCCTCCATTGTATGAAAATTAATTTTTAGAGTTCTGGATGACATGCCAAGAGGTCGTCTTGGATGGTGAGAAGGCACTGCTGCCATAGTGCAGCGGAGGACAATTTTCATCACTCCAGCCTCCATCAACACTCATATGAGGTTGGATGATGAAGAAGACGATTTGTCCTTTCCCAAATCTGCTAGAAATAACTCATTCCGGCAGATGGGCTATGATGAGGACTACTCAGTAAGAACCTTCAAAAAGGGTAAGGTCTCATCTCAGTGGAAGTACCTCCTTTATGTGGTCATCGATTCTTTGTCCAACAAACATGGAGGTTGGGACCAAATTCCTGAGGACTTATCCTACATAGTTCTTGGAATGGTTCAAAGGGTCAAGTTAAGGTATTCTCAATTTGTTTATACAAATCTGCTTGCTAATTTAGACTCTAGAGTATTACATGTTCCCTAGATATGTTTAACACATTCTTAACAGTGAACTGGACTCACAGTTAAGGGGAATAGGTAATACTCTTAAACTGGGATAGATAAAGCCTGGCATATTTAAGACAATGAAAAAGCCCACTATTGGCTTCTCTATGGTAGAAACAGCCCTGGTCCCAAAAATGTTAGAGCTCATTGCTCAAGATGACAACTTAGCAGCACCAGCCAATGTTGAACCCACACCTTCTACATCTGCACCAGCCACACAGCCACAAATCACCATCACCTACCAAAGAAAATCCAAATGAACCCCTGTTTAGGCTACTCAGGTTGAGCAGGCCCCCAATTCATTAACCATGCAGGAAGAAGTGGACACTAGAGCACCCACTTCTCCTAAGAAGCAGACCACTCCCATTACTTCTATGATTAGTGCTAAGGTTTCTCATCCTCAGCCTGATGAGCTCATTACCCCATCCTTAAGCCTTTACTCTGAGTCTCAAAACTCTAGTGATCAACCTTCAGGGGAAAGTTACCATCCCTAGCTGTTAGACCTCAACCAACCAATCCCAAACCTTGAATTCTATGATGATGAGGATATAGGGTTCAGTGACTACCATGAGTCTTTCTTCTCCACCCCTACTCAAGGAGAGACGAGTGCTCCTGAATCACCTATATCTAGCCCACATCATCCACCTACAACTGAGGCTCTCACTTTTGCAAGTGATTACATCATTAAGACCTCAACCATAGCAACCCAGCCTATTGACACTTCTTTTGAAGCTGTCACTATGTAGGGGAAATCCAGCAGCCAAGAAACACAAGCTGGTGATGAGGAAGAAGACTTTGGTCCTATTCTCTTATCCCCCCCATGATTCTTCTGATGAAGATGAGGGGAGTCTGAAACTAAAGGTGCAGAGACTGTTAAAAACATGCACCTATTTAGTCTCAAAGGTGAGTCACCTAGAATCTCATATGGCTACCTTACAAAGAAGGGTCAATTATCAGCAACTTGAGATCATCGATCTCAAGGGAAGGTTAGCCGAGAGACCCATCCAGAGGACTTAACTAGGTCCACAAGAACCTGTGGATGTGGTGGACCTAACCCTTAGCTCCCCTTTTGCAAAAAAGGGGAGAAAATCATACCTATAATCATAGGACCTAGGAGTTCCTCTCAAAGTATGGACATGTAAGACTCACCACCCTCACTTGCAGTTGTCCATACTCAACAACCTCCTTAGGTTCACATTAATATGGATTCACTCATTCAAAGCTTGTTTGAGGAGGTATACTAAGGGCAATGCCTACTCCATCTCACCCTATTGAGAATCTAATAGTAGGATGGAGGTATGATACTGAAAGGAAAGCCCTGGTAATCTCTAGGTCTTAGGGACAACAAGAAACCTTCAACTTCTACAACTTGAGATACTATGAGAGCACCTATTTTGTTATCCTCCCACTTGCCAACCCAAGTCAAAACAGACAAGCTGCAAGGTTAGCTGATAGGATTCAACATTGGTGCTTGAAGAGTTCAAGTTGAGATCCAGATTATATAGATAGAGGCTAGCAGGCATGACTGTTGGTTAACTAGATGCTGAGGTGGACCCTAAGATTAGCTTTTAAAGAGAAACCTTGGCTGAAGGCCCAGTAGTTGAGCATGTGAACCTTGAGATAGGAGCTGCTTCAACACCTATTTCCCTCAGTAAGACACCAGCTGGTGAAGGTGTCTCACAGTCTCTCTCTAGCTAGAGCTCAAGTGCAGCACCAAGCAATGAAGGCCAAAGCTCTCTTCACCCTGAGTCACACAAGCCTGTGAGTGACAAAAGGAAGAGGAAAATGAACTCTGAGGAGATTGAAGAGAGAAGAGAGAGAGAGGAAGAAGAAGGCAAGGGGAGAGAGTTCAAGTAGGACCCCTGGCTTTATGGAAGCTGTAATCAGGGCTGCCCCCAGGCCAAGCACTCAAGATGATGAGTTGAGAGCAGCCAGATTAAACTACCTGGGGTGCAGGAATTACAATATTGATGAACTCATCTCTCTCCCCGTGTAGGAATTAAGTGAACTTGCTTAAATAGAAGTGTCAAAGGAGACAAAGGAAGCCGAGGATGCAGAATTGCTCCTCAAAATCAAAGAAGAAAGGAAAAGAAAAAAGCTCTACAAAGCTCCTACTCTCTCCCCAGTTCAGGAAAGTCCTGAGGCAGAGGCTATGGCTACTGAGCAACAAACTCAGATAGGTAGAGAATAAGACAGGTAAAACATGATAACCTACTTGAGTGCCACTGGTTTCTATCAGGCAGTAGACCTTCTTCCCTTACCATATGACTATATTGAGTTTGAATACCTCAAGTAGCTTGAGCAACAAGTGCAACAAGAGCAAAAAGCTACAAAAAGGAAGATGAGGGAAGAGGCGGCAAGGTCAAGAGCCACCATCAGAGCAAATATGAAGAAGTCTACTAATCAACAAAAGACGGTGAGCTTCTTGAAGCTGTATGGATTCTCCAAAAGGAGACTTGGTCCAATGTCTCTATCCACTATGGATTAGCACATTAGAGAGATCAAGGAGAAGATCGAAAGGGGTGAGCTTGCGGACTTGCATTCTCTACCAATTAAAGCTGCACCTGAAGCTGAGGTCAAGGTTGAACCCCAAGTGATAACACAACCTGGACCTAGTGCTACATCGCAGCTAGCTTTATCTTCTGATCCACAGTTGGGTCCTGATCCTTCACCTTCTGAACCTGTGAAGGAAAATGACCAAACTGAGAAGGAAAAATAAGAACAATCTGGTACTGCAGGCCTGTCCTCTTAGTTAAAGTACAGAAAGAGGAAAAGGATGGCCATAAGAAGGGACAAGAAGAAGAAGAAGTCCAAGGCATCCACCTTTGCACCTCAGGATGGGTCAGAACATCCTGAGGGTGATTAAGAAGAGGCTACTCATCCAACTCCTATTCAAGTAGAGCCTCTTGCTGCTAAGAGAACTATTTTGTCTTGGGTGTTTGCTACTAACCCAGTCAAATGGTATGTCACAAGAGATCAAAGAGGTCAAGACATTTATTTCTGGCAAAACATTCTTGATCTCCCTCTACATGATCTCTATGAAATGAGGAGATACTTAGAGAGTCTGAGGATCCTGACCAACTGATGATAAAGGGAATGGTCTTGATACTGATGAGGACTGTCAATAGATGAAGATCAAGACTTAAAGATCTCTTCAGTTTTGGTAGCATCAGCCTAAGGGGAGTTTGTAAGGATCACACTTAGAGGCTGATGCAACCAAAGAACTCTCAATATGCACATGTGAACTACAAGAAAGTTACTTTGGAATATTTGATATAACTTAATGAATTATACTAAGTATCAAATCTTCCGAAGCCAAAAGCCCATATCTTCCAAAGCCAAAGATGTAGTCCTCCGAAGCTTGAAAGACAAAGTCTTCCAAAGCCAAAGACTGATTTCTTCTGAATATAGAGAAGACATGCTTTTTCTAAATTACCTTTTTGACAAAAGTTGAACAACTTTCTGTTGCCACTTTTGAAGACTCACCAACTTATATGAGTTGGTGAAAAGTCCTTACTTTTGTCAAAATGTAGATTAAGGTCTTTTGTCTGTAACTTTCTACTCTTGTACTTTTATCCTTTTTGTAATATATTAGGATGTAAGCTATGGCATGTTATAGTCACTAGTCAAAATACAATCTGTCTTTTGACTCTACATTGATCTTGTTGTCTAGATTAGTATTTCCAGCTGGCCTTCAAAGTATGGCTGGCTGTAGGATGTAGTATAAAGTATCTCAAGTACTTGCATTAGATTTAAGCTTTGTAACACTAGTGAGAACTTGAGAGCAATATACAACATTCTTGAAAACCATATTATCTTGTTCTTGTTCTTTTACTTGTGTTCACTGTTTCATCATCCTAACTGGTTCCCTATTTGATCTACTAAGTGTTCTAAATCTATCCACCTTGTGAAACTGTTGCATTGACCACCCTTCAACGGTCCTACATAAGGCAAACATAATCCGAGATATGTTGGACCATTTGAGATTCTGGAAAGAGTTGGTCTAGTGGCGTACAGACGAAATCTACCTAACTTGTCAAGTGGAGTTCATAATATTTTTCCATGTCTCGAACTTAAAGAAGTGCTCTCTGATGATACTTTTGTTGTATCACTCGAGGAAGTACAAGTAGATGAACAACTATGATTTATTGAAGAACCGATTAAGGTTATAAATCGTGAAGTCAAGACTCTTAGGCAGAGCAAGATACCTATATTTAAAGTTCGTTGGAACTCAAGATGTGGACCGGAATTCACGTGGGAACGTGAGGATCAAATGAAACTTAAGCACCCTCATTCGTTCGAAATGACAAAGACAACTGGCGAAGGTAACGATTAAGTTTCGGGGCGAAATTTCTTTATACATGGGGATGATGTAACATCTCATGATTTCTTTGTGCCAATGCAATAGACCAGTGATGTAACATAATCATGTAACGTAATTTTCGGGACGAAAATTCTTTCAACATGGGGATAATGAGACATCCGGTAATTTTTCATTACCAAAACTTTATTAGTTCCGTTAGGTCTTGCATACATGTGTCATGAGCACACACTAATTGTCGTTGATTGCTAGTGGCCTAATAATAATTAACTTTGGTTAAAACATAATAACTTAATTAATAATTTGATTATTAATATGTGCTCATGTGAATGGTGAATTTTAAGTATTATTTACAGTTTTCTCTTTATAACATGACAACGTGTAATATATAATTTCATGTGTGGGTTTACTAACTGGATTATATAATTGTGGATGATTAATAATAATTCATCTGTTTTGTAGTTAAAATTATTTAAAAAGTATTAAAAAGATTAAGTTTTAGAAAATGTAATCAAGGAGGGTGGATTTTGTTATTGTTACTAAAGTTAATGTCAAACAAAAACCCAAACCCTAGCCCCCACAACCATTTTGGTCGTAACTCTCCCCCAACTCCATGCCTTTTGCGATTTTGATCTTCAAGCACTCAAAAAACATCGGCTTTGGTTTGGTTTGAGCATTCCAACATGTTAGCAACGGTTATTCTCAATCATTACATGATTAAAGGTTAGATTTTGATTAGTTTTCATGGTTTGTTATTCTAGAACAAACCCTAGTTCAAGTTACATTGAAAATTCAAAATTGATGATGCTATGATGTTAGTTGGATTACATTGATATTAGTTTATGTGGATTATGCATGAATTTCATAGAATTAACGCCTTGTTTATACATTACTATCAGTGGAAACTTTAGTTCATGAGAATTTGGAATTTGATGAATTGTGGATGTTTAGTGTGCTTAGGTGGTTCCTATGAACTAGTTTAGGAATAAAATTGATGAATCCATTTTTGAATTTGATGACAGTTTGGTTGATGGATGTTATTTTCCCGAAATGGACACTTTATTGATATGATTGATTTGATTTTGTGAATTAGGCATGTATATTGTGGTAGAATCATTTTAGGTTAGTTGTCGGTAGTGTCTAAGGTTATAGAATGTGTTGGTTGATCATTTGGATGCTATGTTGGTTGTTTGGGAAATCTTGGGTTCATGATAGAAATTGTACAATATGATGACTTGTGTTCAAATTTATGGTTTTGTGTTGGATTATAGTATTTGATCATCATGTAGTTTGATTGCTTGATTGGTATGAATCGTGTTTAGGAATATGATGATGAACATAATAAACGCGTGCGAATCTGAGGCTCCTACTTAGTAGGATTGGCAGGGTTTAGGATGTGAAGTAGTGTGTTGCTTCACATGGCATGTAGTGCGTGATTAAACTCAATGTGTGATTTGTTAGTTGGGATTTATTTCTAGTTATGTTGATCATGATGGTTTGTTAAGGTTCGTATATGTTTTATGATAAGCTATGTTAGTATGATGATTTAGCTAGAACTTAAGGTTTATAATGTGACATACGTGAATGGTTTGCATTATCTTGGGTAATGAGTTACTATACTTGATCAAACAAGATTTCACTTAATATGTCACAAACGGGTCAAGCGGGTCAACTGGGTCAAATGTGTCGATGTTTTCTAAATCACTAGGGTCAATGTTTCTATTGAGCACTTAGGGTTTGTTAAGCTATTATGGTTACACGTACTTATGTACTCACGTGTTCTAGATAACCTTTGACAAGTTGTCTTTCCACTCATCTTAAGCTTCGCTTTTCTTGATCATTTGCGCACCAGGTGAGTTCAATGCCCCATTTTTATTCACCCTCCTTTTGGGGGGAAAAGCATACTTACATTTTTTAATGCTTTACTATAAGTTGTGTATAGTGTAACGTAGTATGATATATCATTGAAAGCCCTTACACTTTCGGATCGTTAATTAAGGAATCTAGTGGGAAACTTAGGTAGTACTACTGGGTCTTACATGCCCCACCCGTACGACTGGAGGTCAAGCGGGTTAATATTGTCCTAAACAACTAACATTGTCACAACTTGGTATGTCGTGGCGGAAGGCAAATAACAAACACAGTCAACTTCAATTGTGAAATCACTATTGTTATTACTTTTGAAATTAGATTAGCTATCTATTTCAATGCACTTACTTATGTTTATCAACTACTATTGTTTATGATAAATCACAAACTCTTGAACTCACCAACCATCGTGTTGACACTTTAGTATGTTTTTTTCAGGTCGTTAATACCAGGTGCCCTAGGAGCACAGCACTGGTCGAGCATATGTTCTTCAAACTTGCATTCTTTACGTTTGGTTTTATGCACACATTTAAACAATGGTTTGGGTGCGTGTTTTGTTCATTTTACATTTTAGTACTTTGGGTTTGAAATATTTACTAAACGTTTCTGCAATTCCTTAAAGTTTTAAACTCAGAGTTTATTTTTTTAAATGTTACATATAGAGTCGTTCTGAGTAACTAATGACTTGGATCCTGGTTTGTTCACACGCCTGTGGTAAAACCCCTTATGTGGATTTTAAGGGTGTGACACTTCTCATTTAAAACACAATGATAGATAACACGTTTATATGATCTATAAAAGCAAAGATAAAAATAACATAAAATAATCTAAAATATAAAACACAATGATAAATCATATAACAAATGATGTAAATATATGAAATAATAAACTGATATTTAACACAATGAGCTAACGTACTTGACACAATGATCAAAATGTCCTCTTCTTTAAAACAATACAAGCACAGTGTTAAATCCATAATACTTTTTAAACTTTGATGATTGAATATATTTTTTACTATAACTCTTCGTTGATACAAATCATAAATCATAAATCTATGTAAATAAAAAATAATATTTAAGAAATAAAATACTTTTAACTTATTTTTGTAAGTAAATATTTTACGGTTGTTTATTTTATGTTAAAAAATTTAATAACTCTAAAATTTGTGATTAAAATGTAGAACTACACAAATCAATTTTGCTTCAAAATAATTTATTGAATTATATCCAAAACTTAAAAAGTAGATTAGTTTTAGATAGCCTTATTAATTATTATTTCTTTTGAATTCATAATTTGTAAAATGAGCATAAAACCCCATAAGTAATAGTTTAACAAAACCGTCAACGTTGCGGATTTTTACTAAGATATGCGCGTTTCTTTTTCAATTTATTCTTAAATGTTTAATTATATATACGTATATATTCATGAACGAGCCGTCGCAAATTATGGGTTACCCACTAGTAACTCATAAATTAAATATTTAATCCATTTTCTATTCTAAAAACTTGTTTAATTAAATATTTAAGTGGTGTTATATGGGTTCATAGTTAGTTACAAAGAAACTAATAATCATATTTCCTCCAATACTAAAATCATACAAAATAACAAGAGTATGCACTCTTATGTATCATAAAAGATAATAACTTTATAAGAGAAGACACTAGTCAAGTAGATCTACATAACACTTGTGGCGACATGATTTATTAGCTTAAATTTCTTTGTATACGAAAAAATACCATGAGAAATAAACATGGACAAACGTGACATCTGGTCATGTAGATTCGACTGATTTAGGAGAGAAATTTGAACCACTATTAGCGTTATTGTGTGCGCTCGACGGCATGGATTTTGATCTACTAAACCATCCAACAGTTGTAGACCCTTGACGATGAAACTTACACCTAAAAGATCCTTGATGCGTCGTTGGTGAGCATAAACACAATTGCCCTTTTGGAGATTTCACCGTACCGCTGCTAGCGCCACTAGCACCACCACCACCACCACCACCACCACCATCCTCTTTGCCACCTCTAGGTGATGGAATTGTTGTGACACTAATATTGACATGGCCTTTGGAACCCATCTGAAAAGTTGTGTAGAAATAATCTCTTTTGTTTTGATTATATGGATAGAACTGTAGAGTGAGAGGTTTCTTGAAGGTAATAGAATCTTCAAAGTTTCATTTGTCAAACGTATGAATTTCATTCTTCTTCTATTTAAAGCGCCCACTTGTAATTTGGAGTCTGTTATTGTATGCCTTTGCAATTTCCAAGGACAAATATTGTCAAATTTGGTGTTATGTTTGAATGATATACAAACAAATGTAACGTCACATGAAAAGAACCGGACCCATGTAGAAAAAACTTACACTATTACAATTCGTTATATATAGCACTGTTACTTTGTTTTCAAACGTTATGTACGTGTATTCGTATTTGATAGTCGAGTAATTCAGGCTCACTGTTAAGTGACAAAATCAAGATTATTATTCAAATAACCGTTTGAGAATAAATGTTAGTAACGTTGATATCACAACATTTTATTTTTTTTTGTTTATAACAAGGTCGTTTTAAAATGTAAACTTAAAATATTGTGAGGGTGGAAATAATAGATATAATTGTGGATGTCTAGGATGCCCACATCCAAAGGGATCACATGTTGACGTGAGTGGCTACTGGAACAGATGAGGTTCCTCCATGTGCCTCTCCCCACGTATCTCATTCTTTCTTTCCTTTTTTTTGCTTTTCAAATTTTCATGTTTATCAGCTTCTACAACAATCAAAACGCATGGGTTGACAATACATATGGCTATAAGAAAAAATTACTCTGAAATACATAACAAGTTTTAGGATAAAACTTAGAGCTCTATAGATGCGATGCATATTTGCCGATGGTTACGTTGAGTTACCTTAAGATGTTTTGGTTTCAAGTCCCATTTATGACAAAAATAAATGAGGGGTTTCATGTAGGACACAGGGTTTTCTCACTTAAAATGAGTTACTTCTGAGAGTTGTCTCATGTTTCATACCTAAACAATGGAGATGATCGGATAGACAAGCGGTCCGTCAGTAATCCAATTAACTGTTAAAAAAATAATAACATGAAACTAATAGTTATACTAATGAAAAACTTTTACTAACAATATTTAAGTTTTTCAAGTATTTCAATTAAATTATTCAAATTCTTTTTGTATAGTAACTAAACTCTCACTAGAGGTTCTAATTATATGTTATAATTTTGTAAGTGTTCAAGTATTTTAAAGTTATATGAAACATATATGTATACTTTTTGTAATGTTTTGATTAACTTGTCTCTCGGCGCGCGTTGCGCTCGTGACGGACGAGATAAACTGAAGCTTAGATAAACACACATTGTTTTACTATCGTGTTCTTACCATCATATCCATTTATTAATGAAACAAACATAAATTTAAAAATAGTATAATATCATATGTATTAATTTTAAAGGCATAGAAACGACAATTCATTAGTGCTTCAAACTTTGAGTTTACCAAGCCATAAAAACGAACAAATTTTTTTTTTTTTTTTTGGGGTCGTCATTGCCTATCAAATGGAGCCAACCAAAGTTTACAGAAAATGGATTCCGTCATCACCGACCAAATAGCATAACAGTAACTGACTCGTGATGTCTCAGAAAAACTAAAGCCTGTCATCACTGATATAACATCACTACAAACATGGAGTAAGTACAAAGCCAATTACATATCATAATATGTTCATGTGAAACAACTTACAGTGCAATCACATCTAAGATAAGCACTGACAGTGACGAAGCTTGAACATTCCTGTAGGGGGCGGGGGCGAAATTAATTTTTTTAGGGGGGACGAAATTGATATTTATAAAAGAATTTACACTGTCGAACTAAAATTTAACACTACCGACGAAGAAAAGAGCCCCCCCCCCCCACCCCCGGCCCCCACTATCCTCCCCCAGTGAGCGTTGGGCTATTATCATTGACACTGTTGTTTGGCTCTTAGACCTAAATCAGGACCTGAATACGTAAGCACGAAAACAGATTGATGTAACACCCAAATGTTTTGAAATAATTCAACCAAAACCAACGCAGAGAATAGGTTTGTGAGGTGGAAGGGTGACTGAACGCGGTAGCAGAGGTCGGCTTTGCTGTAAACGGAAGGCCATGAGGCAACAGCTCCACCCGACCACCCACCTCACAAACCCACGGTTTCTTAGCTCAAACCCCAAAACAAGGTTAAAACCGTAAAAAGATGAAAATTTGTCATGGCCAAAGTTTGAATAAGCCAAAGTTTACTATTCATTTCATTTGTTTTTAAATATATAGGAGAATAGTAGGTAACAATAAATAATGTATTAATTAAACGCTAATCAAGTTACATGATATTTAAATTTAAGTCTAATTAAAAAAAATTATTAACCCTTAAATTGTAACCAAAATTCATATATGTTTCATTTTGCCGAAACACCAGAACTATCCGAGTCCCCTGCCAAGACTGCCCAGGGTACCCTTAGAAAGAGTGTTTTAAAAAAATAACGCTAACAGATGTTTAATGAAAATACAATTGGAATATGGACTTCAAATAATTGTAAATAGTCGAACTTCAAATGAATGAAAAATAAAATAAAAAAAATCCCTTAACTTTGTAATGCAGTTTCTTTTAATTTTAATGGAAAAAAAACATAATAGGTCAAGTCGTTTTTATGCAGCTCTGTAGTGAAATCATTGTTTCCTTTTAGCACACTTATAAACTTTGATTGGGTTAAGAACGTCATATTCTAACACCTACTTATTACCACTACGTTCAACCTTTCACCCGTCACCCCTCTACTAAAATTAGATACGAATGATTTTATTGAAGATAAAGTATGTGTTTCAAATGTCGTTGTATGAAGTTTACTGATCATTGTTAATTTTTATTAACTGGAGTAAAATTCATTTAAAAAAACCGCTAACTCGGTCACTTACATTTGTCATTTTGTTAAAATTCATTTGTTAGCCTTTCATGCTACCCACATTAGTGACCTAATAAAACTCGGCCGTTTATTAAAAAATAAATTATTTTTTCTACACCTGCACAAGGAACAAGACTCAATTTTTCACACAATCATAACCGTACCCAAATCAACCGAATTTTATTATATAAATATGATTATTATTACAATTATAAACATTTATTTTATGCAAAACAAAAAGACAATTTATTTGAAGACCATAAACAAATAATTTTGTACTAAAATAACTCCATCTTGGTAAAATTTATACTGAGACGTTCAAAAGAAACTAAACAAGACTTTGTGAATATAAATATTCTATTTTAAGTTGAATATTATAGTTTTTTTAGAAGTTGATTATGAAACACTCGCTAGTATTAATAATTTAATCACACCAGGACAAAGCTATGGGTAGCCATCGCCATCAGTTCGTGCTTCAAGGCATATCCATACGTCATTTTTCCGTTTGCCCCAACATTATATTGGCTGTAAACGACAAACTTTGGGCCTTATCATCAGCCCATCTTGATAACCATTGTTCTCCATTTTCACTTTTACTTCTTTCCCTTATCCCCATCTCAATAGCAAGGGTGAAATAGACCGATATGGTAGTAACATGCTAGATATCGTCTTGTTAAAAGCTTAAAGCTTAAAATCGAATAGAATCTGAGGGAGTTGGAGTCGAGCAAGTGCTTATATTTTAACTTAATAAATGAAATCAAACCTGGGCTTTACGTTTAGATGTCAACTAGGCCGTGACTTTAAATAAGTTTTATTTAGAGTAATGTTACAGTAAAAATAGCATTTAATCTAAAAACTTTAGAAAATATTGTGGGTTTAACACTTGTCATTTCATTGTTTTAAAAATAATAATATGTTAATCATTGTGTCAAATAAATCAGCTTATTGTATCTTATACATTTAAGGTGTTAAATATCAGTTCATTATTTCATATATTTTACATCATTTGTTATATTTATTTATCATTATGTTTTACGTTTTAAATAATTTCGTGTTATTTTTTTCATTATTTATGTAGATTATATAAATTTGTTAGCTATCATTGTGTTTTATAATTAGAAGTACATAATAATATACTTTCACCAAGTTATTTTTTAAAACTCGTAATGTTGAAGATAATACAATGTGTTGTTATATTTGTCATTGTTTTTTATAGATTATATAAACTTGTTATCTATCATTGTGTTTTACAATTAGAAGTACATAATGATGTTATTTCACCAACGTATTTTTCAAAACTTATAGTATTTAAGATAACACAATAACGATCAAATAACACAATGATATTGTGTTATTTTGTCATTGTTTTTAATGTGCTAGACTAATTAGTTGTTAAATTATTATTGTGCGTTACTTATTAAAAATATACAAAAATGATATTTTAACATTATATTTCTTAAAATTCATCATTTTAGAAAAACATAATAGTATGCAGAAAAACATAAAAATTAACAAAAGGACATAATGAATTGCACTAAATATATAATAACAAGATAAGAGCTTAAAAACGTATAAATATTATTATCTTTTTATATAACAATATTTATTCGTTTTAAAGATAAAAAAATATTCGTTTTATGGTGTAATTTTTATAACAAAATATTGTCGTACATAAAAGTTATGAACACAAAAGTGGTTATTATTTAAATACACATCTAACAAATGTTTCCATTTAATTTGATTTCAAACATTAACTCGTATGCTTCTTAATTTAAAAAAAAACTTTTTTATTTGAACATTTCCCTTTATTTACTACATTATATATATATTGAAACAACAACAACAACAATAATGTAAGAGTTATCTTAAAGTTTGATGCTAACAAAATATCTTTCAGCATACATTCTGAAATACAAGGAAGTTACTTTGGAAGATTTGACAATGCACAAAGAAAATTCTCTAAGTGTCAAATCTTTCGAAGCCAAACACATAAATCTTCCGAATCCAAAAGTGAAGTCTTCCGAAGCCTCAGGACAAAGTCTTCCGAAGCCTCAGGATAAAGTCTTCCGAAGCTTGAAGACTGATTTTTTCCGAATACGGAGAAGACATGATTTCTCTAACATTACTTTTGACAAAATCTGAACAATTTTCCGCTGTCAGCTCTGACGATTCACCAATTTATACAAGTTGGTGATTATCTTCATACTTTTTTGTAAGGACTATACTTAGAAGCCAATGCAACTAAAGAACTCCCAGCATGCGCATGTGAAGTACAAGGAAAGTTATTTCGGAAGATTTGATACAACTCAATAAAATTCACTAAGTATCAAATCTTACAAAGTCAAAAGACCATTTCTTCAGAAGCCAAAGATGAAGTCTTCTGAAGCTTCAAGACAAAGTTTTCCGACGCCAAGAGACTGATTTCTTCCGAAGACAGAGAAGACATGCTTTCTCTACTTACTTTTGACAAAAGTTGAAGCACTTTTCGCTGCCATCTCTGAAGACTCACCAACTTATATGAGTTGGTGAAAAGTCCATACTTTTATCAACTATAGATTATGGTCAGAGTGTCTATAACTTTATACTTATGTACTTTTATCCTTTTTGTATTAGATAAGGAAACGAGCTATGGCATGTCATAGTCACCGGTCAAAAGGCAATCTACCTTTTGACTTTACATTGATCTTGTTATCTAGATTAGTGTTTCCAGCTGGCCTTCAAAGTATGGCTGGCTCTAGGATGTAGTATAAAGTATCTCAGGTACCAGTACATAGGACTAAGCCTTGTAACACTTTGTAAAACACTTGAGAGCAATATACAACATTCTTGAAAACCATCTTAGTATGTTTTGTGTGTGTTCTTCTTGTGTTCATAGTTTCAGTATAACCGGTTCCCTATTTGATCTGTTAAGTGTGCTAAGTCTCTCCAGCCCTGTGAAACTATTGCATTGACTCCCTTAACCGATCCTGCAATTGGTATCAGAACTTTTTAGGCTCTTGATTGTAAGATCTCACCATCTTTAATCCCTTGAGTTTCATAAAACACTTACCAGCTTAAATGGTAGCTATCACAAAAGCTGCTATAGAAACTGGTACCATGACAAAGTCTCCACTGATCACTTTTGATGACTTTAATACTTGGTGTCAACATATGGAAGGGTTCATCAAGTCTCAAGACAGCAAGATGTAGGGATCTGTTGTCAAAGGGCCTCACATCCCAAGTACCTCTTCAGCCACTGCTCTCCAAACTGCTCTTCCAAACTCTATATACAGAGGTTTCAAGAAGTGCAAAACTGCTAAGTAGCTCTGGGATGCACCAAAGCTTATGTATGAAGGGTCTGCTAAAGCTAAAGAAAACAAGAAGGACCTCATGAAGCAGTAGTTTGAGAACTTCACCTACAAATCTGGTGAACCTATGACTCAACAATACTTTAGGAATTTTGAGATTGTAGATACTCTTATGGATGTTGGAGTCAAGCTTGAGAATAGGGACATTATGAGGAAGTTCATATTCTCTCTTCCCAGACAATGGACTCACTACTGTGTGGCCGTTAAGAGAACTAAAAATCTCTCCATGCTTACTCTCACAGAGCTGTATGGTATCCTTAGTGGCTACTAGATGGAGATGAACATGCAGAATCCATCAAACAGCTCTTCCAACAATCAAAAGAGTTCAGACCTCCATGTGGTTGAAAGGGATAGTAGAGAACCACAAGATCATCTTATTTGCTACCCTGATAACTCACAGAAGGGCCTTTTTATCACCTTTCCTAAGACACCAAGGGAGAGCTACATCCAAGGAAGCCCATTCCAAGAGACAAGCTCATCTCAAGCCTTTCTGTCTGTTGATGAAAGTTGTGGCAGCTTTCTCTTCACTCTTGAAGACTTGGATTGTATCCATCCAGATGACCTAGAGTATATGGAGATAATCCAGCAAATGGCTCTTCTCACTCATTGAGCCAAGAAGTTCTATAAGAGAACCGGAAGAAAGTTTCCCACCAATGTATCCAATGGAAAGTTTGAATCGGATAAGAGCAAAGTGAAGTGTTACAACTGTAACCAGATAGGAAACTTTGCTAGGGAGTGCAAGGAACTAAGGACAAATGGTGGCCAAGAACAATCCAGACCAAGCTACACTGATTCAGCTCCCAGAACTGAGAAGCCAAGCCAATCAAAACAACAAGCTGTTGTTGCTGTTAAAGAAGAAGGCTTTGATTGGAGCTTTTAGGTTGAAGATGTTTCTCCCAACCAAGCACTCATGGCTAATCATGAAGAAGCCAAGGTATTAGAACATCTCTATACACCTAAATGCATTGTTAAAGTATATATGTATAGGTCCTATAACCTGGAAGTGAGATCTGACCTTGAGTCTTTAAATATTTTAACAGCTATTTTCAAAAGAGCTGAAAAAGACTATAAACTTAAAGTAGAAGATTTTGAGAAAACAATTTTAACTCTTAACCATGAGCAAACAAATTACAAGACTCAAATCAAAGATCTCGTTATCAAGTTAACTGAATGCTAGGCTGAGCTTGTGATCAGTAAAGCTAGAATAGAAAAGTGTGTTCTTGAAGAAGAAACCTTCAAAAACATCATATCTTCATCCTTGCATGCAAAGATTTTTTATGAGAACAAGCAGTGCTTGGGTTAAAGTGAGATAGCTTCTTCACACACTCTACTATCTGGAAGATCTCCAAGGTGTGGGACTAGTCAAGATAACTTGCCTCACATAGACCCCATCCAAGAAAAGGATAAAGATGAAGAGGAGATAGTGAAGGATAAATCTGTTGTGAGTGAGGAGGATCATCCTAAGAAGGGTCATTATGCTCCTGGAGAGAAGAAAGAACCAAGGATGACCAAGTCAACTAGGAAGAACTTGATCAGGGAAGCCAAAAGAAAATCAAAGAAAGCCCAAGAAATCAAGGCAACTTTCAACACCAAGCAAAAACAAGTCTTTATCTCTGCTGGGTTTGAAGTGGTGAAGACTGAAGACTGAAAAGAAGGTTGATCAAATATGCACCAGTTCCAAGATGAAGATGAAGAAGGATGTGGAAACCTGAACCATCCAGTTCCATCCAGTTCCAAGAGCAAAAACAAGTCTTTATCTATACAGCCTGAACCATCCAGTTCCAAGAGCAAACCTCACCCTAAGAGGCTTGCTTTATCATCTATAAAGATGAAGAAGGATGTGGAAAGAGATCAAGCTCAACCTTTTACTCAGAAGAAGCCTCTCAAAAGTATGCAAGTTGAATGCATCATGTGTGGTGGTATCTCTCACTTTATTAAGGATTGTATCTACAATCCCAAGAGTAGAATCCATATGACCAAGAAGAAAACTTCTGAGAAGAAGAAGAGGAGGATAGCTTCGGATGGAAAAACTTCTCCTTTCGAAAGGTTCAAAATGAAGAAGAAGATAGTTGAAAAATTACATTTGAAAGATATTTTTGTCTCGGAAAAGGAATGCTTCCGAACAACTGAAGCCTGCTGCAGTGGATGCAAAAGCTTCCAAAGGTCCAGTCTCTAAAACTTTTGAAGTTTTGAAGAACAAGTCTAATCTTCTAATGATGGTTTGGAAGATGAAGGAAGGCCATATGACTGAAAGTTCTTCATCAACAACAACAAATGATCCTCAAAGCTTACATATAGGATCAATAACTATTGAACTATCTTCAATTCACTTTGATGAGCCCAAGACCAATAAGGCTTGGGTTTCCAAATGTTACTAACCATCTCTTTCTTTGCAGGAACAACTGAAGACCAAAAGAAATGTAGGGATCATTGATAGTGGTTGTTCCAGTCACATGACAGGAAATGGCTCTTTGCTTTAGAACTTTGATAAAATTGATGGAGGGCTAGTTGCTTTTAAAGGAGAATCAGGTGGTTACATTACTTGAAGGGGTAGAGTCATAAATGGTAAGCTCAGCATTGAGAAGGTAAACTATGTTAAGGAGCCTGGGTACAATCTTTTGAGTGTATCCTAACTTTGTGACCAGAGACATAACATGATCTTCACTGAGCATGAGTGCATTAATCTCAAGCCAGGGGTGGTCATTCCTTATGAACATATTCTGCTCAGAGCCCCCAGGAAAGAGAACATGTACAAGATGAATTTGCAAGAAACCTCCCCATTTGGAGAAGTTTCTTACTTTCTATCTAAAGCCAATGGTGATGAGTCTTTTCTTTGGCATAAAATAATGTGCCATGTAAGCTTTAATAACATGAATAAACTAATTAGGAGTGATTTGATAACTAGAATGCCAAAGAAAGAGTTTACATGGGATGACCATTGTGTTGCATGTTTGAAAGGAAAGCAACATAAAGTGTCTCACAAGCCAAAAGAAAAGAACTCCATCATTACTCCCTTACACTTATTACATATAGATCTCTTTGGCCCCAAAAATGTAATGAGTTTAGGAAGAAATTCATATTGTTTTGTGATCACAGATTATTTCACAAGATACACCTGGGTCTTCTTTTTTAGAACTAAGGATGAGACCCTTGAGATCTTGAAGAACTTCATACTGAAAATTGAGAATCAATGAGATCCCAAGGTCAAAACCATAAAATGTGATCAAGTAACTAAATTTAAGAACCCAATCCTTGATACATTTTATAATAAAAAAGGTATTACAAGACAATACAGTGCTCCTAGTACTACTTAGTAAAATGGTGTTGCTGAGAGGAGAAATAAGACACTTATTGAGGCTACAAGGACCATGCTCTCTAACTCTAAACAACCCATCACCTTCTTGGCAGAGGCAGTCAACACTGCTTGCTGTGTGCAAAATAGAGTTTTAGTAGTTAAGACTCATGGTAAGACTCCTTATGAACTGTGGCACAAAGCAAACCTTTTATTGGTTTCCTCATATCATTTGGATGTCCATACACCATTTTGAATACCAAAGATCAGATAGCTAAATTTGCTGAGAAATCTGATGACGGACACTTTATTGGATACTCTTCCCAAGCTAAGGCTTATAAAGTATACAATCTCAGAACTAGAGTAGTTGAGGAGTCAGGAAATGTGACCTTCAATGAGCACACTCCTAGTGTGAAAGGTTCTGGTCCAGATTGGCTATTTGATTTTGATTTAGTTACCAACTGTTTTAACAAATCTTGTGAAGATGTTTCAGGATCTACAAGTAACTTATCAATAGGAAATCCTGACCCAAGATTTGAGCTGAGAAGACTAAATGATAGAATTTCTTCAACTCCAGTGGTAACAAACCTTGCAGTTGGAAATCCTGTCAGCACTATGATGACAAACTCTTCAACTGATACATCTGAAGTGCCTATAAATTCCAGCACTAAGGCATAGAATTCAAATAAAAGGGTTTCCAATGTAGAAGGAGATGAAGATGGTGAAAGTAATCAAGAATTTAATGATGTTGATAACCTTTCTACTGAAGACAACATCAATGATGTCACACACTCATTGGATCAAGTTTCATTTTATAAGTGTGCTGATATGGTGGGTGACACTCTATCACCAGATCTGAATGTCACTAATTTAGATCTGTCAAACCAATTTACTATGATTCCTCAATTAAGAATCCTCAAGTCCCATCCTACCTCAAACATTATTAAAGATTTTAAGACAGGGGTGAGAACAGTAGGACAAACCCATGACAAAAATGTTTGTCTATACTATTGTTTCTTGTCCCAGATTGAGCCCAAAAAAGGTTGAAGCTTTGAAAGATGGAAGTTGGGTTGAAGCAATGCAGAAGGAGCCGCTTCAATTCAAAAGACAAAACGTTTGGAACCTATGCCCTCTTACTTAAGGGAAGACTCCAATAGGTACCAAGTGGGTTTTAGGAATAAGAACGATGATAGAGGACTTGTCATTAAGAACAAGGCAAAACTAGTTGTTCAAGGGTACACTCAAGAAGAATGAATTGACTATATAGATGTCTTTGCGCCTGTCATAAGACTGAAGCTGTTTGGATATTCCTTGCTTTTATTGCATCCAAGGATTTCAAAGTCTACCAACTTGATGTCAAGTGTGCATTTTTATATGGAGTGATTGATGAGTATGTGTATGTCAAATAACCACCTGGCTTTGAAGAAGCAGATCATCCTGATTATGTCTGCAAGCTTGACAAAGCTCTTTATGGGCTGCATCAAGCTCTAAGGAAGTGGTATGAGACACTGTCACAATATCTTGTTTAGCATGGCTACAAGAGGGGTGCTATTGATAGCACACTATTTATTAAAGGAACAGAGAATGACTTGATGCTAGTTCAAGTTTATGTAGATGACATTATCTATGGGTCAACTAATCCAAAGCTCTGCAAAGACTTTGAGAAGCTGATGAAGTATAGACTTGAGATAAGTGCCATGGTGGAACTCAATTTCTTTCTAGGAATTCATGTAAAGCAAGTTGACAATGGCATCTTTATAAACCAGTTAAAGTATGTTCAAGACACACTAGTCAGATTTCATCTGACTAAGTGTAAGGTTGCTAAGACATCTATAGCCAGAAACAACTCCCTAGGACCTAATCTTGAGGGGGAGTGTATTGATAACACCTCTATAGGGCTATGATTGGGTCTCTTATGTACCTCATAGCCAGCAGGCCTGATATCACGTTTGCCACATGCATACATGCAAGATATAAAGTCAACCCCAAGATGTCACACCTAGTTGTTGTCAAGAGAATTCTTAGATATCTCAAAGATGCTCCCAAACTGGGCCTTTGGTATCAAAGGTATTCTGACTTAAATTTGTATGCTTATATAGATAGTGACTATGGTGGCTGTAACATGACTGCAAAGTCTACATCTAGGGGATATTAATTCTTTTGTGGAAGGATAGTCTCATGGCAATGCAAGAAACAATCATGTATGTTTGCATCAAGTGCTGAAGCTGAATACATTACTGCTACAAGCTGTTGTGCTCAAGTGCTTTGGATTCAGAATCAGATGCTAGACTTTGGATTCAACTTTAAAGAGACTCCCATCCACATAGGCAACAACAATGCTATTTCTATCATAGAGAATCATATGCAGCACTCAAAGACAAAGCACATCAACATCAGGTATCATTCGATATGAGATAATTTTGAAAAAGGATTGATCAACTAGTCAAAGTCAACACAAATGAACAATATGCTGATCTGTTCACAAATGCTTTTAATGAACAGAAATTCAAGTATCTTGTATTAGCTATTGGGATGATTAACTTTGAGTAGATTTTCTTAAATTAATTTCAAGATTATTTTTTTAAAATATGTGTGTTTTAAGTTGTCTATATCATCACTCTTATAAGCCCTATTTTTATGAATAATATTTCTTAGAATTTTGAAAATTACAGATATATTTTCTTTAGGAAGACGTTAAGTTGACTTTGGAAGAAAATTATGTCTTCAAAACAAATATCTACTTACTAAGAAATTTACCTTCAGAAGAAATTTTTGATATATCTTCCGAAGCTTAAATATGCTTCTAAGTACTTATATGTTTTGAGGGACAATTTTCTTCCGAAAGCAATTAAGTCTAGGAAGCTTTATTTGTTCCTTGAATAAAACTTATGAAGTTTAATATCTTTCGAAACTAAATATATCTCGGAAACAAAATACTCTAAGTATTTTTCTTCCGAAGCAATTCTTGTAAAGCTAAGGAATATCTTACGAAGTCAAATAGGGTTCGGAAGTTTCCTCCAAACTTCTGAAGACAAATTACCTTCGGAAGATTTTCTACTTGCAAGATAACTACCTTTTTAGGCACTTATTCAAAGGTTGGACCGACATTTGGATTTCAAAGTTTATCCTTTTGCATTAATTTTGTCTCAAATCCAACCATATATATATTTGTACAAAGGATCCCCCTCTTTCACCTTCCTATTCATCTACAAAAGTTCTAACCCTAAATTCACCCTTAAAACCTCTTTGTTCTTAAGCCTTCTTTATCCTGAAGCTTTCTAAAATGGTTATCCCTGAACCCCGAAACCAACCTAATTTTTCCATGCATCCTCACATGCAACATAATCAAGTTGCTCTATTATCATCTGAGAAAGATCTAGGTTTATCATATGTATGTCGTTTCCTTGCTAAATCCAACTACCTCACCGCCTTAAACATTGACCCTCCACTATATAAAGAAAACTTGCTGGAGTTCTTGAGGACCTACCAAGAGGTGATCTTGGACGGTGAGAAGGCATTGTCTGACACAGTGTAGGGGAAGTCAGTTTTCATCACTCCAGCCATAATCAACACTCATCTACAGCTGGATGATGAAGAAAGCAAACTGTTTTTCCAAAATCTGCTTTAAATAATTCATTTCGGCAGATGGGCTATAAAGGAGACTACTCTGTCAGAACCTTCAGGAAGGGTAAGGTCTCTTATCAGTGGAAATACATCCTCCATGTTATTATCCACTCCTTATCAAATAAACATGGAGGATGGGACTAGATTCCTGAGGACTTATCATATATACTCCATGGAATGGTTCAAGAGGTCAAGTTCAAGTACTCCCAGTTTGTATATTCAAATTTACTTGCAAACTTAGACTCCTTGGAGTACTACATGTTCCCTAGATATGTCCAACACATTCTTAACAGTGAACTTGGCTCACAGTTAGGGGGAACAGGTACTACTCTTAAACTAGGACATATGATGCCCGGCATCTATAAAATCATGAGAAAGACCACTGTTGGCTTCTCAGGGGTAGAAACAGCCCTTGTCCTAAAAATGTTAGAGCTCATTGCTCAAGGTAAAGACTTGGCAGCACCAGCCAATGTTGAACCCATAACTTCTACATCTACACCACCCACACAGCCTCAAATAACCATCACCCACACCAAAAAACCCAAACGAACCCCTGCTTAGTCTACTCAGATTGAGAAGGTCTCCATACAATCACCCATGTAGGAGGAAGTAGAACCAAGAGCTCCCATTTCCTTAGAGGAGCAGACCACTCCCTTCACTTCTTTGATAAGTGCTAAGGTTTCTCATGCTCAGCCTGATGAGCTCATTGCCCAGACCTCAAGTCTTCACTCTAGGTCTCAAAACTCAGGTGACCAGCATTCAGGGGATAGATACCATCCCCAGCCATTAGACTTAAACCAACCCATCCCTAACCTTCAATTCTATGATGATGATGATATTTGTTTCAGTGAGTACCATGAGTCTCTCTTCTCCTCCCCTGCTAAAAGAGAGATGAGTGCTCCTGTAACACCTATATCTAGCCCATATCATCCACCACTTACTGAGGTGGACTTCTTTGGACATGTTTTGGAAGTCCATATGGAAGAGGCTCGCACTTTTGCAAGTGATTACATCATTAAGACCTCAACCATGGCAACCTAGCCCCTTGACACATCTCTTGAAGCTGTCATGGAGCAGAGGAAATTCAGCAGGCAAGAACCACAGGCTAGTGGTGAGGAAGAAGACTTTTGTCCTATTCTCTCATTCCCCCATGATTCTTCTGATTATAATGAGGTGAGTCTGCAACTAAAGGTGCAAAAACTATCTAACATTTACACCTATTTAGTTTCAAAGGTAAGTCACCTGGAATCTCAGGTGGTTACCTTGCAAAGACAGGTCAGTGACTAGCAACTTGAGATCACTGATCTCAAGGGAAAATTAGTTGAGAGACCTTCCAGGCAACCTCAACTAGGTCCATAAGAACCTGTGGATGTGTTGGACCTAACCCTAAGCACCCCTGTGTAAGAGGGTGATGCTACCAAAAAGGGGGAGAATGTCCGACCTACAATCACAAAACCTAGGAGTTCTGCCCAGAGTATGGATAAAGAGGCCTCACCATCGTCAATTACAGTTTTCCATACTCAACAACCTTTTCAGATCCATATTGACGTGGATGACCTGATCCAAATCTTATTTGAGAAAGCAATTCCAAGGGCTATGTCTACCCCATCATACCCTACTGAAAATCCAATACTATGATGGAGGTATGATGCTGATAGAAGAGCCCTGGTACTCTTTAGATCTCAGGGGCAACAAGAAGTCTTCAACTTTCAAACCCTGAGATACTATAAGAGCTTTCCTCTAGTTAATCTGCCACTTGCCAACCCAAGTCAAAACATGCAAGCTGACAGGTTAGCTGAGAGGATTTAGCAAAGGTGCTTGAAGATTTCAAAAGAAGATTCTACCAATACAGACAGAGGTTAGCAGGCAAAACTGTTTGTCAACTAGTAACTGAGGCAGACCCTAAGATTAGTTTCAAAGGGGAAACCTCAGTTGAAGGCCTAGCAGTTGAACCTGTGAACCTTGAGACAAGAACTACTTCAGTACCCAGTACCATCAGTGAGAGGTGTCTCACAGCGTCTCCTTAGCCAGAGCTTAAGTTCTACACCAAGTGATGAAGGCCAAAGCTCTCTCCACCCTGAGTCACACATGCCAATGACTGACAAAGGGGAGAGGATTATGACCTTTGAAGAGATTGAGGAGGAGAAAAGGGAGAGGAAGAGGAAGGCAAGGGGAGAGAGAACATGAGTGACCCCTAGCTTAATGGAAGCTACCATCAGGGCTGCCCCCAAGCCAAACACTCAGGAGGATGAGTTAAGGGTAGACAGATTGAACTACTTGGGGTCTAGGAACTATAACATAGGTGAAATCATCTCTCTTCCTTGGAGGAACTTAATGAACTGGCTTACACCGAAGTGTCAAAAGAGAGGAAGGAAGCTGAGGCGGTAGAGTTGCTCCTCAAAATTAAAGAAGAAAGGAAAAGAAAGAGACTATACAAAGCTGCTACCCTCTCTCCAGTTAATGAAATCCCTGAGGCAGAGGCTGTGGTAGCTGAACAGGAAACTCATGTAGGTAGGGAACAAGACAGACAGAACATGATAACCTACCTAAGTGTCACAAGCCTCTATCAGGAAGCAGACCTACTTCCCTTGTCATATGAGTACATCGAGTATGAATACCTCAAGCAGCTTGAGAAAGTACTGAAAAAACAAAAAGTTGCTAAAAGCAAGATGAGGGAAGAGGCTACAAAGTCAAGAGCCACCATCCGAGCCAATCAGAAGAAATCTGTTGACAGATTGAAGATGGTGAGCTTCTTAAAGCTGTATGGGTTCTTCGGAAGGAGACTTGGTCCAATGTCTCTATCCATTATGGATGAGCACATTAGAGTGATCAAGTAGAAGATCAAAAAGGGTGAGCTGGTAGACTTGCATTCTCCACTAAGTCAGGCTGCACTTGAAGCTGAGGTCAAGGTTGAACCCCAAGAGACAACACAACCAAGACCTAGTGCTACATCTTAGCCAGCTTTATCTTCTGACCCACAGCAGGGTCTTGATCCCTCTCCTTTTGAATTTGTGAAGGAAAATGACCCAACTAAGGAGGAGAAACAAGAAAAATCTAGTAGTCAAGACCAACCTCCTTAGTTAAAATACAGAAAGAGGAAGAGGATGGCTATCATAAGGGACAAGAAGATGAAGAACAAGTCCAAGGCATTCACCTCTACACCTTAGGATAAGTCAGAACATCCTGAGGGTGATCAAAAAGAGGCTGCTCATCCAACTCTAATCCAAGTAGAGCCTTTTTGCTACTGAGAGACCCATCTTGTCTTGGGCATTTGCTACTAACCCAGACAGATGGTATGTCACTAGAGATCAAGGGGGTCAAGATTTGTACTTCTGGAAAAACATACTTGATCTCCCTCTGCATGAACTCTATGACATGAGAAGATACTTTGAGAGTCTGAGGAATCCTGACCAAATGATGATGAAGGGAATGGTCTTGATTCTAATAAGGACTGTCAACAGATGAAGATCAAGACTCAAAGCTATCCTTTAGTTTTGGTAGCATCAGCCTAGGGGGAATTTGTAAAGACTATACTTAGAAGCTGATGCAACTAAAGAACTCTCAGCATGAACATGTGAAGTACAAGGAAAGTGACTTTGGAAGATTTGATACAACTCACGAAATTCACTAAGCATCAAATCTTCCGAAGCCAAAAGACCATTTCTTCCAAAGCCAAAGATGAAATTTTTCGAAGCTTCAAGATAAAGTCTTCCGAAGCCAAGAGACTGATTTCTTTCAAAGACAGAGAAGACATGCTTTCTCTGACTTACTTTTGACAAAAGTTGAACCACTATTCGTTGCCATCTCTATAGACTCACCAACTTATATAAGAAAGAAAATAATTATGGGCCAAATTACCTTATGGGCTTAAGGTTTGATGTGTTTAAGGGCCTAACCACCCATTAAACACATATAAACAGCCACATTCTCCATTTCTTGCAACCTAAGCCACTAACAATTTAGAGAGAGAAATTAGTGAGAGAAAGTGAAGAAACTTAAGCATTTGGAGTTTTGTTGATTGAAGGATTGAAGATCTTTTGTTTGAGCATCAAATCAACAAGAAAAAAAGAAAGAAATCCGGGTAAAAATCACCATCTAAACATCTCTGTAGATATGGGTTTGATTCTTGAGTTTTGGGTTTTTAGGGTTTTGAGAAAGATTTCAAAAAAGATCACATTTTTACATATAAAATGGTGTAAAAAGCTTAGATCTAGCCTTAGAAATGATAAACTAAAGGTTTAGACGTAAAAAGTATAGATTTTGGTTGAAATATGAAGATTTTTTATGAAAAACGAGCTGAAAAACTCATCCAGCAAAACGGCAGTTTCATCATGCAAAACTGCGTTAGAAACTAGCTGAGAAAACAAAACTAGCTGCGAAACTATTTTGTTGGTAAACTCAAATGAAAGTTAGGCAGAGATCTCATGCGAAACTGCGTGAGAAACTACGAGAGAAACTAGCTGCGAAACTGGTTGTATTGCATAGTAAATGAGAGATTCGTGTGTTAATTTGGATGCAGATTGTGTGACTTATTTATTGACCTGAATTCCTCTTAGACTGAAAGCAATCTACTCATCAGGTGAGTTCTAGATCCCCTATTTCATACATGCTTTAAACCTTGGGCGATATGCATACTAATGACCAGTTATTTTGAAACAAAGTTTTATACACTATCTTATATAGGAAATGGGATTTTCTAATGAATTTATATCGTGCTTTTCTTATTGTGATATGACCTTATTAATGATGATATGTCTTGTTATATACTTTGTTATATTATGTATAGCCTAAAGATGAAAGTGAAACCTAAAGAAATGTTATTGGGCCCATACCGTGTACCATTGTAAAGTAAAGCCTTGTAAGCAAATGATAGAGGAGGGTTGCATTTGTTGTGCCCTCATGACAGTAAGGCCTAGATTAGCATGTCAGTAAAGTAAAGACCTAGACAGGCAAGTCAGTAAGGCCTGGATTGGCATGACAATAATGGCCTATATGGGTACGACAGTAAGGCCTGGATTGGCATGTCGGTAAAGTCCTGTGTTTATCATAGGCACCGATAGTGACTGGGAATTAATGGATAATAAAGAGACATAGATATCAAATAAATAAAAGTATTGATGATAAAGTGATAGTCTGTGTATAGTAATGTTCGGATATGTGATGACTACATTCGAATGATAAAGTTAATATATTTACTAAAAAGTATTTGATAAAGTAAACCTATAATTCACTCAGCAAAGCTGACTTTTATATGCATATTACTTGACAGGTGAGCTGTTGGACTTGAGTGAATGTGGGCATGGATTCTAGAAGCTACTTGGCATCTGAAGGTTGGCATCCCTGATTAAGAAGATTATTAAGAAGACCTTTTTTAGAAAGACTATTTGATGTTTTAAAGACATTGTTAACATTTTATTAGAATTATGTCGTAATGGGTTGAAACTTAATGTATTTTTACGCTACAAATGTTTATCTAAATGAATGTTTTAAATCTATGTTTTGCTGTGAATGACCAACTTTGAGGTTTCCTGGGATCAGGGCCTTACACTTCAAAGTATGGCCGGTTGTAGGATGTAGTATAAAGTATCTCAGGTACCAGTCCACAGGACTAAGCCTTATAACACTTTGTAAAACACTTGAGAGCGATATACAACATTCTTGGAAACCATCTTAGTATGTTCTTTGTGTGTTCTTCTTATGTTCTTATCTTGTGTTCATAGTTTCATTATAACCGGTTCCCTATTTGATCTTTTAAGTGTGCTAAGTCTCTCCGACCTGTGAAACTATTGCATTAACCCCCTTCACCGGTCCTGTATTTTGTCAACTGTACATTATGGTGTTTGATTCTATAACTTACCACTCTTGTACTTTTATCCTTTTTATAATAGAATAGGATGTTAGCTATGGCATGTCATAGTCACTAGTCAAAAGGCAATCTGCCTTTTGACTTTAATTGATCTTGTTGTCTAAATTAGGGTCCATCTAGCCTTCAAAGTATGGCTGACTGTAGGATGTAGTATAAAGTGTCTTATGTAACAAGTCCTTAGGACTAATCCTTGTAACAATTGTAAATCACTTGAGAGCAATATACATCATTTTTTAAAACCAATACTTGTATGTTCTTGTGCTCTTACTTTTGTTCATTGTTTCTTTTTCCTGGTTCCTACATGATATATTAAGTGTTGTATTCTCCACCTTGTGAAACTGTTGCATAACCATAACCGGTTTTGCAGTTGGTATCAAAGCTTTCTAGGCTTTTGATTGTAACACTTACTTGCTCAAATGGCAGCTCTCACTAAGGCTGATATGGAAACGGGCACCATGACTAAATCTCCACTAATCACTCCTGATGACTTTGATACTTGGTGTATGATGATGGAGGCTTCATCAAGTTACAAGATAGTAGGATATGAAGATCTGTAGTCACAGTACCTCACATCCTAAGCACTACTTCAGCAACTGCTGGAGGCGGGATGATACCAAAGGAAGTGGCTGACTATTCCAAGGAAGATTGGAAGAAGATTGATGTAGATCAGAAAGCCATGACCACTCTTCAAACTGCTATTCCCAACTCTATCTATAGAGGCTTCAAGAAGTGTAAGACTGCAAAGGAACTCTCAAATGCACTAAAGCTGATGTATGAAGGGTCTGAGGAAGCTAAGGAAAACAAGAAGGATATCATGAGGCAGTAGTTTAAGAACTTCACCTTCAAAACAGGGGAAACTATGACTCAAAACGACTTCAAGTATGTTGAGATTGTAGATACTCTGATAGACGTTAGAGTTAAGCTTGAGAACAGGGACATTTTGAGGAAGTTCATGTTCTCTCTTCCCAGACAATGGACACACTACTATGTGGCCATTAAGAGAACTAAAAATCTCTCTACCCACACTCTCACTGAGCTGTATGGTATCCTGACCGGTTACCAGATGAAGATGAACATACAAAATCCATCCACCAGCTCATCTAACAAACAACAGAGTTTAACCCTTCATGTGGTTGAAAGGGATAGAAGAGAACCACAGCATCATCTCATCTGCTACCCTGACAACTCATAAAAGGGTCCTTTTGTTAGACTTCTTGGAAGATTAACATTTTGTCTTTATGTTGTTTTTTTGTCATAGTATAGGGACTTATTTATAAATATATGTTCCTTTGTTTCTTGATAGTATAAATAGGAAATTTTATGTATGTGCAGGGTAGACTTTAGACTCTAGACTTTAGAGAGAGATCTAAGAAACAGTTAGAGTCAGTTGAACGAACTGTAACCCTTACACATTGTATCTTGTGTATTTGCTATCAATGAAATCTATGAATTTTTTTGATGTAATTGTATGTGTTTGATTACTTTGTGTTTGAATTGATCATTGCATCATGATATCAGAGCCTTCGGTTTAGTGATCAGAACTTATCGACATTTTGAGCTCTTTGAATCACTTGAAATCTATGATTGATTGTAATTTGATCAATTAATTGTTGTTTTCAGTTATGTTTCATCCATAGAAACATGATTTGAATCACAATATTGTGTTCAATTCGTTCAAATCTGAGAAATTGATCGAATTAGTGTTCGAACTTTCTTCTTCATGTTCGGACTGAAATTAAAGCAGAATACTGATTTGTTGTTGTTGTTGTTTGATCAAATTAAGGATTAAGGATTGTTAATCGACCTAATTACTACCAACTTGGAAGTTTTTAGATAAATTAATCAAGTTTTGAAGATTTTCATAAGATCTGAGTTCATTGAAGCTGATGAATTAGGCGCATTATGGTTGAAAACTGCTGAAAATTGTCTAAGTATATAGGCGCATCTCCACTATTTGGGCGTTTTAATACTGTTCAGATGTTTTCAGTTCAGGTGTTTGTCCACTGTTGAGACGTGTCTTTGCAGAAACAAAGTAATTCTAGGCGCATTTAAACTATTTAGGCGCCTTTGAACTGTTTGGACCCCAGGCGTTTAACAACTGTTTGGGCGCATTTCCACTGTTCAGCCGCATTTCAGTTGGGCGTTTTTTGGAATTCTACTAAGGCATTCCCTTGGGTATTTCTACTTCAAAGTCAGGTGTTTGAGAACTGTGTAGGCGTTTCACTACTATGTAGGCACTTTTCAACTATTCAAGCGCATCAGCTTTTAGACTTATCAGTTTACACTTAGAAATTTTTTTAGAAACTAAAATCCAAAAATATTTTCATTTCATAGTTTTTAATTCAAAACTTAAAAACAACAAAAACAAGTGTTTTTTTTTTAAATTCAAAAATACAAAATGGTTAAGTCTGAAGATTCTGAGAACAGGGTTCCAAAGCTAAAGAACAGAGCTGATTTCAAAAACTAGTCTTTAAGACTGAAGCATCATCTAAATTCTATTGACACTAACTTGCGGAAGTCAATAGAGAAAGGACCTCATATCCCGATTACATCTGATGGTCCTGATAGAGAATTTGTTTACATAAAAGACTCTCAAGAACCTTATCCAGAGGATGGTCTGCAAGGAGATGACTTAAGGAAAGTGAAGAATGATATCAAAGCTTATTCATTGATGTGTAAAGGATTACCATTAGAAGTCTTGACTAGACTTGATGGTTATCAAACTGGTTACACTATGTAAAAGGCTTTGAAAATCATTTGTGAAGGTGGTAAAGAGATACAAGATCTCAAAAAGCAGAAACTCAAGAGGCAATTGGAGTTATTTGAGCATCTTTTTGGGGAAACAATTAATCAAATGATGAACAGATTGGTGCAACTAACTACTGAGATGTCAACTGCTGGTATCAAAAATGATCTCAAAGATCTAAGCTACAAACTTCTCAATGCTCTTCCATCTTCATGGAAACAGACAGTTACACTGTTAAAGCAAACTAAAAAGTTTCCTATGGATCTAGATCTTTTGATTGTCAAGATTGAATCAGTTGAGATTGATAAGAGCTCCAAAAACAATGATAGAGCTGCTTCAATGTCTCTATAAAAGTATGTTGCATCTCCAACTAACTCAGTGGAGAATGCTTTTCTGGTCAAAGATGATAACTCTCCAGAAGAAGAGGGTGATTTGTTCATTGGAGCTGGTTTCTTTACAGATTCTTCTTACAAAAGTGCTCCTGTTTACACAACTCAACCTTAATCTCAGTCTCCTCCTAAAACTCAAACTCCTAAACCTCAAACTGAGACTCCATCTTCTAACTATGCTAAAACTAGCAAAGTTAAAGATGTTATTACTATCCTTTTACAGGATGATGAGTCTAAATATACTTTTACTGCATTTATGGCAAGTTTTCAAGCTTATCAAGATAGTCATCTAACACAACTAGATCTTGTTTTGCAGGATTTGTTCGATATGGATCCTGATGATGTGGAATAGATGGACTTGAACTGGCAGATGGTGATGATTGCTTATAGAACCTAAAAACACTCTTATGTTAACAGGAACTACAAGTCAAGTGCTAACAAAACTATTGGCTTTGACAAATCAAAATCAAGGTGTTTCAACTGCAACAACTATGGTCATTTCTCAAGGGAATGTAAAGCTCCCAGAAATCAAGGAGGAAATGGTCAAGCAGGTTCTAACAGTCAAAGATATCATCAGCAGTCTTAGAAAACCTTCCAAAAGCCTTATCAGAGTCTTCTTATGCTAGAACTTAAAGATGAATCAAAAGAATCTGAAGAGCCAAAGAAAGCTCTTGTTGTTAGCATCAAAGATGGATATGACTGGAGTGCTTATGCTGAACAATTACAGCTGATCTAACCTCTAGTTTATCTCTTGTTGCAGATATTCAAAATAAAGACTGGTCTGAAGATAATGATCCAAAGGCTGATAGTGATTCAGAAAATAATGATGAAGACTATGACTGGAGTGACAAATCTGACCCAAAAGTGGATCCAGAAGAGATTGCACTTATGGCTCAGTCTGACCAACCAAATGTTGAGAATCCATCATCTGACTCTGAGACTTCATCTTCAAGTTATCCTGAAATTCCTGTTGAAATCAGAGAGAAAATGTGCACAAAAGCATGTTTTGATCAAGTTGAGCATTACATAACATATTCATATAAGATCTGTGATAAACTTAAACAAGAAGAAGTAATGCACAACAAACTGAAAAATGATCATAAAGTCTCTGATGAAAAGATCCTATCTCTACAAACCTCATGGAACAAAACTCTAAAAGAACTTGAACTTGTGAAGAAACAATTTGAGGAGATGACTAAAAATTTAGAAGAAGAAAAAATAGCTCATGCTGCAACTCAGGTGGATCTAGCTAAAATTAAAAGTTCTAAAACTATTATAGAATAGTTGGTAAGTGAGAGGTAAGATAAAAACATAACAGGTCTAGGATTTACACATGAACCAAAGCCTGAATCTATCGCAAACACTTTGCGAGAAAACTTTAACACACATGTCACTCACCTGAAAACAAAGCTAAGCTAAAAGCCTTTCAAAACAAGAAAAAGAATTATGAAAGTGATAAAGAGAAAACAAATACTAAGATATTTAAGGAACAAGATTTAGAGAAGATTAAAACTGGTCATCCTATAAAAGTAAAATCTTATGAACCACGAGCAAAGAATAAGAAGATGTTTATTCTAAAATAGTCTGTTATTGAAGAAGTGATGGTAAAGAATGACAAACAAAACTCAAAGAATAAAGAGAAAACAAAACTAGATGAAGTAACATCTGAAGATTCATTTTCTTACGGATTAAACAATCCAGATTTCATTAAATGGCAGAAAGAACAAAAAGATAAAGAAAATTCAAAAGAGTCTTCTACTGAAGATGTTCAATCCCAAAGCAAACAAAAATCATCAAGATCAAGAAATCAAAGAAGGAGAAAGAAAAATGCTAAATCTAACTCTTCTCAAAACAATCAAACTCAAAGAATAAACCAAACTAATCAATTTAAACCAATAAAGTTTGTATCTGCGGGTACTTTTGACATGAACAAAATTCCAGAAATCAAATCTAACTCAAAGAACAAATCTAACTCTGATCTGAAAACAGGTTCAGTTCCTAAGTCTTCCGCTGTCAATAAAAGATTTGTATCTAAAGAGTCAAGAAATGGTGTTAATGAGCAAAAGTCGAAACCTAAATTTCAAAAGAACAAACTTTTAAATAAAAAACAACAGATTAACTTTTCAACTCTTAAATCAAAACAAGGATCAAATGTGGCCTCCCATCTAAAGTTAATCAATAGTTGTTTAAATCACAACAAAGGTACTGTGAAATATGTGATATGTACAATCATAAGACTAAAGAATGTTTCTTTAACAGGTACTGTCACATTTGTGATATGAAAAACCATTCAACAGCTGATTGTTATTTCAACAAATATTGTACCATTTGTGACGAAAGAACTCACAAAACTGAGAATTGCTACTTCAGAAAGAACTCGCCGAGGAATGGATATGTTAAGCCACAGTTAAGGAATGGATATGTCAATCAACAATTTCAAAGAAATCAAAGTGTTGGTTTTCAAAGATTGACAAAACAACCTTCCTTAGGCTTGAGATCTTTTCGAAGAAATAATTCTGTCTATGATAATTCTTATGCTGCAAAATCAAGGCAGTGTAATCAAGGAAAATTCGTTCCACGGTCTGTGAGAATGAATGGTGGGAAGTTTGGTAAACAAAATTTTTGATCTGATGGTTTGAAATATCTTGATGATGATCTTGAAAAACGTTACAATGTTTTAAGGATGAAACAAATCAAAGATAATCAAAAATTTGTAAGAAACGGAATTGGTAAATTTGTTAACAATAAGCCTGATTTGAAAATGCTTCACTTTAAACAGTTTACCATTGTTGATAAATTTGGCAAGCCCAAGACCATATCGGCTTGGGTTGATAACTCAACTTAAATTTCTTTGAAATGCAGGTATGCCCGAGAAGACCTATTAACACATGGTATGTTGATAGTGGGTGTAGCTAGCATATGACAGGCAACCATGCCTTGTTGCAAGATTTTAAGTTAAAAGATGGCACACATGTTGCATTCGGAGGTGATGCAGGTGGAAAAATTACTGGAGAAGGAACAGTGTCCAATGGGATTATCAGCTTTGATAAAGTCAACTATTGCTCACAGTTGAACTTTAATCTTTTAAGTTTTTCCCAAATTTGTGACAAATTTTACTCAGTTCTATTTGATGATTCTTTTTGTTATATTTTAAAGCCAGGTTTACAGATTAGTAAAGAATGGGTAGTTGTTAAAGCTGTTCGTGATCGAGATGTATACAAGTTAGATATGTCTCAAGTAGATCCATCTACAGAAACAACATGCCTAATTGTTCAAGCATCAAATGTCGAAAGCCAGTTATGGCATAGACGTCTCGGGCATTCCAATTTCAAGAACATGAACAAGCTTGTAGCAGGAAATCATGTTGTAGGTCTTCCAATAAAGAAGTTTTCTACATCAAATTTATGCTCAGCATGCTTAAAAGGAAAGCAACATAGAGCTTCTTATAAGCCTAAGCTGATAAACTCAAACTTCAAGCCTCTCCAGATGTTGCACATGGACCTATTCGGACCAACAAATGTTCGGAGTAATGGAAAAAAATCTTACTATTTAGTTATCATTGATAACTTTACAAGATTTTCATGGGTTTTCTTTTTGCATGCTAAATCTGAAACAGCTGAATTATTAAAAGAATTTATCATTAAAGTAGAAAATCAATTAGAACAAAAGGTGAAAATAATTAGAAGTGATAATAGAACGGAATTTAAAAATGCTAATATTGACAGGCTTTGTGCAGAAAAAGGTATTGCTCGTTAGTTCAGTGCTCCTAGAACTCCACAAAAAAATGGAGTTGCTGAAAAGAAAAACAGAACTTTGATTGAAGCAGCACGGTCTATGTTAGCAGATGCTAAAATTCCAATCACTTTCTGGGATGAAGCCATATCCACTACATCTTTCGTGCAAAATCGAACATTGCTTGTGAAAGATACACAGAAAATTCTTATGAGTTGATGTTTGCCAGGAAACCTAATATATATTTTCTTAAATCTTTTGGTTGTCCAATAAAATGCTTACATTATTTCATCAAGTGATGTAAAATAGCTGTGTGATAAAAAACACAACACTCTTTTCACTGAGCATGATGTATTGTCCTATATAGATTTTAAACTCAAGTGACCAGCTAGGAAAATTTGATGCAAAATCTGATGAAGGATTTTTCATTGGATATTCATCGGTTTCAAAAGCTTTTAGAGTTTATAACTCTAAGACAAAAGTTATCCTTGAAACTTTCAATGTTAAATTTCTTGAAAACTCTTTTCCATCAGTTGCAAATGGTCCAGCTTGGTTATTTGATTTAGATTCTTTGTCAAACTCTTTCAATTCTAACTTGTTTAAATCTACAGGTCAGAACAAGAAAAAAGAAGGAGATCTCGGATCATTCAGCGATGATTCTGATTCTGATGATATGGATGACTCAAGCCCAGATTATCCATTTTTCTCTTTTATGAAAGATCCTATATTTCAGTCTGAAACTTATGATCAACCTCAACAAGCTCAAGAGCATCCCGTTTCAGAAAATACCAATGTTTCACAACCTATTCCTAATGATGGTCCTGAAATTGTACAACCTGAGTCTGGAACTTCATCAATTTCTGATGATGTAGTTGTTACTGATAATCTTGATTACTTTATCAACTCACCGACTCAAGTTCCTAATTTCAATCCACATTCTTCAAACTTATTGCATCAGCTTTTTGACTTGAACCAATCTAATCTAGATGTTCATGTTCAAGTGAATGAGATTCCAATATCTTGTATTCACAAGAACCATCCAACGTCTCAGATTATCGGTCCATTGAATGAGAGAACTACGAGAAGTCAATCAGAACAAGCAAACCTATGCTTATACTCGTGTTTTCTATCTCAAATTGTTCCTAAAAACATCACTAAGGCGTTAAAGGACAATAGTTGGATTGAGGCAATGCAAGAAGAATTATTGTAATTCTGTAAACAGGAAGTGTGGAAGCTTATGGATTTACCTGAAGGAGAAAATGCCATAAGCACAAAATGGTTGTTTAGAAACAAAATAGACGATCAGGGAATTGTTATTCGCAACAAAGCAAGACTCGTTGCACAAGGTTACACCCAAGAAGAAGGAATAGATTATGATGAAGTATTTGCTCCAGTTGCAAGACTTGAATCAATTTGTGTCTTCCTGGCTTATGCATCATTCATAAAATTCAAGGTGTATCAAATGGACGTTTAAGGTGCTTTCTTATATGGACCAATCACCGATGATGTGTATCTCAAGAAACCTTATGGTTTTGAAGATTTAGAATATCCTCATTGTGTGTTAGCAAAGCTTTGTATGGTCTACATCAAGCTTCTAGAATCTGGTATGAAACGTTATCACAACATTTGATCTAACATGGATACATGCGAGGGAAAATCGATCCTACTTTGTTTATTAAGAAGGATGCTGATGATCTCTTATGTGTTCAAGTGTATGTTGATGATATCATATTTGGTTCTACAGGTCCAAAATTGTGCAATGAATTCGAAGAAATCATGATGTCTCGTTTTCAAATGAGTTCTATGGGAGAAATAAATTTTTTCCTTGGTCTTCAAGTGAAGCAGTCTGCAGGTGGAATTTTTATCAATCAAGATAAATTCGTTGATAAACTCTTGAAGAAATTTAAACTGCAAGATTGTCAATCCATAAGAACTCCAGCTGACGTAAATACCAAGATTGAACCTGATCCGAAAGGAAAATCTATTGACCAAACTTTATACAGATCTATGATTGGATCTTTGATGTATCTTACTGCATCTAGACCTGATATAATGTATGATGTTTGTGTCTGTGCCAGGTACCAATCTGACCCAAAGGAATCCCACTTAATTGCTGTTAAATGAATATTCAGGTATCTCAAAGGAAAACTGACTTTAAGGTTATGGTATCCTTATGAAGGAAACTTCGAGTTACATGGATATACAGATAGTGATTATGGCGAATGTTGCCAAGATCGTAAATCAACGACGGGTGGTTGTCAGTTTTTAGGTCCCAGATTAGTCTCATGGCAATGTAAGAAACAAACAAATGTCTCCGTTTCAACCGTAGAAGCTGAGTACATAGCTGCATCAGTAGGATGTTCTCAAATCCTTTGGTTACAAAACCAACTGCTGGATTATGGGTTCAAATTTCTTAAAACCTCTATTTACATTGATAATACTGCTGCTATGTTTATTACAGCTAATCCTGTGCAGCACTTAAAAACAAAACATATCGAGATTCGATATCATTTTCTCAAAGATAACTATGAAAAAGGTTTATTTATTTTGTTTCAAATCACAACTGAAACACAGTCGGCTGACCTATTTACAAAAATCTTTTTACCAGGTCGATTTGAATTTTTGGTTGAGTCAATTAGACTTATTAATCATGTTTAAAAACTGGTTTTGAGTTTAATTCAGTTTTCTGAGTCATTAAAAATGATAAGAACCCTCCCTTAGCTTAATCTTGAATATAGAGAAACTGTCAAAGTTAACTGCCTGATTGTATATATTGTATGTGTATGTTCAATAGAAAATGAAAAAGCAAATACAAAATAGAAAACTGAAAAATCAAAATAGAAAAATATAAAACAAAAACACAAAAATAGAGTTTTTCTTGTTAGTTAAGTTGTTTAGGACTGAATCTATCTTTGCAATTTGTGAGAAATGATAGATACATTAGTTATGATCAGTTGCATACTTCACTCGCTACTAAAGTCTAACGTGATCAGATATGATGTGCAGGTTAGCTCATACAATTATACTGAAAAAGTAAATTCTTGTGATCAAACTAAAGCAATCATGCATTCATGTTTGTCCAATTTAGTACCAATGAGTAGTGTTGACTTCTCAGACTGATTGCTTGTTAAGTCATAAACTCACACCTGATGGTGATATGAATAACCATTGAGCTCTAATTATTTAAAGCATCTATTCACTTCTCTGTTATAAGTCATCATAGACCTGAAGTGACGAGATATCCTTTGTTGTAAGTCGTTACAGACCTGGATGTTCTCACCTGATGCAAAAGATGTCAATGTGCACAATCTAAACATGAGATCTGGTTATAAGTATATGTCAGGTTAACAAGTTGAGAAAAGTGATTTCTTGCATATCTTGATGAGAGTTGAACTCTCTAAGTCTAAGTGTGACTTACATAATGTAATATCTAATCATACCTTAATCAATCCAAGAATTGAAAAAGTAAGTGTGTTGAGTATCTTGTCAAAAGCACTCATATTCTGTCCTTAGATCTCATGTCACCTTTGCTGTAAAAATGCTAACCTGAAACACACTTGATCAGGATTTAATCACTGTCTATGACTATCCATCAATTTATTTTCTTTTAATGTGCTGATCTTAACTAATATGATCTCACTACAGGCATGTTATTCAATTGTATATAGTAGATTTTTATTCTGCTTTATTTTATATTTTTGCATGATTTTATGTGTGCAGGTATGTTGATAATGATCGGTTTGCTCTAATTGCAAAATAAAAGAAACTTTTAAGTTTGTAAAACTTAAAAGTTTAGGGGGAGTAAAAACAAAAAAGAGAAAATAATTGATTTTCAAAATGTGAAAAAGAAATAAAAAAATAAAGTGTTTTGAATGAAAGGATGAAGCTGCAATTTCAAGCATATATGTGTTTGATATGATGTAAAAATAAACCTGAAAAAGAATTCAAATTCAATGGAAAAGCATCTTGCAAACAAAATGAGATTATTTATTTTGTAAAAATTAAATAGAGACTAAAATGACGGGAAATTGTTTTCGAAATTTAAAATAAAAATAAAATGGTCAAAAACAAAAAATAAAAGTTTGAATGTCAAAAATGTTAAAATTGTGGGAAATTAATGAAAATTTTGAGTGATAATCAAACAATTTTGACTAAGTGTTGAAAAACAAAATTGAGTATGAACAGTACTAATGTGTTTAAATAGTGTTCAGATGGATGATGAGAAAGTTCAAGTGTCAATACTCATGGAAAGGAACCTATGCGCCTGAACAGTTCTCATAAGTTCAGATCAGGAGTATGGTGAATTTTCAAAAATTTGCACAAGTGTTGGGCGTTTCATTCAAGCTCATGTGCCTAAACAGTTGTCATATGTGTGAAAAAAAAAATTGGTTAAGTGTTGGGCGTATCATCTTATGCTCATGCGCCTAAACAGTTCCAAGACTTTCCAAGTGTAGACGCTTAAAGTGATGAAAACACCAAGTTAGGCGTTTCATTTAGTCTCATGCGCCTGAACAATGCCCAAGCGCCTAAAAAGTGCTTATACGCCTGAAAAAAAACTGAAATTTTGTCTCATGCTACTGTATAGTGTTCATGTGTCTAACCTCATACGCATAAACAGTGCTCATGTGCCTAAAATTTTCACTTATATATATATACAACACTTGTGATTCATTCATTCATTCACTCAAAATTCCCTGAAAACACTCTCAACACTCGTACACTCAAATCATTCGGTTCATCATTTTTTATTATTTGGTGTTAATACGTGTGATTTATAGGTATATACACTGAATCTAAACATCATTTCGAGATTAAATTCACCTGATTTCAAGTTTATACTTCGAATTCAATTGGGCGTTTTATGTCTGTGTAGGCGTATGAACCCATGTTCGAAGGAAAAATTGAAATTTGTGAAAATAATGTGCATAAACAACTGAAATTGAACATTGATTTATGATATAAACTTTTTTTCGAACAGATTAGAATGGTTAAATCCATATTTCAAAACAATGTCTTCTTGATGATTATGTTCGCCAGTTGGGTTTTTGAAGATGAACAGTCAAATTCATGAATTGTTTTTAATAAAATGTCAAAATTAATCACAAAATTCATTCTTTAATTAGATTTTAAGAAAATTATAACTGAATTGAGTTGAATTAAGTTTGTGACCAATATAAAATTTTTAGGTTAATGAATTGTTTAAACACTTAGAAAATTTTAAGTGATTTGGTTCAAACTTAATAACTCAAAATTGATAAGTATTGAAAATTCAATGTGTCTAACTTTCTTTGTTTCATTTATGCAGATGGTTGAGCTTAAATTTGAGCCTAAACATAATGTGGCAACATTCTTAAATAAAGATGTACGAGATGCTGTTGGTTATGAAGAGATGATCAGATTTATTTTGAGGACTAAGTATGTGTATGCCATGTGTTATCAACCAGTCATCTATGCTAGATTGATAAAGAGATTTTGGAACACTGCGAATGTTGAAAGAGATTAAGAAGGAAGAAAGGTTGTTAGAGGATTCATTACCAATGAAAGGATGATTGAAGTATCAGAACAATCTATTCGAGAAGTTCTAAGGCTGGGAAACAATGACCCACAAGACTTGGCTGAATTATCATTTAATGAATGTAGAGAAACATTTATAGCCATGGGTCATTCGGATAACTTTCCAAGGAAACAATCCGAGCCAGAGTTTACAATCACTGGAAAATTCTATGCTATATCTTCCAGCACAAAATGTCTAAACGAAGTGCGGGATGGAATTCATTTCCAGTTGATATTGCATCTCCAATTGTAGCCATTGCAACAAACAGAAGATTTAATATGGCTAGATGGATTCTGAATGGATTTGTGTTTAACTTAGAGAAAGGAATCAGGAATAAATACTTGATGTATCCTAGATTCTTACAAATGATCATCAATGAAGAAAATCCAAATTTCCATGTTTATGGAGTGAGTGGTGAAAGATTAATTCTAGAACATATGACAGAAACCTAATACAAAAGACTTGCAATGATTACTGATGCTCAAAATGTACCTATGTTTGATTATATGAGGCCTGTAGCTAGAGATGAGGTAGATATAAATGAAGATCATTTTCATTTGATTGAGGATGAACCAGTAGATCCAAATGATCTAAATGAAGAAGATCCTCAAGATATATCTGATGATGATGATAAAGATAATGATAATGGTGATTAAAATAATGATGATGATGATAATTCTGAAGATGAAAGTAGTTCCATATCAAGTGATGATGATGATGATGGTGGAAATGAAGTTGATGAAGTTATTGAAGAAGTCATTGAAGAAGTTGTTGAAGAAGCTGAGCATGTAGAAGATCAAAATGAAGAGATTCAAAATATTGATGAGACAGTTGCTGTGAATGAAGAAACTATTCATCAACATATGGAATTTGATTTCCAAAACATTGATGTAGTTGAATCTGATGTTCATGTTGATGATACACAAGCAAAAGAAGATCAAAGTTTGATAGAGTCTTTGAAAGAAGAGAATTTACTCCAGCTTAAGACAATTGAAGAGCTGAGAAAGGAAAATGAAAGTTTAAAGGCTGAATTAATAAAGAAAGATAAGAAAATTGCTGATCTTGAAGAAGAAAAAGAAGCAAATGTAAAGAATTTTGAAGTCATGATTAAAGATTATGACTTATTGGAAGAAAAATTCAAGAAATTAAAAGAAAATCATGAGAAATTAAGAGAAGAATTTGAAAGCATGAAAGATAGTGCAAGGTCCCAATCTCTTGAAATTGTTATTGTATCTAAAGTTAATCCTATTGATGTTGAGAAGATCTCTGAGGTAGATAAAGGCAAAAGAAAGATAGATGATATTGATGTATCAGTTTTAGCTGAACCGTCATCTAAAATTCAGAAGATTGCATCTGAACTTTAAGTCATGATATTGAAGAAACAGAAGTGCAAGAGATAATCAGTGCCTTAGACGATTTAGAACCAGATTTCTCTGACGCATGGTATGACGAAGTTTTAGAAGATGAAGATATTGTTGAAGCAAGTTATTCTCCAATTGAAGCTGTAGTTGAAGATATACCTATTGATGTTGATGAAAGGTATAATTATCTGATAAAGAAAAGGTATAATCGAGTATTTTTGGATGGACTCACAGTTTCTCAAATAAACGAAGAATATGAGAAATGTGTGACAGCTGAATCTATAGCTCCTGTGGATCCAGATGAAATCATTGTAGAGCATGGTGAATGGAATCCATTACATGAAAGTATTAATAGTGTGGAACTATCATCGTCTGAGCTACACCATCCAGATCCTGAAAACATGAATACGATTGAGCTTAGATTATGGCTACAATCGAGGAACTATCCAAGAAAGAAGCTAAACAGATCGCAAGCTGAATCACTAAGAAGTTTGGTGAGAAGCTTTCAAGCAACAGAGAAACAGACAAACATGATGATAGTACTTGATATGGATAACCCTTAGTACTTGGAGATTACAAAAAGAACAAGAATTTTGAAACCACAAGAGATTAAATCAATGGCTTTGAAGAGAAGTGAACATGAAAGCAGAAAAGAATTAATGAAGATGTTTCCAGAGGAAAAACAGGCTTATGAAGTATCCATTGAGCAAAAGCAGTTATGGAACAAGGCAAGAACTACTAGTGATATTGTGAGAAATGTGTTGCAAAAAGGCCAATCAATCTCAGAATTGCTTAATGCAATGGCTGTGCCTGACAATATAAAGAATGTGAAGATAATAGTGTGGAAGTATGATGAGGTATTTGATCCATTTTTTATAAAACGTGTAAATGCAATATGTGATGTATATCACTTTTACACAAGCATCATAGCTCTTCCTGTGCAAGACTTAAAAGAACTTAACAAGTTGAAGTTGATTAATCCAACAAAGGCAAATCGAGGAGAAAATTTTGTTAAACTCTTGAATAGAGGTATTTCACGAGTGGAGTCTTTTATTAAAACAAGATGTGACCAAAAAGACAAGGAATACTTCAAGTCATTAAAAAGCAAAAGGAAAGGTGGTGATAAACCTGATGAAGAAGAGAAATTTTTGGATGCATATAGTGACCAATATTTTGAAAAGGTTACTAACCCTGGTTTGAAGGTAATTGATGGTAATCAAAAGACAAAACCGATTTTGAGATGGTTTTACAATGCAGATACTTTTGAATTGAAGTTAGTTCAGAACCTTGACGACTGGGATCAGGATATGATTTCATTGTTTGGACTGTTTGAGCTAAAACTTATGCATCCAAGCTATATCTCATTTTTGTCAATTCAAAAATTTGATCGTGTTACACCAGAAGTGGCAAAGAATGATCGAAAGTATTTTATGTCTATTATCAAGGTGATGGATGCTGCAATGGAGAGAATTTCATTAAGGAAAGCTTTAGCTTATGCGAAGATTATGAAGAAGGATATAAAATCAATCAATTTTATGAGAATATAAAGCAAAGGAGTATTGGAGATTCATTCAAGAGATTATCCCAAACCAATTGAGTTTTATGCTAATGTTGACATTGCAGGGTTATCAAAAGAAACTTTGAAGATTATGAACCAGATGGAGATAAAGACCAACGAGTCAAATCCTGAACAAGCAATTCTTACAGGTAAGTTCAAGTCAGCAATTGCAAAAGCATTGAAGGAACAAGAGATGTATAAAGAGAAGCCTATGCTCAAAATCAAGGAAGAACCAGAAGATTATTTTGAAGACTGAAGACAATGTAATCTTAGGGGGAGTATTGTTAGACTTCTTGGAAGATTAACATTTTGTCTTTATGTTGTTTTTTTGTCATAGTATAGGGACTTATTTTTAAATATATGTTCCTTAGTTTCTTGATAGTATAAATAGGATATTTTATGTATGTACAGGGTAGACTTTAGACTCTAGACTTTCGAGAGAGATCTAAGAAACAGTTAGAGTCAGTTGAACGAACTGTAATCCTTACACATTATATCCTGTGCATTTGCTATCAATGAAATCTATGAATTTTTTTGATGTAATTGTATGTGTTTGATTACTTTGTGTTTGAATTGATCATTACATCACGATATCATCACAGAATCAATCCTTTTGAACCGATCACCTTTCATCACCTTCCCAGAGACACCAAGGGAGAGCTACACTAAAGGAAGCCCATTCCAAGAGCCCAGCTCTTCTCAAGCCTTTGTGTCTTTAAATAAAAGTTGTGGCAACTTTCTCTTCACTATTAAGACTTGGACTGCTGTCACACCCTCAAAATCCGCGAGCGGGGTTTTACCGCGAGGCGCGTGACATACCAGGATCTCAGTCATTAGTTACCAAGAACGACTCTATATGATTAATAAACAAAACCAGAGTTAACGTTTAAAATACTGCGGAAGCGTTTTTAAAACAGAAAACCCAAAACAAGTAGTATGTAAAGAGAATGCGCAAAACATACGCGCCCCAAACACAAATGTTAAATATGAAAATAATCCCAAATTTGTAAACAAACAAATGTAGACAACTCAACAATGCTGGTGTGCGTGCTCCTAGGCAACTGGCAACCTTAACCTGAGAATAGCATACTAAACAAGTCAACACATGGTTGGTGAGTTCAAGAGTTTGCGTTAAAATATAAACCAATCAACAGTTTCCAGAGCATAAGTAGTGTATTGCTATAGATAGCTAGTCTATTAACATAAAAATATTAATCATAGTGATTTCGAGATCGAAGCTGACTGTGTTACGTTTGTTGCCTCCCGTCACGACTTACCAGGTCGTGACGAATATAAGTTAGGACAAAATTGCACCCGTTTGACCTCGAGTCGCACAGGTGGGGCTCGTCAGACCCAGTAGTACTACCCAAAATTTCCCCGCTATTCAATATTAACAATCCGAAAGTGTGAGGACTTTCCATGGTAAACAACACTATATCAATATTATACACACTCATATATAAAAGCGTTTGTGATCAACAGTATGCTATCTCCCCCAAAAGAGATTATGTAAAATAAGTGGGACAAGAATTAACTTAGAGCTTAACTTGAAAGAAAGAGGGAAAGACAACCTTCAAAGGTCACCTAGAATACAAGAGTACATAAGCACGTGTACACAAAATCAACATGAAACCCTAAGTGCTCTACAAACCAAAGAACTCAAGGTTTTAGAAAGACAAGACACATTTGACCCAGTTGACCCGTTTGACCCGTTGGTGACATTATAGGTGATAACTCGTTAATACTAACACAACAGCATATCATACATGTTCACATACAACTTGATTACATATATCACTTCATTAACCACATGTACTACCTAGATCATCATACAACTAGATATCACACAAGTCATGCGAATCACAACAGGCCAAAACAGGTAACAAACCAAATCAACATCCCTATAACCTAAACAACACATTTCATCACCTTAGAAACCATCCATGAACACACTAGCATGATCCTAATATCCCAAACATGCTCAAATCATCCAATTCAAGGATTTGCACCATTAAAGTTTCCCTTTTGGGAAAGTTCATCCCAAATTCATCAAACTCACACAACATTCATGAATTCATCAATTATATACCAATTCAAGTCCATGACAACATCTAGTATGATCAGAACACCAAATCATCATGATTCATTAACATTCAACACCAAAAGTTACTATTTTTAGCAATGTATGAACTATACGACATCTTCTTGATTTTAAATTGTTCATAACATCAACTTAGCATCTAATCATCATCACAAACACATCCATAACATTCATACATCATCAAATCATCAATTCATGCAAAATAAAGTTACTATTCTTAGTAACCTATGAACAACGTATCAAAATCAAAGCTTTCTTGCAAAATCGACGTTAACTAATATATATACAATCCAACTAACATAATAACAACATCAAACAACCATCATTAAACATCCAATTTGATCCAAAATCGCCTCAAACTCACGGCCAAGATGATCATATGAACAAACAACCAAAATCCAAACTTTCTTGCATAATCAACGTTAACTAGCATCACTACCACTTAACTAACATCATAACATCACCAAACAACCAAGAATTAACATCCAATTGCAGATTTTCGAACTAGGGTTCGGCCACCATGAAAAACCATCAAAAACATGTAAAAATCTAACCTTTAAACGTGTAATGGCTTGCAATTGATGATTCTAACTTGTTGTATGCCTTGTAATCGATCAAATTCGAAGGTGATTGCTTGTTCTTGGGCTGAATTCGAAGAGGAGAGGGAGAGAGAGTGCAAGTCGCGGCCGATTAGGGTGATTAGGGTTAGAGTTTTGATTTTTATTTTATTAAATAATCCATAATTACCCTTTTAACCCTTATAATTTGTATTTTATAAAAATTAAGCTTTTTGAATAGTTTTTAAATAGTTTTTAACTACTAAACACAATTATTATTAATCACAAATAACAATCATGCATAATTCCCATTTATCACAAAACACACGAAATAAATATGCACGTTTTCACGTTACGCGATAAAATTACAGTTAACATTTAAATCACATAAGCATAACTTAATAATCACATTGTTAACTTAATTATCATCAATTTAACATTACTGATTATTGTTAAGTCACCAACGTTCAACGACAACTAGTGTGTGTGCACGACACGTGTATGCAAGACTTAACGGAACAAACGGAGTTTGGTAACGGAAAATTACCGGATGTCACATTATCCCCATGTTGAAAGAATTTTCATCCCGAAAATTGCGTTACATGGTGAGTGTTCCATCACTGGTCTACTGCATTGGCACAAGGAAATCGAAATCGTGTGAGTTTTGGATGAGTTGTCACATCATCCCCATGTTGAAAGAAATTTCGTCCCGAAATTTAATCAATACCTTCGCCGGCTGGCATCGTCCTTTCGAATAGCTGAGGGTACTTAAGCTTCATTTGATCTTCATGTTCCCACGTGAATTCTGGTCCACGTCTCGAGTTCCAACGAACTTTGACAATGGGTATCTTGCTTTGCTTAAGCGTTTTCACCTCACGATCCATCACTTCGACAGGTTCCTCAATGAAACGTAATTGTTCATCTACTTGAACTTCTTCCAGCGGTACAACCATCTTTTCATCCGTTAAACATTTCTTTAGATTTGAAACATGGAATACATCATGGATTCCACTCAATGAATCAGGTAAGGCTAGTCGATAGGCCACTGGACCAATTCTTTCCACTATCTCAAATGGTCCAACGTATCTCGGATTTAGCTTTCCTCGCTTACCAAACCGAACTACGCCTTTCCATGGTGAGACTTTTAATAAAACCTTGTCACCTGTCTGAAATTCCAAAGGTTTTCGTCGTTTGTCAGCATAGCTTTTCTGTCTGTCTCGCGCTGCGGCCATGCGGTTTCTTATCTGAACAATCTTCTCAGTTGACTCGTGTACTAACTCGGGACCCGTTAATTGACTATCACCAATTTCAGCCCAGCAAACTGGCGATCTACACTTTCTCCCATATAAAGCTTCAAAAGGTGCTGCCTTTATGCTAGTGTGATAACTGTTGTTGTAAGAAAATTCCACCAATGGTAGGTGAACTTCCCAGTTATTCCCGAAGTCAATCACACAAGCACGTAACATGTCCTCCAAAGTCTGTATAGTACGCTCGCTTTGACCATCAGTCTGTGGATGATAAGCAATACTCATGTCCAATCGCGTACCTAAAGCTTTCTGCAACGACTGCCAGAAGTGTGATGTGAAACGAGAATCGCGATCAGAAATGATTGAGATCGGTACTCCATGCCTCGAAACGATCTCCTTCAGATAAAGTCGGGTTAACTTCTCCATCTTATCTGTTTCCTTTATAGCTAGGAAATGAGCAGATTTTGTTAATCGGTCCACGATAACCCATATTGTATCACAACCCGTAGAAGTACGAGGTAACTTAGTAATAAAATCCATTGATATCTGATCCCACTTCCACATAGGTATCTCGGGTTGTTGTAGTAGACCAGATGGTTTCTGATACTCTACTTTCACCTTCGAGCAGGTAAGACACTTGCTCACATAAGTAGCTACATCTGCTTTCATGTTAGGCCACCAATAGTGCGCCTTCAAATCGTGGTACATCTTATCAGATCCAGGATGTATAGAATACTTGGACTTGTGAGCCTCACTCATCACCAAGTCTCTCAGATTTCCGTGTAGAGGTACCCATAGTCTATCCATGAAGTAACGAATTCCATCCGCTTTTACTTCCAATTGTTTTTCCATACCCCTTAACGATTCAGACCCAATGTTTTCTGTTTTTAGAGCTTCCGTCTGAGCCTCTCGGATTTGTTCAGGTAATTGGGTACTAATCGTTAGTTGTAGAGCTCGCACACGTCGAGGTTTAGCAGTCTCTTTTCTACTCAACGCATCAGCAACTACATTTGCTTTCCCCGGGTGGTACTTAATAGCACAATCATAGTCGTTTAGCAATTCCACCCAGCGTCTTTGCCTCATGTTCAACTCCTTTTGCTCAAAGATGTGCTGAAGACTCTTGTGATCGGTGTAGATGGTGCATTTGGTACCGTACAAGTAATGTCTCCAGATTTTTAAGGCAAAAACTACCGCACCCAGTTCCAAGTCATGGGTGGTATAGTTCTTCTCATGAATCTTCAATTGTCTAGAGGCGTAAGCTATCACTTTATCCCGCTGCATCAGGACACATCCAAGTCCTTGAATAGACGCATCGCAGTAGACTACGAAGTCATCACAACCATCCGGTAACGCTAATATTGGTGCGCTACACAATTTATGTTTCAGCAACTGAAAAGCAGATTCCTGACTCTCACCCCATTTGTACGTCGTTCCCTTGTGAGTCAAAGCTGTGAGAGGTTGTGAAATCTTAGAGAATCCTTCAATGAATCGTCGATAATATCCCGCTAATCCAAGGAATTGTCGTATCTCACTCGGTGTCTTAGGAACAGACCAATTCTTTATCGCTTCAATCTTAGCAGGATCAACATGTATTCCCTTTTCGTTGACAATATGACCCAAGAATTGTACCTCACGTATCCAGAAATCACACTTAGAAAATTTTGCATACAGTTGTTCCTTTCTAAGTAATTCTAAGATCAAACGTAAGTGCTTTCCATGTTCTTCCTCGGTCCTTGAGTATATCAGTATATCATCAATAAAGACGATAACAAACTGATCAAGATAGGGTTTGCACACGATTCATGAGGTCCATGAATACTGCTGGTGCATTCGTCAACCCAAATGGCATGACCAAAAATTCATAGTGACCATATCGTGTACGGAAAGCAGTCTTCGAGATGTCCTCTTCTCGAACTCTCAGCTGATGATACCCAGACCTCAGATCAATCTTAGAGTAATAGCTTGATCCTTGCAGTTGATCAAACAAATCATCTATACGAGGTAAGGGATATCTATTCTTGATAGTAACCTTGTTCAGTTCCCTATAGTCAATGCACATTCGAAATGTACCATCCTTCTTCTTCACAAATAGAACTGGCGCTCCCCAGGGCGACGAACTCGGTCGGATGAACCCTTTATCCAACAACTCTTGTAGTTGGGCAGATAATTCCTGCAGTTCTCGTTCGGAGCTAACCGGTACGATGCTCTCGCAATTGGAGCGGCTCCTGGAGTCAACTCAATTTGGAATTCAACTTGACAATGAGGCGGTAATCCAGGAAGGTCTTCCGGAAACACCTCAGGAAACTCACGAACTACGGGAATATCCTCTATCTTCTTTTCCTCAGTCTGTTTATCTGTGACGAGTGCCAATATGGCTAGTCGACCCTTTCGTAACAGCTTCTGTGCTTTCATAAACGAGATAATGCCTATTACCGCACCACTCCTATCACCTCTGACCGTAAGGACTTCTTCACCAATGGGAATCTGTATGATCTTCTCGTGGCATATGACTTCTGCTTGTTTATCGGAAAGCCAATCCATGCCTACTACCACATCAAAACTTCCTAGTGTAACAGGCATGAGATCTATGGTGAATGTATGACCAGCAAGCTCTATCTTGCAGTCCCTAAGAATATGCGTTACGTGAATCTGTGTGCCGTTAGCTAACTCCACGGTGTATTTAGATTCTAAGGCTGAGGGCATATCACTTAAAAGACTACAGAACCTAGTGGACACGAAACTTCTATCGGCTCCGGTATCGAATAATACGGTAGCAAAACAACCATTAATCGAAAATTTACCAGTTACTGTTGTAGGATCGTTTAGAGCCTCACCTGAGCCAATGACGAAGGCTCTTCCTTTGGCTCCATTGTTGTTTCCACCATTGTTGTTGCCATTACCATTGTTGTTGTTATTGTTGTTGCCATTGTTATTATTGCTGTTGTTCCCATTGTTGTTGTTGCCATTACCATTCCTCTTAAGCTGGGGACAGTTGCGTTTGTAATGGCCTTCTTTTCCGCACTCAAAACAACCTTTCGGAGTTTCTTGTGATTATTGAGGCTTCTTCATCAGTTCACCCCGACAGTCTTTGGCTGCATGACCAATCTTCCCACAACGTTGGCACTTGAAGTTATCACATCGACCCACATGGTGGTAGTTACACCGGTTGCACTTCGGCAGTCTTCCACCATACCCACCGGGTCCTTGATTTGAGGGAGTCGCCTGGTTGAAGCTTCGGTTGTTATCGAACTTCCGTTGCTGTTGCTGACTTGGCTGCTGTGTTGAGGTTGAGATTGGCTGCTGGATGACGATCCCTTGCTGCTTGAACCATCCCACTTGCGTTTCTGGTCGGGCACGCTTGCCACCGCACCCCGTTTAGGTAACCGTCCTTGCTCAACTGCCTGGTCAGTCAGCCTGTGGGCTGTTCGGATAGCTTGTTGTATGGTAGTGGGGTTAGAAGCAGTTACCATACTCTGAATTTCAGGCACCAATCCCCGTATATAATGCTCCACCCTCTTGTGCATTTCATTCACCATCCCTGGGCATAAAGTGGCTAACTCATGAGTACGAGTCGTGTAGGCTTCAATTTCTGAGCCTTGCATTTTGAGTTGCCAGAACTCAATCTCCAGTTTCTGCACTTCATTTCGGGGGCAGTATTCTTCAGTCATAATCCCCTTGAACTCATCCCAAGGTAGTTCATTGGCCATGGCTTGACCCAGCATTTGTACCTGGGCATTCCACCAGGAAAGTGCTGCGCCTTCCAATGTCCCGGTGGCATACTTCACCTAATCAGCAGGCGGGCAGTTGCATTTCGCGAAGACAGACTCTGTCTTCTCAAACCACCTTACAAGCCCTACAGCTCTGTGACATCCGGTAATTTTCCGTTACCAAACTCCGTTAGTTTCCGTTAAGTCTTGCATACACGTGTTGGGAGCACACACTGGTTGTCGTTGAATGTTGGTGACTTAACAATAATCAGTAATGTTAAATTGATGATAATTAGGTTAACAATGTGATTATTAAGTTATGTTATGTGATTTGAATGTTAACTGTAATGTTATCGCGTAACGTGAAAACGTGCATATTTATTCGTGTGTTTTGTGATAAATGGGAATTATGCATGATTGTTATTTGTGATTAATAATAATTGTGTTTAGTAGTTAAAAACTATTTAAAATCTATTCAAAAAGCTTAATTTTTATAAAATACAAAATGCAAGGGTTAAAGGGTATTTATGCAAAATTGAATTAATAAAACAAAAAAAAACTCCAACCCTAATCCCACCCTCGGCCGCGATCGACCTCCCCACACCCACAAACCTGCGATTTCAGCCAAGAACAAGCAATCACATTCGAATTTGATCGATTTCAAGGCATACAACAAGTTAGAATCATCAATTGCAAGCCATTACACATTTAAAGGTTAGATTTTTGCATGTTTTTGATGGTTTTTCATGGTGGCCGAACCCTAGTTCGAAAATCTGCAATTGGATGTTAATTCTTGTTCGTTTGGTGATGTTATGATGTTAGTTAGGTTGTGTTGATGCTAGTTAACGTTGATTATGCAAGAAAGTTTGGATTTTGATTGTTTGTTCATAGGGTTATCTTGGCCGTGAGTTTGAGGCAATTTGGATCAAATTGGATGTTGAATAATGGTTGTTTGATGTTGTGATTATGTTAGTTGTATTGTATATATATTAGTTAACGTCGATTTTACAAGAAAGCCATGATTTGGGTGCATTGTTCATAGGTTACTAATAATAGTAACTTTATTTTGCATGAATTGGTGATTGGATGATGTGTGAATGTTATGGATGTGTTTGTGATGATGATTAGATGCTAGATGGTTGATATGAATGTTAGGAATTCAAGAATGCATGTTGTAGTTCATACCTTACTAAAGATAGTAACTTTTGGGTATGAAAGTTGATGAATCATGATGATTAGGTGTTGTTGATCATGTTTAGATGTTGTCATGGACTTGAAATAGTATATAATTGATGAATTCATGAATGTTGTGTGAGTTTGATGAATTGGGATGAACTTTCCCAAAGGGAAACTTTAATTGTGCAAATCCTTGAATTGGATGATTTGAGCATGTTTGGGATATTAGGATCATGCTAGTGTGTTCATGGATGGGTTCTAAGGTGACTAAATGTGTTGTTTATGTTGTATGAATGTTGATTTGGGTTGTTATCTGTTTTGGCCTGTTGTGATTTGCATGATTTGTATGATATCTAGTTATATGATGATCTAGGTAGTACATGTGGTGGTGATGTGCTATATGTAATCAAGTGGTATGTTGATCATGTATGATATGCTGTTGTGTTAGTTTAATGAATTATCACCTATAATGTCACCAACGGGTCCAACGGGTCAACTGGGTCAAATGTGTCTTGTATTCTTAAACCTTGAGTTCCTTGGTTTGTAGAGCACTTAGGGTTTCGTGTTGTTTTTGTGCACATGTACTTATGTACTCTTGTATTCTAGGTGACCTTTGAAGGTTGTCTTTCCTTCTTTCTTTCAAGTTAAACTCTAAGTTAATTCTTGCGCATATCAGGTGAGTTCTTGCCCCACTCTTTTTACATAAATCTCTTTTGGGGGAGATGGCATACTGTTACAAACGCTTTATTTATGAGTGTGTATAATATTGATATAGTGTTGTTTACCATGGAAAGTCCTCACACTTTCGGATTGTTAATATTGACTAGCGGAGAAATTTTGGGTAGTACTACTGGGTCTGACGAGCCCCACCTGTGCGACTCGAGGTCAAACGGGTGCAATTTTGTCCTATCACATATTCGTCACGACCTGGTAAGTCGTGACGGGAGGCAACAAACGTATCACAGTCAGCTTCAATCGCGAGATCACTATGATTATATTTTTATGTTAATAGACTAGCTATCTATTGCAATACACTACTTATGCTCTGAAAACATTGATTGGTTTATATTCTAACGCAAACTCTTGAACTCACCAACCATGTGTTGACTTGTTTAGTATGCTATTCTCAGGTTAAGGTTGCCAGTTGCCTAGGAGCATGCACGTCAGCATTGTTGAGTTGTCTACATTTGCATTGTTTACAAATTGGGATTGTTTTCATTTTATACATTTGTGTTTGGGGCGCGTTTGTTTTGCGCATTCTCGTTACATATTACTTGTTTTGGGTTTTCCAGTTTTAAAAACGCTTCCGCAGTATTTTAAACGCTTCCGCAGTATTTTAAATGTTAACTCTGGTTTTGTTTATTTATCATATAGAGTCTTTCTTGGTAACTAATGACTGAGATCCTGGTATGTCACGCGCCTCGCGGTAAAACCCCGCTCGCGGATTTTGAGGGTGTGACAGATTGGTATCAGAGCCATTGGTTATAGGGAACTAGGTTGCATACACACACTAGACTATAACCGCACAGTTGTTAGTTACTTATCGTTTACTCTCCTTACTGTATACTCATTGGCATACGCAACACGTACTTCGCAGCATGGCATCGTCATCCAGGAATTTAGGCAAGAGACCTGCACGATCTGAATCACCTCCTACATCTCCCGTACCTGATAGGGGATCTAACTGGCCACGACATCCTTATCCTCGCGGCGAGATAGACTGGGATCAGCCTTTCGTACCTCCTGAGCTCGATCCTCCACGTAACTGGGATTTCTACCCCACTTACATTAACCGTATGGCTTATAGAGAACGCGTACCACCAGTAGCACCTACACGACCTAGGACTAGGTCATCAACCGCCTCTACTTTGCCTACACTTCCTACCTTGAGCATCCCTCTGGAGCAGGCATTTGCAGCCCTAGTAGCCACACTGGACACAGAGCGACAGCGGATTAGAGGACTCACTGACGAGAACTCTGCGATACGATCTGAGATGCGTCAGCTGCGTTACCAGGTAGATACACTTCAGGAGCGACTTTCGATGGCCATTGGTGGACATCATACTCTGGCAGGCAATGTGGTAGCACTTAGTGGGCGCATGGATGCACAGGATCACCATAATATGGAGATCGATAATAGGTTTGCTGATTTAGAGGCACAGCTAACAGCACTTCAGGTTGCTGAAGCCCCTGCACCTTTAATGGACCCTGATGAGGAAGAATACTGCCCCCGAAATGAAGTGCAGAAACTGGCGATTGAGTTCTGGCAACTCAAAATGCAAGGCTCAGAAATGAAGCCTACACGACTCGTACTCATGAGTTAGCCACTTTATGCCCAGGGATGGTGAATGAAATGCACAAGAGGGTGGAGCATTATATACGGGGATTGGTGCCCGAAATTCAAAGTATGGTAACTGCTTCTAACCCCACTACCATACAACAAGCAATCCGAACAGCCCACAGGCTGACTGACCAGGCAGTTGAGCAAGGTCGGTTACCTAAACGGGGTGCGGTGGCAAGCGTGCCCGACCAGAAACGCAAGTGGGATGGTTCAAGCAACAAGGGATCGTCATCCAGTAGCCAATCTCAACCTCAACAACAGCAGCCAAGTCAGCAACAGCAACGGAAGTTTGATAACAACCGAAGCTTCAACCAGGCGCACTCAAATCAAGGACCCGGCGGGTATGGTGGAAGACTGCCGAAGTGCAACCGGTGTAACTACCACCATGTGGGTCGGTGTGATAACTTCAAGTGTCAACGTTGTGGGAAGATTGGTCATGCAGCCAAAGACTGTCGGGGTGAACTGATGAGAAAGCCACAACAATCACAAGAAACTCCGAAAGGTTGTTTTGAATGCGGGAAAGAAGGCCATTACAAACGCAACTGTCCCCAGCTTAAGAGGAATGGTAATGGTAACAACAACAATGGGAACAACAACAATAATAACAATGGCAACAACATAACAACAACAATGGTAATGGCAACAACAATGGAGGCAATAATAACAATGGAGCCAAAGGAAGAGCCTTCGTCATTGGCTCAGGTGAGGCTCTAAACGACCTACAACAGTAACTGGTAAATTTTCGGTTAATGGTTGTTTTGCTACTGTATTATTCGATACCGGAGCCGATAGAAGTTTCGTGTCCACTAGGTTCTGTAGTCTTTTAAGTGATATGCCCTCAGCCTTAGAATCTAAATACACCGTGGAGTTAGCTAACGGCACACAGATTCACGTAACGCATATTCTTAGAGACTGCAAGATAGAGCTTGCTGGTCATACGTTCACCATAGATCTCATGCCTGTTACGTTAGGAAGCTTTGATGTGGTAGTAGGCATGGATTGGCTTTCCGATAAACAAGCGGAAGTCATATGCCACGAGAAAATCATAAGGATTCCCATTGGTGAAGAAGTCCTTACGGTCAGAGGTGATAGGAGTGGTGCGGTGATAGGCATCATCTCATTCATGAAGGCGCAGAAGTTGTTACGAAAGGGTCGACTAGCCATATTGGCACTAGTCACGGATAAACAGACTGAGGAAAAGAAGATAGAGGATATTCCCGTAGTTCGTGAGTTTTCTGAGGTGTTTCCGGAAGATCTGCCTGGATTACCGCCTCATCGTCAAGTTGAATTCCAGATTGAGTTGACTCCAGGAGCCGCTCCAATTGCGAGAGCACCGTACCGGTTAGCTCCGAACGAACTGCAGGAATTATCCGCTCAACTACAAGAGTTGTTGGATAAAGGGTTCATCCGACCGAGTTCGTCGCCCTGGGGAGCGCCAGTTCTATTTGTGAAGAAGAAGGATGGTACATTTAGAATGTGTATCGACTATAGGGAACTGAACAAGGTTACTATCAAGAATAGATATCCCTTACCTCGTATCGATGATTTGTTTGATCAACTGCAAGGATCAAGCTATTACTCCAAGATTGATCTGAGGTCTGGGTATCATCAGCTGAGAGTTCGAGAAGAGGACATCTCGAAGACTGCTTTCCGTACACGATATGGTCACTATGAATTTTGGTCATGCCATTTGGGTTGACGAATGCACCAGCAGTATTCATGGACCTCATGAATCGCGTGTGCAAACCCTATCTTGATCAGTTTGTTATCGTCTTTATTGATGACATACTGATATACTCAAAGACCGAGGAAGAACATGAGAAGCACTTACGTTTAATCTTGGAATTACTTAGAAAGGAACAACTGTATGCAAAGTTTTCTAAGTGTGATTTCTGGATACGTGAGGTACAATTCTTGGGTCATATTGTCAACGAGAAGGGAATACATGTTGATCCTGCTAAGATTGAAGCGATAAAGAATTGGTCTGTTCCTAAGACACCGAGTGAGATACGACAATTCCTTGGATTAGCGGGATATTATCGACGATTCATTGAAGGATTCTCTAAGATTGCACAACCTCTCACAGCTTTGACTCACAAAGGAACGACGTACAAATGGGGTGAGAGTCAGGAATCTGCTTTTCAGTTGCTGAAACATAAATTGTGTAGCGCACCAATATTAGCGTTACCGGATGGTAGTGATGATTTCGTAGTCTATTGTGACGCTTCTATTCAAGGACTTGGATGCGTCCTGATGCAGCGGGATAAAGTGATAGCATACGCCTCTAGACAGTTGAAGATTCATGAGAAGAACTATACCACCCATGATTGGAACTGGGTGCGGTAGTGTTTGCCTTAAAGATGGAGACATTACTTGTACGGTACCAAATGCACCATTTACACCGATCACAAGAGTCTTCAGCATATCTTTGAGCAAAAGAGTTGAATATGAGGCAAAGACGCTGGGTGGAATTGTTAAACGACTATGATTGTGCTATTAAATACCACCCGGGGAAGGCAAATGTAGTTGCTGATGCGCTGAGTAGAAAAGAGACTGCTAAACCTCGACGAGTGCGAGCTCTGCAACTAACGATTAGTACGCAATTACTGAACAAATCCGTGATGCTCAAACTGAAGCTCTGAAAGTAGAAAATATGAGTTTAGAAGGGTTACGAGGAATGGAAAAGCAATTAGAAGTAAAGCCGGATGGGATTCGTTATTTCATGGATAGACTATGGGTACCTCTCCACGGAGACCTGAGAGATTGGTGATGAGTGAGGCTCACAAGTCCAAGTATTCTATACATCCTGGATCTGACAAGATGTACCACGATTTGAAGGCGCACTATTGGTGGCCTAACATGAAAGCAGATGTAGCTACTTATGTGAGCAAGTGTCTGACCTGCTCAAAGGTAAAAGTGGAGTATCAGAAACCATCTGGATTATTACAACAACCCGAGATCCCTATGTGGAAGTGGGATCAAATATCAATGGATTTTATTACTAAGTTACCTCGTACTTCTACGGGTTGTGATACAATATGGGTTATCGTGGATCGATTGACAAAATCTGCTCATTTCCTAGCGATAAAGGAAACAGATAAGATGGAGAAGTTAACCCGACTTTATCTGAAGGAGATCGTTTCGAGGCATGGAGTACCAATCTCAATTATTTCTGATCGCGATTCTCGTTTCACATCACACTTCTGGCAGTCGTTGCAGAAAGCTTTAGGTACACGATTGGATATGAGTACTGCTTATCATCCACAGACTGATGGTCAAAGCGAGCGTACTATACAGACTTTGGAGGACATGTTACGTGCTTGTGTGATTGACTTCGGGAATAACTGGGAAGTTCACCTACCATTGGTGGAATTTTCTTACAACAACAGTATCACACTAGTATAAAGGCAGCACCTTTTGAAGCTTTGTATGGGAGAAAGTGTAGATCACCAGTTTGCTGGGCTGAAATTGGTGATAGTCAATTAACGGGTCCTGAGTTAGTACACGAGACAACTGAGAAGATTGTTCAGATAAGAAAACCGCATGGCGCAGCAGAGACAGACAGAAAAGCTATGCTGACAAACGACGAAAACCTTGGAATTTCAAGTTGGTGACAAAGTTTTATTGAAAGTCTCACCATGGAAAGGCGTAGTAGTTCGTTTGGTAAGCGAGGAAAGCTAAATCCGAGATACGTTGGACCATTTGAGATAGTGGAAAAAGATTGGTCCAGTGGCTTATCGACTAGCTTACCTGATTCATTGAGTGGAATCCATGATGTATTCCATGTTTCAAATCTAAAGAAATGTTTAACGGATGAAACGATGGTCGTACCACTGGAAGAAGTTCAAGTAGATGAACAATTACGTTTCATTGAGGAACCTGTCGAAGTGAGGATCGTGAGGTGAAAACGCTTAAGCAAAGCAAGATACCCATCGTCAAAGTTCGTTGGAACTCGAGACGTGGACCAGAATTCACGTGGGAACGTGAAGACCAAATGAAGCTTAAGTATCCTCAGCTATTTGAAAGGACGATGCCAGCCGGCGAAGGTATTGATTAAATTTCGGGACGAAATTTCTTTCAACATGGGGATGATGTGACAACTCATCCAAAACTCACACGATTTCGATTTCTTGTGCCAATGCAGTAGACCAGTGATGGAACACTCACCATGTAACGCAATTTTCGGGACGAAAATTCTTTCAACATGGGATAATGTGACATCCGGTAATTTTCCGTTACCAAACTCCGTTAGTTTCCGTTAAGTCTTGCATACACGTGTTGGGAGCACACACTGGTTGTCGTTGAAGGTGACTTAACATAATCAGTAATGTTAAATTGATGATAATAGGTTAACAATGTGATTATTAAGTTATGTTTATGTGATTTGAATGTTAACTGTAATGTTATCGCGTAACGTGAAACGTGCATATTTATTCGTGTGTTTTGTGATAAATGGGAATTATGCATGATTGTTATTTGTGATTAATAATAATTGTGTTTAGTAGTTAAAAACTATTTAAAACTATTCAAAAAGCTTAATTTTATAAATACAAATGCAAGGGTTAAAGGGTATTTATGCAAATTGAATTAATAAAACAAAAAAAACTCCAACCCTAATCCACCCTCGGCCGCGCGCGATCGACCTCCCCCACCCACAAACCTGCGATTTCAGCCCAAGAACAAGCAATCACATTCGAATTTGATCGATTTCAAGGCATACAACAAGTTAGAATCATCAATTGCAAGCCATTACACGTTTAAGGTTAGATTTTTGCATGTTTTTGAGGTTTTCATGGTGGCCGAACCCTAGTGCGAAATCTGCAATTGGATGGTAATTCTTGTTTTTGGTGATGTTATGATGTTAGTTAGGTTGATTGATGCTAGTTAACGTTGATTATGCAAGAAAGTTTGGATTTTGATTGTTTGTTCATAGGGTTATCTTGGCCGTGAGTTTGAGGCAATTTTGGATCAAATTGGAGTTGAATAATGGTTGTTTGATGTTGTGATTATGTTAGTTGTATTATATATATTAGTTAACGTCGATTTTACAAGAAAGCCATGATTTGGGTGCATGTTCATAGTGTTACTAATAATAGTAACTTTATTTTGCATGAATTGGTGATTGGATGATGTGTGATGTTATGGATGTGTTTGTGATGATGATTAGATGCTAGATGGTTGATATGAATGTTAGGAATTCAAGAAATGCATGTTGTAGTTCATACCTTACTAAGATAGTAACTTTTGGGTATGAAGTTGATGAATCATGATGATTAGGTGTTGTTGATCATGTTTAGATGTTGTCATGGACTTGAAATAGTATATAATTGATGAATTCATGAATGTTGTGTGAGTTTGATGAATTTGGGATGAACTTTCCCAAAAGGGAAACTTTAATGTGCAAATCCTTGAATTGGATGATTTGAGCATGTTTGGGATATTAGGATCATGCTAGTGTGTTCATGGATGGGTCTAAGGTGACTAAATGTGTTGTTTATGTTGTATGAATGTTGATTTGGGTTGTTATCTGTTTTGGCCTGTTGTATTTGCATGTTTGTATGATATCTAGTTATATGATGATCTAGGTAGTACATGTGGTGGTGATGTGCTATATGTAATCAAGTGGTGTTGATCATGTTGATATGCTGTTGTGTTAGTTTAATGAATTATCACCTATAATGTCACCAACGGGTCCAAGGGTCAACTGGGTCAAATGTGTCTTGTATTCTTAAACCTTGAGTTCCTTGGTTTGTAGAGCACTTAGGGTTTCGTGTTGTTGTGCACACGTACTTATGTACTCTTGTATTCTAGGTGACCTTTGAAGGTTGTCTTTCCTTTTTCTTTCAAGTTAAACTCTAAGTTAATTCTTGCGCATATCAGGTGAGTTCTTGCCCCACTCTTTTTACATAAATCTCTTTTGGGGGAGATGGCATACTGTTTACAAACGCTTTTATTATGAGTGTGTATAATATGATATAGTGTTGTTTACCATGGAAAGTCCTCACACTTTCGGATTGTTAATATTGACTAGCGGGGAAATTTTGGGTAGTACTACTGGGTCTGACGAGCCCCACCTGTGCGACTCGAGGTCAAACGGGTGCACAATTTGTCCTATCACATATTCGTCACGACCTGGTAAGTCGTGACGGGAGGCAACAAACGTATCACAGTCAGCTTCAATCGCGAGATCACTATGATTAATATTTTTATGTTAATAGACTAGCTATCTATTGCAATACACTACTTATGCTCTGAAAACCATTGATTGGTTTATATTTAACGCAAACTCTTGAACTCACAAACTGTGTTGACTTGTTTAGTATGCTATTCTCAGGTTAGGTTGCCAGTTGCCTAGGAGCACGCACGTCAGCATTGTTGAGTTGTCTACATTTGCATTGTTTACAAATTGGGATTATTTTCATTTATACATTTGTGTTTGGGGCGCGTTTGTTTTGCGCATTCTCGTTACATATTACTTGTTTTGGGTTTCCAGTTTTAAAAACGCTTCCGCAGTATTTAAACGCTTAGTATTTAAACGTTGACTCTGGTTTGTTTATTTATCATATAGAGTCGTTCTTGGTAACTAATGACTGAGATCCTGGTATGTCACGCTC